>CM018040.1:9125610-9717193 GCA_008638375.1 Nyssa sinensis
TGCATGCCTTTTGTTCCTACTACTCAACAAATAGCCGATATCTTCACCAAAGGACTTTTCAGACCTAGTTTTGAGCTCTTTGTAAGCAAGTTGGGCATGATAGATATCTACGTTCCAACTTGAGGGAGGGTGTCGGATTTCTAGAAAATAAATTAGGAAATTCTATTTTTTGCAAATAAAATCTAAAATTACTATTTCAGATTCTAGTAGTTTTTGTTCCCTGTTTTCTAGCCTAGAGATCTGCTGATTTGGTGGCCTTCCTCTACTATTTATCTTGTAATCGTCTCTCTTGAAATTCAATAAGAATGATTATTCTTCTTCTCAAAAAACCCTTCAATTTGCTATGGAGATTCCATACCATTCACCTGTGCCATGCTTTTTTTTTTTGTAATATCAAGGAGAGTAACAAAATGTAATGCTGCATTTTCCCATGTTGGAAGAAGCAAGAAAGTTCTAGGAGTATGATAGATTTATATATAAATTTATTTTTCTCTGAAAAGGGAAAACGGATGGGGGGTTTCCAAGCGTGCTTCATTGTCTGAATCCAAAAATGTTCCGTTTAATGTTTTGGGGATCTTCCACTTGCACACGTAGTTCACTCTGAATCATACCTCTCAACTGCTTGTACAAAGTCCAGTTGAATTTGGTGGCTACACTGCTGAATTCAGGTTTATCAAATTTTATTATCTTATCCTACTGGATTTGATCTCTTGTAGGTGAGTCTGTTAACTGAAAATGGAAACACCAAGGACGACCTGAGACTTCCCACCGATGACAATCTGCTCAGCCAGGTATCTCATAGAAAAACCCTTCTGTATATCTTTGATTCACTTTTGCATTGAATGTTGGGTTCTTCTCTTATTTATTTATATTTACATGGATTGAATGGCATCTTATTTTTTATTTTATATTTTTTGTATGCCAGATTAAAGATGGGTTTGCTGAAGGAAAGGACCTTGTGGTGACGGTCCAGTCTGCAATGGGAGAGGAGCAGATCTGTGCCATTAAGGACATTGGTCCTAAAAATTAAAAATTTGGCTTTAGCCCTGGCAATGGCTAATAGGAAACAAAAAAAACTTCTATGTCCTAACAGGGAATTTATATAACTATATGTGGATTTGCAACAATCTGTTATTAAGGTGGTCTTTTAGCATTGTAATTAAAACTTGCTTTCAGGCTTGGGAGAAGAAGGAAAATGGAAAGACGGGCAATGCTGATCCCTTGGAGAGGGATATTGCTTTTGCAGCAGGATGAAATTTATATATATACTACTGTTTCTATATCATATTCTATTTTCTTTGCTTGATTTGAAGGTTTGCATCAGATTGCTATAGCATGAGCACGATTAGGATTCATTTTTTATTTTTATTTGGGGCAGGCTAAGGTTGTAACGGATCGGATTCAGATTGAATCACTCACCCCTGATTAAGGATGGCAAAAAGCCCCGTCCCGCCCCTAATGGGACGGGTATGGGGTGCTCATAAACGGAGTCAGGAGCGGGGCTTTTAAAACCCCGTCGGGTTCGGGGTGGGTTTGGGGAATGGTCACCTCGTCCCGTTTATATATTAAGTTTTTTGATTTTTTTTTGCATATTTTATATTTATAAATAAATAATCCTATATAAAATTAATTTTAAGATTTTTTATATTACACTTATGTAAATATATTTTTTTATATTATTTATTTTGAAAAAATAAATTTATTTATTTATTAAAATAAAAATTTTAACTTAAAAAATATATATATATAACAGGGTTCGGGGTGGGGCGGGGTCGGGGGAAGAAAATATAAATGGAGTCGGGGTCGGGGAAGGGTCACCCCGCCCCGTTGCCATTCCTACCCCTGATTCGAATTTTAAGAGAAATGTAATTGAATTTTCTAACAAATTTACAAATTCTTTCTTAATCCAATATCAAATTTGTTAATTATTGAATGGGATTTGATTTAATGATAATATTAATATATATTATGTATCTAAAATATTATGTCATTATATGCATGTAATATTTAAAATTTAAAATATATAAACTCATTTTAAAAAAGTTTTATATAATTTAATATTTAATATATTATAAATATATATATATATATGTATAATTTAACATAACATATTAATATATATGTTATCTTTAAGGGATCTTGTTTATTTAGTTGGTATATGATCTAATTAACTTAAAAAATTGGATTGGATCATCGGTTCAAATTTAGATGAATTGAATTTGGGTTAGACTTAGAATTAAAATTCGATCCATTGACAATCCTAGAGTCAAGTACTTCACATTTGTTGTCTAGCTGACAAACATCTTTGTTCAGGAATAAGGATTGTATTGTGGATGCAGTAAGTTTTTCTATTGTGTGTCAATGTCATGCCATTTAATTTGCAATTTGGGCTCTGGGAATGAGGTATTGTCTTGGATATTGGTATCATCTGTTTTTGTGTATCAGAGAACAAGTAAAACATTAATTAGGTACAGTTATTTGCTGATGTTCTAAAAGAAGTTTGCTTCTGTATCCATGAATAGAAAGATGGTTGACTGATTCTCTTCCTGGTCACTTTCTACTACTGGTTCTTTGGCTCTAGCTTAATGGCTTGTTTCATCACCAGGAAACTTGGGAATACAAATAAATTTTGGAATTTGGAAACAATTACTCCATCACCAGAAAACAATTGTAAAAATTCCAAGTTCTCTAATGGCTTCTTCCATCTGTGTGTTCATGTAGTGTGGTAAGTGACTTCAAAAATCTTCAACATCTACTATTTCTTCTGCAAATGTACAATATGCATGGCAGTGGAGTTTCAAACATATGCCTGCTGTGACTAATGAGATTTTCTTTCTTTCTCCTAGGCAAGTTCTTTAATGGGAGCTGTTGAAGGCTTGAAGTTAATCATGGGTTGTGGAGTATCTTGAGTCCTAATCATGATGTTATTGTCAATTTTGCAGAAACAGAAACTATTAAAGCCTATAGCCTATCCCTCTCTACAATAGAGGAGTTTCTTGAATTTCTTGTTGCAGGTTTGGGCTCACTATTAGCATAATTTTTCTGTTTACGGGAGTAAAACTACATACATCTAGTTTTCCTCATTACTAATCCAGAAAAAACAAAAAAAAAAAAGCAGCTCTTCTCAAACCCTCCACAATGGCACTAGTCTCGTGCACTAAGACTACCATTTTAGCCAACCCATTTACATTTGTCCCTGCCAGGGGGGGGGGGGGGGGGGGGATGGCCTCCCCAAAATTTTAAATATTAGATATTTTTACCCTTAGTTTTTATAGAAATTTTTTTAGAAATTATAAATTCTCCTCCAAAAGTTTTCATTTATTTATAAAGACCCTTTTAAATTTCATTTTTTACTTTTTGCCCCCCCCCCCCCCCAAAACTCCCCCCTTCCCCCTCTTCGG
Source organism: Nyssa sinensis (assembly GCA_008638375.1). Taxonomy (NCBI): domain Eukaryota; kingdom Viridiplantae; phylum Streptophyta; class Magnoliopsida; order Cornales; family Nyssaceae; genus Nyssa; species Nyssa sinensis. Next base: position 9,129,012 of record CM018040.1, read on the forward strand.
TGATGGTCTAGCTCCACCACTGCTGCCAGGTAGTCCAAAATGGTAGAATTTTTAAAATTTTTGTATTGACTCCAAACTTTCCTCAACTTTCCCTAACAATACACTAACATCAGCTGCAGATTTTCTTTATTTTATTTTTTTCAAACTTCACAAATTTATGCTTTCAAGTTTTGGTAATGACAGAATTTCTTCAAATAGAGTTATTGTATCATAAATGGAAACAAAGTCATTTCCACTGCAACTGAAAACAAAATGGATTGATTTCAAATGCTTTCTGACATGAAATGGGATGTTTTCATTTCCTTCACACATGATAACCAATAAAAGAAAGTCCCTGTTTTGCCACTACAGGCTTTTTGTAATTTTAGTTTTGGAAGACAATTCAGTGGGTGTAGATCTGATGATACTAATTGCGTTGTATATCATGCAAACTTTCCAAATTGTAAGTTGATTCATCAGGTTTGTGGCTAAATGGATTTCTCAGGGATTTATGCACATTTGTTCTGGGCGATATTAGAGGTAGAGCTTTAGAGAGATTGGTGTAGTATTCAACAACCCAAAAAAAAAAAAATGATTCATCAGGTTATCTTTTAGCTTTCAAAAGCAGAGCAATGCCCTAACTATGAATAAATCTTGGCAATGAATTTCAAGCAGCTTTTTGCAGATCTCCTGTTTGATAACTATCAAGAAGACAAGCAATTTTTGGAAGTAATAAGCTTTCTTTACTTGTCAAAGGAAAAGAAAAAAAGAGTAAAAAGTTGAGTAATGCTATACATAATGGATTTTTTCACTTCTAAACACAATGTGATAGACCCATTATAATAAATGAATGTGAGTCCCCTCACCTTGTCCCTATGAGTGAGAAAATGAGATGAAAAAATCCATTATGTTCAGCAATTTCCTAAAAAGTTATCTTCCTCGAGTTTCTTTACTTTTTTCTTTTATGTGCAACAAAAGCAATACTCAACTCAACCCAAACAAAGCCTTATTCCCAATATTTTGGAGTCGGTTACATTAAACTTCTATCTCACCATTCCTTTCTATTTAAGGTCATGTGCAACAAAAGCAATCTGATGGAAAAAGTTAACTTATATTGTTATTTTTACAATCTCAATGCCTTAAATAAATTTCTTAACTAAATTCATGTTCTAACACCATACAAGAAAAAAACAAAATTATTTTTTAGCATATTTTAAACCATGATTATAGTGTCAATAAATGTAGGAATATTTACAGTTCATTCCAATCTAATACAATATAAAATACTCTTGTGAATGCAAAAAAAAAAATCTTATCTCGTTAATTTAAAGGATCATGTCCGTATATACTTCTGTGCATCATACACTCATTCAGAGCATGCATGCAACATGCAATAATATGTCTGTACATATGAAAAAGTAAAATCACACCCGTGGTGTATAAATTGCGGATTACAACTACAATTAAACATGGAGAGAAGAGGAGAGGAGAGGAGAGGGTAGTATAATCTCTCCTTATGCCATGTTTGAATAACTAATGAGAAAAAGGTTACTAACAGAGAAAAAAGAAAATGAAAACTTACCAACTGATTATGAGGAATCTTTACTCAGAGAGTAATTACCATAAATATAGGAACCAAATCCCCAAAAGGTAATGATGAGTGACAGGATCTTGAATCCACTCATGGGGTCATGTAACAAAATAACAGCTGCAATGCTTGTGAGAGGTACCCTTACTGCATTAAGAACACCAGCTAGCACAGTGGAAGACAAGAAAAGCACGGCAGTCGCTCCCAGAACCCCCAACTGAAAAGTAATAGCACTCCAGATGAGAACCAAGTAATATGAAGCTTTACCACCCTTGAAACTTCTTGCTTCAGATGCCATTCCTTGGAAATCCCTATTCACAATGAGCCCAATCGTGGTAAATACGAAGCCAAAGAAAGAAACCATGACTTGTTGCTCTAACACAACGTGGAAGGATCTTCTCCCCAGAAATTTCACGAAAACTAGCTCTGAAAGGGCAAAAATGAGCCCATGCAGAGCAGATCCAAGGATATCCCATATAAAACCCATAATATATTGCTTTTCACTGACATTTCCATATCTGTCTGAACTTGAATCCAAAGCAATGATGGTCATAGCAGCAGTAATTACCACAAGAGCATTTATCGTTGAGGCATTAATTTTGTTCTTCACAATAAAATATCCAAATATTGCAGAAAACACAAGGGATGATGATGCCAAAAGAGAAGCAGTCGATGCCGGGAGGTAGGCATAGGCATATGCATACAAGAGGTTGTCAGCAGCACTTAAGAAACCCAACCCGATATAAGAAAGAGTGAGTTTGAAGTTCAGAGGTGTAGGAAAAGTTCCAGAAAAGACGTATGTAGGAATTAAGATTATCGCTGTTAGAGGCCACCCCACAACTGCCACCCATGAAATGATCCATTTGCTCTCACCTCCATTGGCATAATAGAGCCGAGACAGGAGGCTGGAAGCAGGGAATGCCACAAGCATTGCTCCACTACTTAGAAGTAGAAGAATCCAATATGAGATTGGTTTGCTTTTGTATGCTTCCCGAGCCACTGGTCCTATATGTGGAAACCTTGCTTCCACACTGAAACAGAAGGTTTTGATGACTCCCCTTCCATACTTTTCCCTAATATAGACCAATGATTACTCATAATAAAAACTAAATAAAACAGGTAGTATCACAAGCAACGTATTCTTGGAAGAAAAGGTGCATAAATATATCCAAACTGATGCATATACCATGCTTTGAACATCAGCATGTTAAGTAATACAATACGGTCAAGATGCCTGAAATTTATTGAACTACATTTTCTATTTTTAAGAGAATTTTACAGCAATTTGGATTGAGTCCATCGGTGAAAGTAGTAGTGTAAAAGAAGTTTTGAATTCATGCCTATAATATTGTCTCTTGTAAAATATTGTCACTTGTTGGGCTGAATGCAATCAAAGTGCCTAAGTCTCAGGGATAAAAGAAGCAATACAAGAAGCTCTTACATTGAAGGATTCTAGCCTTTCCCATATAATAAGTTAGAAGCAGTATAGCAGTGTTAAAATACGTAAAACCAATTAGGTGAATCCCACTTCATACCCAGAGGGTGCTACGTAGCTAAAAATGAGCTATTGCGCTAGCCAGAGGGCACAGTGAAGCTACATTGAGCTCTAGCCCCCTTGGTATCAGGACTTGGGAGGATCTTGTGAAGCCTTCCCGAGCAAGAAGCTGGGAGTGCAAGCCAGCTTGTGGTACTTTTGGAGATTGAGTTTATCTTTTGATGTGATCATGCAGTGATCTTTTTCTATTTTTTCCTTTTTTGGTGGCAATAGCAGTGATCATATTTGAACCTAAAGTTAGATGTACATTAGTGGGCAAATATCATAAACCGCCCCTCTGGTCATCCAAAAATAACAAACTCCCCTAGGTTTGAATGTAGCATCATAACCTTAAGCAGTTGAACATATCACTTTTCCCCTGTCTAAATGTTGATTGATTTTCAGAAAAAAAATGCAAAAAGGGTTATTTCAATTTTCAACCACTTGAACTCGCCAAATTTTGTACACAATTGATATAAATGATGTTATGTCAAAACTTCAGGGCATACCAATAACCTCTTAGAAACCTCGAAAAGGTCTGTGATATTTTCAGAATTCTCAGAGGAGATCAGTGGTTTGCATCCATTCATATTGCAGATTTTCAAGCTGAGCCAAAAAGACATTGGTGGAGTAAATTTTTGGGTTTCAGTTGCTCAGTGAGAAAGTAAATTCAGGTAGAGTCTTAACTTGTGCATTAATAGATCTGCATAGTTTGTAACCCAATTCCTTACATATGTTGATGATAGCAATGTATAATAATCAAATAAAGTAGATTTTTTACTTTGATTATTTATGCCCTCTAGTCTCTCCATCTAAGAATTCTGATTACATACTTCCTTTTTTTTAATTAGTTACTGGTTATATATCATTATTACACATGTTGATTATCATATTCTCATGTGGAACAGGTGATGACCAAGTCAAGTTGCTTAATTTTTCTTAAGGGATGTAGTTTTGCTATCACCAACCAGATGAAAAACACAAACAATTTCCAAACTGTTTGAATAACTCCCAAAACTCCCAAATTGCCCTAAATTACACTCTAGTCCCATCGTATTCGTTCCCTAGGCCTTCTTTGAGTATATATCCCAAATCACTTAAAGGTTAAACAACTCCTAAACCTCAAACGAGTCTCTTTTATTTTTAAAACTCTTTACAAGCTCTCAACAATATATATATATATATATATATATATATATATAAAATCTCAAATCATAGCTTTCATTCTTAATTTTAGCTTCCAATTTTCCTCAATCCAGTCAAGTTGGGTAACGTATATGTCTCTGTTGGCATGTGTGCGGGAGTGAATACAACACAAACTGGCGTCTGAAAGACTGCAACCTTTTTGGGCTTTTATGGTGGCAAAGCACTATATAATGCAACAAAATATCCAAAATTCGTTATTCATTTGACAAGAAGCAAACAACAGCAACAATTGATTGGAGTTCGCACACAATAATCATATAATTAAGATCATACTTAATTGAATTTCAAAAAATATCATCAATAATACAAAGAAGATACTTATTCCAAATACTTGCAAATATACACGGTGACGTAGCTAACCTGGTTCTAGCATTGGCTGCAGCATGAGCACGACTTCAATCTCTGTGAATGGAAGCAGATAGAGAGAGGGAAGAGAGAGAGAGAACAGAGTTCAAACTGTAGCGCGCCGACAGTTCTGGTCATGCAATTTGTGTTCACTGACGATGACGATGTAATTACGATTATGCCATCCTGGTTTCCAAAAAGTATTGGTGATTGAGAGCGAGCGTTACAGTGGAATGGAAGACAGACGGAGCGAAGTGCCTGAAGACCACAATTCGGTGAATCCAAACCGAATCAAGGGTTGGATTCGGTTGGATTTGAAGATGATCGCTTGATTTTTTCAGATGGCCCCACGCTGTGAGTGAGGAGATATTACGTCTGTGATTTTTGTGCTTGCCAGTGAGAATGTCGCGGGGGCCAAGGCGATTATTGTTTAAAGGCCTGTTCTCACATTTTCAACGGTGTCATTAATCATTAGTTAGAAAGTATGAGATTTTTAGTGTGTGTTTTGTACACATCTCGTGGTCCCAGACTTCTAATTTAAAATAACATACAAAGACATATAATAAATACACAAAATTTAGGTCTAATTAGATTTTTATTAGACTTAAATTTCTAATTTGGATTAACATATAAAAACATAAAATTTAAGGTTGCGTTTGGATATTGATTCAGATATAATTTTTTGAAATGTGTTTCAAAATTTTATAATTACTTTTTTAAAAACTGCAAAAATGCGTTTAGTTATGTAAATCAAAATTTAGATTCTGAGTTAAAAATTGAAAATGCGTTTAGATATAAAAATTTTTAAAATTTATATACACCAAAAATAAGAATTATTATTTACTCATATCCAATCTCTAACTTACAATTTATTAAGTCCGAACATATTGTAAATTTTATTAATTTAATTTAATAAATAAATTAGTATGTTAATATTATATAAAATATTAAATTACTTTTTTATAACTCTTAATTCGTTTTTTCAAAATTAATTTATGAAATAAATAAATCTGTTTGCTTTCTTTTTTGCCCTCTTGTTAGCATCAGAGAGGTGAAGATAACTGGGGGCTTCGTCGGTGGGTAAGAGAGAAAAAGGTGGAACGAGATCTAGATTGGATAAAAGGAATTGCGCAAGACCACTTGAAATTTTGGAACGAGATCTTCAAATCTATACACCGAAACTGAGAGAGAAAATGCGTACGGGCTTCGTCGGTGGGTGAGAGAGTTCAAGGTGGAACAAATCTTCAAATCGGAAGGTCGGGCACTGTGCAAAACCAGTTGAGATCAAGTTGAACGAGATCTTCAAATCGGGCCAAGAAATCGATGGAAAACGCAAACAAGGGGTAGAAAGAATGAGTCGGCGGGTGATAGAATCGTGGCAATGTAAGGGATTGATGGTGTTGATTATCGCTGGGTGAGAGAGAGAGAGAGAGAGAGAGAGAGAGAGAGATCAAGAATAGATTTTTTTTTTGAAGTTGGATGAGAGAGTGTGAGAGATCATGAATGAGTCGGTGGGTGACACTGTTCAAGGGCTACGCAGCAATTCAACTCTATCGCTGGGTGAGAAAGATACAAATGTGAATAGCTTTTCTCTTTGAAGTTGGATGAGAGAGTGTCGGTGGGTGAGAGAGAGAGATCTGAATTATAGGATAGTTGAAGATTTTTTCAAAGATAGATTATGAAAAAGTTGAAAAAGTGAGTTTGGATATAACTTGGATACGTATGTATCCAAATACTTTTTTGAAAAAGTTGAATTTTGAAACTGGTTTCAAGTTTGTATCCAAACAGAGCCTAAGGTTTTTTAATAATTAGACTTCTATTAATCTTACACTTTTAATTGGAATTGACATATAAAAACATAAAATTTAGTTTTTTTTTTTTTTAACGGTAAATTACACTGACTTTTTTTAAAATTTCTGACAATTATAAAAACATTTCCTGAAATTTTTGAAATAATATTGATTTCTCATAATTTTATTGATGAACTATAACGACCTCTTCTCTAACCTTATTTTTTTCAAAATGAAGAAAGTACTTTTTTCATTTTATTTTATTTTTGCAACTCTTCTTTGTAGTGTTCGAAGTCAAATGTGGTGGTGCTTAATTTCACTAATTTGTTCAAAATCTAATTGGAATTGACATATAAAGACATAAAATTTAGATTTTTTGTAAGTATATTTCTAAACTTCTAATTTAAATTAACGTATAATAAAATAAAATTTGGTTTTTGTTTAAACGGTAAATTATACTGACTTTTTTTAAAATTTTTAATAATTACAAAAAAAATTCTTAAAATTTTTAAAATAACATTAAACTTCCGTAATTTTACTAACGAACTATAACGACCTCTACTTTATTCTTATTTTTTCCCCAATTAAAGAAATTACTTCTCTTATTTTATTTTATTTTTCATCTCTTCTTTGCAGTGTACGAAGTCAAACGTGGTGGTGCCTAATTTCACTAGTTTTTTCAAAATTTCGGCCATTTACAACATTTGAAATCTCTCACTACATTAATCTGCAGCTTGTAGACTTTCAATGTCAACCACGACTTTCTCCTTTTCTTCCTTCATTTCTCCTCTCTTTTTTTTCCCCCCGACGACCTCCGCGGCTCCGCCTCATCATCGACCACTTTTTTCACATGCATTTAATGGTCCGACCATTGGTTAATGCAACTTTTCCGATGCTTGTCTTTATTTAGGTGGACATTTATATTGTTACATTATTGTTACTATTATCTTTATTTTATTTTTATAAATCATTACCAATATGCATAATACATATTTATTAGATTAAATTTTAGTTATTTATTTGACTAATATTTATTTAAAATTTATTTTACTAGATTTGACGTAATATTTATTCATATATTAACCAATAAATATTTTATTAAAAATTTGAAATGTTACACTGAACAAATAACACATCTTATTTAATAAAAAACGTGAGACTTAAATCAACGAAAGAGATGAAAAACTGAAAAACTAACTTGTACTCAACATTATTGTTTCAAAATCTCGTGAATTAACATAATACTTGGACTTATTTGGGAAAAACTAGAGCCGGTTTAGTAAAATATAAATGAACTGATTTTAAATTTTTTGATATTTGGTAAGTACTTTTTAACAATATATCGGTTCATATCTGATTCTAAAAAATATTTAAAACTTAAACAAAGTCAGATAAGAAATAAGTTGATTTTTTTTAAATTAGGTAACTTAATAGAATGGTTCTGACTTGATCAAATTTGAAGAATTCTCAAACAGTCTCTAAAACTTGAACGGAGTGATTCTGACCTGATCCAAATAACTTAATGGAGGTAATTCTAACCTAATTTGAAAGTTTTCTAAACAGCTCCAAACCAATCTAAATTTTAAATTATGTGGTATGAATATTTTAGGACTTGAATTTTATTTTTTACATTTTAGAATGGATTTGGGCAAAAAAACTCAAACCCAATTCAAATTATAGTTGGATTTAGTTGAGACTTTAGAGACTCAAATTCAAGTTCAATATTTTATATATTATATTTTTTATAATTTAGTTATCCATCATTAGATCAGTAAAGAATTTCACACAAAAATTACTATTTATATTTTTATAATTTCAAAAACTTGTTAACTTTTAACATTTTTTTAAAATTTAATTATGTTAAATGAATTTATTTAATAATTTTTTGTTTCTTTTAGAAGGATAAATTGATGTGAATTTTTTCAAGATTTTTAACATTTTTAGAAAAAAATTTAACGACTAGAATATAATTTTTAAAAATATGCACAAATAATTTCCCTCAAATTGATTGATTTTTACATTAAGAATAAAATATTATGTATTTTAAATTAATCAATACCATTAATTATTTCAATTTGGTGTGGATTTGACTAGGTCTAAATTTGAATACAATTATTTAACTGATTTCTTAGTTCGAATCCCAGTCTAACAGATTCTACATAATGTTATCTGAGTTTGAATTGGAAAAAAGATGCAAAAAATTGAAATTTGCTTTTAATTTATATACAAATTAATATTATAATATAGAAAATTATTAAATTATCTACATAAAATATATTATATTATATATATATAAAATATTATGTTATAATTTACATATATATATATATATATATATACACACACACACTGTAAAATTTGAAATATATAAACTTAATTTAGGAAAATCTTATAATTTATATAAAAAAATTTAAAATATATAAACTTAATTTAAGAAAATCTTATATAATTTAATATAATTTATATAAAAATTAATATATATATATATATATTATTTAATCGGATCATTAAACACACTCAATAAAGTAAAAAATATATATATAAATTTATATATATATATATATATTATCTAAAATAGGTATATAACACACTCAATAAAGTAAAAATAACTTGTTGCTCTCATATTTGGCAACAAGAGTGACTGAAATGGTATATTCACCTTGAAGAAAGTTGATGGAATCATTGGGCACTATAATATGTTCTCCATTTTGTTTGTGTAACCAAGACAAACTCATTTGGAACCTTGAAATAAGGCTATGTTTGATTACAGATAAATTCCAAAAATACAATGTATGTTTTTTAAAAGTAGTTTTTTTTTTTTGAAAATAAGAAAAATAAAAGTCCAGATAGAAAAATACAGTGGAGAGGCATTGTCCAAAGCTAATTAATTTTTTATAAAAACAATTCTTTTTAAAAGTTGTTGTCTATATTTTAAAAATGGAGAATGATTTTCAACTCACACTCTCTTTTTGAGAGCTCTGTTTTAAAAATGCAATTACTCATTTGTTCTATTTAGTGTTTCCTTTCAAAAATTCAAATTTATTAATTTAATAAAATGAAAATGACCCCATAAAAATAAATATATATTTTTTAAATTATTATTTTTTGATACAATAATGGAAAATGAGAAATCAAACTCACTCCAACTCTGTGAAGTGTGGGCACTCGCACCACTGTAATATTAATCTTTTTTTTTTTTTAAATCTTCAAGAAAACAAAATATAGGAAAGAAGTAAAAACAAAAAATTATACTTATAAGAAATAATGGTAATAATTTAACAAAATATTTTCTCTATTTTGAAACTTAAAAATAAGGATAAATTACACTGATCTCTCATAAGATTCTTGACAATTACACCGATCTCTCAAAAAGTTTTTAAAATTACACAAATCTCCCTTACTTTTTTTGACAAACTACATTTTCATCCCCTCCAATCCAATTTCTTTTTGAAAATGATAATTTCTCTTCCATGTTATTTTTTGTATTTTGACCATTTTTTTAAAGAATTTTTTTATTTTATATAAAATTAAATTTTAAATAAATAATTTGTATTTTTTAGTCAAAAATTTTTTAAATTGATATTTATTTGAAATAGTTAAAAAAAAATTGGTCAAAATTTTAAATATATATATATACATATAAAAGAAACAATATTGTCATTTTTCAAAAAAAATAGACTGGATAAGTAATCAGTGTAATTTCAATAATTTTAGAAGAGATTAATATAATTGTCAAAAAAATTTAAAAGAAGTTAGTATAATTTTTATTACAAATAAAAATAAAAATAAGAATACAGGTCACATTTTCAGCGACAAATGTGCACCTTCGCCGTTACAGTTGAAGAAAACGTCAACAAAAAGAGTGGTGATCGCCGCACCTAAAGTGAAGGATAAGATTAATGGTCTTGATTACTCCAAAACCACCTGAGTCAATTCCAGTCAATGTCATATTGACATGTGTAGATACATACATACACTTCAGATAAACAAACGCCTCTTTCTTTCTCTCTCTGTGTACCGAAACTCCGAAACCGAAACAAATGTTCGATCGAAATTTTGGATTCGGACACTAATTAGATAAATACTTGCACCAAACCGTTCGAAACCTTTTACTTTCTCTCTTTACCCTTCCGTGTGTGTGTGTGTTCGAATAGGTGATGGATGAAAATAAGCAGAGCGTCGAAGCTCTGGAAGGAGCAGGGAAGACTAAACGGGGTGGAGAAGAAGAAGAGTCCGAAGAAGAAGAAGACGAAGACGAAGGATTTGATGATGAAGACGAAGATGGTGAACGGAGGCAACTCAGTGAGTTAGCGAGTTCGATTGCACCAATTGAAGCAGAGTCGACAGGTTCTCAATCAGCAACCCTAGCCGTGCTCCCGTCGCTTCAATTGTCGGAGAATGATCTCCAATCCGATTTGGGTACTTCCTCTCTCCTACTCTCAGGTAGGATCACTTCTCTCACAATAATTCGTTCTCTCTCTCAATCTCTATCTATCTATCTATGCGCACACATACGTGATTATGATATGAGTTTGACAGTTCGTGTCATTGATCTGGCAGAGGTGCCGGTGGATTATACTCTTCTGCGACCGCTTGAGTCCGTCGAAGTCAAGGTTAGGAGCTCACTCACTCTTCACTGAGGTTTTTTGGTTTTTTGAAATTCAGTTCGAGGAGCATGTTTTGATTGTTATCTGGTTTTTTGGATCCGTTGGCATGATTAAGTGACATTTTGTCTATCTGTCTGCATTTGTGTATGTGAATCTTTTGAAAATGAAATTGTTGTGATATATGTTTTATTTGCGCCATGGCTTCTCGAACTTCTCAATTTGGCCAATTTATTTTAGTGAGTTTGTGGTTTGAGGACGTTTTCTTATTCTAGTAGCGATTTGATCGTTGAGTTAGGTTTTCCTTGAAGTAGTATTGTTTGTCTTGTTTTTTCTTTTGATCATAGACTTTTGAGTTTTGAGTCTAGAGGGATTCAGTAAAGTTCCTTTTTGTTAGTAGAAATGTGGAGTTCTGCTTGGGAAGTTATATTTTTGTGTGTTGTTCGATACTTTGCAGGCTATCAAGCACGGTCATGTGGGTTTGGGGTATGAAGAAACTGAAATTAATAAGTGTCAATTTCTGGATTTTTTCCTTGAATCCCAAAAACATTAAAGATCCAAGAAGTCCATACATGATCCTTCCATTATCATTGGCTTACTGGTGACCAGACCACTCAGATTTGAAGTTACGTGCATTTAAAGTTGGCGCTTGGTATTGTGGTAGAGACAAATAAGGAGAAACTTGAACAGGAAGGGGATGCATTGCAGGTGATAGGAGTAGATTTTTCTCGGAAACTAATAAGTAGAGCTGTTGCTAAACATTTGGCCTACAATTTTACATGCAGGAACAGGATAACAATTTTAAAGTTGGTCAAGATTTTGCAAAATATCTCTAGAGTCCTAGAAATGAACATCACATAACTTGAGATTGCTAAATTGATCCTTCATGATTTTTTAACTTTTAGTGTGGTTCATATGGATCGTGGACACTCTTCTCATCTGATGCCTCTGCAAAAGAAGCATGGTTGTGCCTTTCTTTCCAGTTGACTGTATCAGTGTCAGATATTGGAAACTTTGATCTATTTACATAGTTTCCCCATTTCACTTTTTGGATATTGTCATGTCAAACACTTATTAAAAAATATTGTCATGTCAAACACCCAATGTCATATTTTATGCTGCGGACAGCCGAGAAATCACTTTGTTGCTGAGCAGTTCCACTGTGTTCCTAGGAGGTTGTATGATGTTTGGCAAGAAGTTCCGACTATGTCTTATGTGGCGTGTGGAGAGAGGTTTGAAAATGTGAAGTTTCAAGTACATTGTTTTAAGGTTTTTATTTTTTATTTTTTGACAAGTATACATATTTTAAGACGGTGATGTTTAACACCTTTCATTTTTGGTTGTCTGGAAAGTTCTTAGAGGCTATACACTATTTTGATGACTTTATAAATGACTTAAGCTTTATAGATGAATCTTGATTAGATACGTCTGTACATGTTGTGTGTATCTGAGTTGTGCCCCCTTTGACACGTTTATAATATTATTGCTTATAAAAAAAATTCTGAACATGAAAATAATTAGCTTGAGATGGCTCAGTGTTGATCCATACAGTAGAGAAAGAAAGAAACTGGTGTTTTTTGTCTTTAAATGATAAGAATAATAATGCATGATGAATGCTAATAATTCAATAAAACTTCTGTCCATTTGTGTAAAGTGTAAGTCCACTAGAAATCTCTTATCAATTTTATTCAGAAAGAATGCTGAATGCTTCAGCTTGATTCCCCAAAGTTTATAATGACAAACCTTTCTATCTATCAAAGTATCTACTTACCTATTTTCTGGCCACTTACAAAATTTACGGCAACATGTACATTATAACCATTTGCCTGCAACTTAAATTACCAAACAAATGCTTCCTTGTTTAAGCAACGAGAAAATCTATGTGTAATTTGAAACTCTTAGGTACCACTTGGATCACCACCCACATGACAAGTGATACATGACCTCATTCAAAATTCTGAATTGCCAAAATGAGCATTGAACCATGTGGTTTCATTATGGTTGATTATTGCGCTTCAGAATCAGATGCTGAACTGCAGCCACGTATTCTTGGGCTTGTCCCAACCGAAAGAGACTTGTAATAGGTATGAGCATGCAATGTTTTAAACAGTGATTTCATTTTGAACGTTAGTTATTTAGAAGTTGAAATTTTTTGAATTGTAAAATTATGCTCTTGTATTTTGTGGTTTTTTATTTTTAGAAATTAGCTCCCTAAAGGATTTTTTCATCCTTTGTTCATGTCGCATGGAAGTCTCTATCTTTTTATTAAGAATTTATAGGTTTGTTACTACTGGGCCACATTTCTAATTTGTACCAAGTCCTTAATTGCCTTAAGTTAAAAAATAGTTGTACGAGAATTTTTTGCATTTTGTTTCCTAACTAGAATGACTAGGAAATGACTGTCATTCTCTTTAGTCTATAGATGCAGTTCCTTCAATTTCCTTAAGGAAGATTAAATAAGAATTTTATTGATCCCATTTCAGTTTCATGATGGTTTGATTTCATATTCTTCTTTGTCAGTCTAATTTTAGGTGGTGTTTTTTCCTTACCATTATATATATTTTTAGTATTTAATGGGTCTAGTTTCTTCTGTTATGTATATTATTTTTTGATAATGTTTTTGTTGTGTTCAACCGTAATTGTAGTGCCTCACTAGTCTTCACATTGAAGTTCTCATGTGTGTTTTCATTTTCCATGAATCCCTTACTGGCTCTTGCCCATTTCCATAACATGATTCATGTTGCTGACTATAAGCAAATTATAATGAAAATGAGGATAACAATGAATACCCCCATCAGCACACTTATCAACAAAAAAAACCACATCAGAACTCCCACCCGCCCACTCAAACACTAGTGATGTAGGACGAGTGTGAAGAACAATCTCTTACAAGTTTTACTACCAAAGTTAATGTGGGGCAGTAGCAAAGAGAATTGTTAAGGGGCTGTTTATTGTTGCTTTTTGTCATATCTTGAAAAAGTATTGGTAAGAATATTGGACTTTAAGGTATGCAAAATATGTGAGAAAAGGGAACCTATTTGGGGATTCAATGAGGCAAGGAAATGTTATGTCGCTGGACTGTTTTGGGTGTTGGGAACATGTGAGAACTTTTCTGTTTTGGGGCTAATTTGTGTTATTTTGGGTGCTATGATTGGACAATTAAAGGGGTTGAATGATTGGGCTTGTAAGCTAGGTTTTTATGAATGTAGAAAGGCTAGTTAGATCTAATTGTGTACATTTTTATGCTTGAAAAGTGTAGAGAATTAGAATAGGAAGGGCAGTAGAAAAAGAAGATAACTCTAGTCTTTTTTGGTGCCTTTGGAGGGAAAGAAACTGAAGGCTTTTTGAAGGGGAGGTCATGTCTATTTATAGATTTGAGGATAGTTTCATAAAAAATTTATATTTTTGGATACAAGAAGCATACCCTTATTATTTAGATAGTTTTGTAGATTTTTTTGGTAGATATGAGGCTCAAATTTTTGTGAGTCTCTTCTTTTTGTAAATGGGTTCACGTCCCTTGGGCACATACTTATCATATATATATATATTTATTTATTTATATATAAGCTGCTAGACTGCTCTAAATTTAATTTGGACTTTTACCTAATAGGAAAATTTGGAAGATTCTGACAAGAAGAGACTATTCTAGACCACCTAGCACTCCATATGTAACTCAAGTAACATGATTGACTTAAAATAAGACCTATAGACAATGATTACAACCCCGTCCATCAAATACAAAATTATCAAAATACCCCCAACTCATAAAACTTAGCGGTATCAATTTTTAACATGACACGAAGGTAACGGGTTTGAGTTTAACATAAATAAGTTTGGGTCATAAACGGGTTGACACGTATAACACGATTAATAAACAGGTCGTGTTTGGGTTTTACTAGTGTCAACCCATTTAACACGATTTAACACGTTTAATTATAATATATATTATGAGTTAAAGTAATTCATCTCACATTAAATATTTATCTAGGTTTTGAGATTTTTTATTTATAAAAGAATTTTCTACTTTGATTTGACCCATATCCAAAGTTACTAAACTTGAAAATTATCTATACATATTAAAATATAGGTAATTTTTTTTATTTAAAAAATAAAAAAAATTAAAATAAACGGGCTAAGTGTGTCGACACGTGTAACCTGTTTAATAAATGGGTTGGGTTTGGGTTTTGAAACTTGACACTATTAGTTAATAGTGTCGGGTTAGGGTTCACATATATTTTCGAATATGTATGCCTTGAC
Source organism: Nyssa sinensis (assembly GCA_008638375.1). Lineage (NCBI taxonomy): Eukaryota > Viridiplantae > Streptophyta > Magnoliopsida > Cornales > Nyssaceae > Nyssa > Nyssa sinensis. The sequence goes on from CM018040.1 coordinate 9,144,315, forward strand.
ACGACACGATAACACGAATTGACACCTCTAATAAAACTTAATTAAATATTGTACCATTTAGTAGCACTTTTTTAAAGTTTTTTCTTTGCCCCCCCCCCCCAAAAAAAAAAATAAATATAAACAAATAAAAAGAGAGTAAAAGTAGCATCTGATTTACACCCAAAAAGTACGTTTACTTTTATGTACTTATAAATCCCTTTTATGTGCACCTATAAATATTTATATATTTATATACCTAATTAAGATGTTCCTCCATGATATTTACACTTGTAAATATCTATGTTTTTATTTTTGATAATTACACATCTTAATATCTATGTATGCACAAAGTTACAAACACGCGCACACACACACACACACACACACATATATATATATATGTGCGAGTGCGTGTGCGTGTGCTCTCTCTCACACACATATATGTATATACATGTATCTATTTAATTAAAATCTATTTTAACTTTGAAAATAATTTTAATGGCTTATAAAAGAAATTAAAATTGATATCACTTTCGAGAGCTAGTTATGAAATGCACTGTTGTTTTCTATTTTTTGCGGAGTTACTTTTTTTTTTTTTTTATACTAATTAACAGTACTTTTAAAAAGTTTTATCAAGTGGTACCTGTATAAAAAAATTATCTAGCAGCAAGCTTATATAAAATAATATAAATAAAGATTGTAAAAGCTACCATGGATCAATGTTGTTAAAGGCGAAGGGCATTGTGAAGGCACTAAGGTCCTCCGTTGCCTGAAAAAATGAGGCGACAAAAGAAGTAATAGATTGAACGAAGCGAGATGCTAACTTATTAAAAAAATAAGATAATTGCTTATCCAAAAAAACCCTTATAAAAATTACTAAATGTAAAGAGGCCCAGCCATAGAAGGCCCCTGCTACCTAAAACCATGGTGTTAAGTAGAGGGAAGATAGGCTTTATAAACAGCACAGCGGGGCTGTAGATGGGCGATGTGGGACACAATTCCAACACTAAAAAACATATTAGACATCAAAAGTTCTTTTTTTTTTTTTTAAGTTGAGTTCATTTAATCTAAGTTGAGCAATATCTCATGTAGTACTAGAATGTTAAAGGACGACATATGACATATTTAAATTTTCAGTAATGAAATCATTTTAAGTATTTTAAATTTTAAGCAATGAAATCATGACATATGACATAGGACAAATACTCGTTGTCCTAAAATAGGCAAGTTAGATGAGGACATTTAAGTAAGTTAATGAGTTTCTTGCCTTCCACCTTTTGCCTTAGTCAAGGTGATTGTATTTGGTCATCACAAAATCCAAAAAAGTTGCTTTGGTCGGGATATTTGCTTTCCAAATTGCTTTTCAAGGGAAATCCTTCTTCATCCTTCATGGTGCTGAAATAATATTTTTCCTCATACTCTCAATTTTTGGGACCCACTCACCATAATTTGTCCTCTTCTTTTTCCTGAATGCACTATCTGTAGAGCAAATCATAAAACTCCACGATCTCCTCGACTTCCCAATTGTGTAGTCGTATGATAAATCTAATTTCCTATACCAGCTCCCCCTATCCTCTTATAGCAATGTGTTATTGTGGCCTATATGTTTGAAGCAATTTTGAACACCATTTTGCAAAGGCCTAATTTCATACCAACAGCGAGATTGGGGAGACACCATTTGCAAAGGCCTAATTTCACACCATCAATCTGCCAAAATCTGACCCATCTCCCATACCCACCATCCATTTAATGTGTTTTGAGAACTCATTCCACCCACTTTTGATGCTCCTGCACACCCCTATGCCAAAAGAGCTTCTCACCTCCCTAGTGCACCAATCTACCTCATTGGATTCATACTTGATACTTACCAAATGAAAATTGAACTCCTATGCACTTCCCATCCACATGAAGTTCCGTTGTAGCTTCTCCAATTTGTCCACCACAGCTCATGGACAAGGACATGAAGTATGTACTTAAGATGGATATGGTACTTTTCATCAAGGCAAGTCTGCCTTTGTTGGAGAGGTATTGTTTCTTCCACCCTTCAAGCCGTTTCTCAAATCTTTCCATTGCATTCCACACTCGTATAGCTTCGACAGAAGCACCCAAAAGGAAGCCTTGGTTAAGAAACTCGGTGAGATCTTATTTTGCATCCTAACAACGATCAATTCACTTTTACAAAAATTAATTCTCAGCCTCAAAATCGCCTGAAAGCAAAGTAAGATGCATGTCAAGAACCTTAATTGCTTAGTCTCCACATCATAAAATACCGCCATATGTTGTCACAGAGAATATGTGACAGTGCTAGATTTGAACCTTCTTCCTTTCCAACCAAAAAAGGTCCCTTAGCAACCCTCTCTCCACTACTGTCTTCACTAATACTATGAAGGCTTCTATGATCATAATGAAAAGATAGGGAGAGAGTGGATCCCCTTGATGAAGGCCTCTGTCATTGCTATAGAATCTGTATGTGTCCCATTGATGAGAATAGAGAATTTTACCATGGATAAAATAATGAATCTATCATCTCCAAGAGTTTCTTCTCATCATTCAAATGATATTGCCTAAAGAAATTTTCTAAGCTATGTAAGCAATCAAGAAATGTTTTTGGATTGTTATATACATGAAAATTGTTGAGAGCTTGACATTCATTGTTGGCCCATTCTCTAACAGTTTAAGCTTTTGGAGTAATTGGTTGTTTAACATGTCACCGAGGGCCTTGGTTCTCTGTTTGCATTAGCACTCTGTAGTCATGCTCTGTTCTACTTCGTATTTGTTTGTGGTTTCTTTGCCTATCCACATGTGAGTCTTGGATCGCACGTGAGGGGGAGTGTTGAGAGCTTAATATACATTGTTGGCTCATTTTCTAATAGCTTAAGTTTTTGGCTCAATTGGATACTAAACAAATATCATCAACTTCAACCATGATCATAATGAAAAGATAGGGGAGAGAGGGGATCCCCTTGATGAAGGCCTCTACCACTGCAGAAGAATCCGTTGGCAATCCATTGATGAGAGTAGAGAATTTTACCATGTATATAGTAATGAATCTATGATCTCTGCAAAGAAGAGTTTCTTCTCATATGTCAAACGATACCACCTAAAGAAACTTTCTTGGCCATGTAACCAATCGAGGAATGTTTTTGGATTGTTATTCCCACAAAAATTATTGACTTCATGTTTAGTTCCTCTATCCACATCAACCAACCTAGGATCTTCTTGTAATTGAACTTGTGCTAGTGGTGGAGGATATTGTTCAAAGGTTTGTTGATGATAAATAGCTGAAGCAGATGAACTGACACCTTCACTCTTACCAATTCCTTCAGCCTTCTTTTTAGAGAGAAGAGCTGTGTTTATTGAAGCTTGTAGAAAGGCTATAGATGCTTCTAGTGAATTTATGTTCTCAAACAAGGTCTGCTTTGTACTTTCATGATCTTGAAATAAAGCTTCAAACTTTAAAATTAGTTCTGTGTTTCCCACCATATCAAAAGAAGAATAACTATATCAAACAATAGGCTCATTTAATTCTGATATCAAACTGATTTAGGACAAGTATGAAGGAAAATCTCTCAGCAGTAAAGAGAGTTGTTTGGGAGCCATTTATGGTTGACTTTTTCGACAAAATGTTGGGATTTATGTGAAAAATGGGGAAATGATTTGGAGATTGAACGAGGCAGGGCAAGGTTGTAATGCTGGACTACTGTGTTCTTGGTTCTGTGAACAGCACCCATGAACAGTAACTTTCTGTGTAGGGGGCTGATCCATGTTATTTGGGATGCTACAATAGAATGGTTGAAGGAGTTGAGGGATTGGGCTTGTGAACTAGAGTTTTATAGGTGTGTAAAGGACCTAATTAAGATCTGTGATTATGTCGATTTTTATGCTTGGAAAGTGTAGAGAATTAGAAGAGGAGGAGGAGGAGGTAGAGGACGAGGAAGAAAGAAACAAGAAGAGAAAAATCTCACACTTCAACTCGTCAAGGATTAAGCTACATCACACAAATATAAACATAAATTTTCATAAACCCCACTCTATTGAAATAAAGAGATTACATTTAAAATTATAGGCTGCTTGACTGCTCCTGATTCAATTAGGGCTTTGACTCGAAAATAGAAATTAGGAACCTTTGGCGAGACTATTCTAGCAACTAGAACTACATATAAAACCTAAATAACATAATTTAACTCAAAATAAGATCCATGGGCCATAACTAAAATCAGGTCCAGAAAATCTAAAAATTTCCACAATACCATCCACTCATAAAGCTTGATTAAATGTAGGAAAAATAATTCAGCAGCAAGAGTCTAAAAGCTACCACGGACACTTTCCTTTGGTTCAAAAAGTCCCGATCATCATGGGGTCCACAGCCTATAGGCTTCCAAAGGCTATCGTATTTGTTTGGCCACTCAACCAATGCAGCATCAACTAGTTTGAGTGTTTTATGTTTCATTATGTGTTCTACTTTTTACTCATGTTGTTCACAGGCTAACTTCTGATTATAGATGCATATAGTTTCATTTTTTTATGTTTCTGTAATCTATATCTTGATCATTTGTTTCCCTCAGGATCAAGTTAGAGTGTCCTCCCAGAAAGCTTTGGTAACTGCAACAGCCCAGGCTGCTCAAGATCAGAAGCAGAATCAGCTCCAGTCACCTAGGTGTCCAACTTCTTCGTCGGAATTACCTATTTCCGTTGCACAGTCCATCTCATCTTCCCCGAGCCCAACTCTACTAGAACAAAGACCGTCACTAGAAGCAAATGGTAATGGTGTATGCACTCGAGAAGTGGACCAGCTGAATTCTTCTGACCCTAAAATTTTTTCTTCTGTACCTGTTGTGAAGATACCTTCCATTGATGGGTACAACTGGCGAAAGTATGGTCAGAAGCAGGTCAAGAGTCCACAAGGTTCTCGAAGCTATTACAAATGCACATATTCTGATTGTTATGCTAAAAAGATTGAGTGCTCTGATCACTCTAACCATGTCATAGAGATCATTTGTAAAGGTCAACACAATCACAATCCTCCTCGAAAAATTAATTGCACGAGGGAAAGTAGGCTTGCATTATCTGCTGCACCTAATATTATGCCTCACCCAGTCAGATTGCTGAATGATTCAGATCCATCCACATCTTCAAAAGAACCTACAGAAGAAACACCCCCACTACCCAAAACAAAACAACAGAACTCAAGCTCAAGCGGTTCCGACGGGAATGCTGAAATTGATGTCAAGGAGGAGCATGTGGACGAACCAGAACCAAAACGAAGGCAAGTTGCCCATGAAGTTCGTTCTCAAATTCTGGTGCCTGTACGATTTGATCTTTGTTTTCTTATTTGGCAGGGACAGTGTTGTAATTACATGATTTTAACTTCTTTTGCTTCTGTATAACCAGAGTGAAGAAAAGCAACTCAGCATATTCAGGTTCTCTATCTAAACCTGGAAAGAAACCTAAATTTGTTGTGCATGCGGCTGGGGATGTGGGAATCTCAGGAGATGGCTACAGGTGGCGCAAATATGGACAAAAAATGGTGAAGGGAAATCCTCATCCCAGGTGCAGTCATAAGTTTCAATTTTAACCTTTTATTGCACACTGTTAATTATGAGATGTTCCATCGTAATTTGTCAGCCTGACAAGGTGGTATATAAGTGCTATGTGGCTGCTAATTGAACTGTAAATTACAAGGGTTTAGGGTTATGTTGGGGAAAAAAAAAGGGAATACTAAGAGAACTCCCAACTTACTAGCAACTCTTTTACCTGGGGATAAGCACCCCGACACTATCTCTTTTGGTTAGAGATCAGTGTTAACTTAGGTTATGCAATACAAAAGAGAAATAGGGAAGAGATGTAATGTGCAGCCTTTGCTTATATTTTGGAATAATAATAAAGGGAGGTACAAGAACATATATATATATATATATACATATATACAGAAACAAAAGTAAAAAAGAAAAAATAGCTTCCTTGTAAGCGAGGCACCACTTGAGAAACATTCGAGTGTGTTTACACGAACCAATTTAGTGTCTTTGCTCAAAAAACAGTTTTTACTTTTAGGTCCTGCATCTCATCATGTGACCTGCTGGAGTTCCAGTGCGAAGCAATATTGCTAGACCATTTTGGAAGTTTTGGAGTCCATTCCTTGACCAGTGGTTTGCACTTGATTTCTTTGAAACCAGCAATATATAGGCACTCTCTTTCTTTTGTTCTGAACTCTCTTGATTGAAATTTCAGGAACTACTACAGATGCACTTCGGCTGGATGTCCTGTCCGAAAGCACATCGAGAGGGCTGTAGATAACACAAGTGGTGTCATAATAACATACAAGGGAGTACATGATCATGACATGCCAGTACCAAAAAAGCGGCAAGGCCCACCAAGTGCTCCTCTTGTTGCTGCAGCAGCTCCTGCTTCCATGAACAACTCGCAATTCAAGAAAACTGAATCATTCCAGAACCAATTACCTCCAACACAATGGTCAGTAGACACAGGAGGTGAATTGACAGCTGCGGCATTGGACCTTGGGGAAGAGAAGGCAATGGAATCTGCTCGAACTCTATTGAGTATTGGATTCGAAATCAAGCCTTACTGAAAATGCATTTGCTGGCCAAGGATATAAAATGGGAGAGAGAGGGGGAATGGAGATTATAGATAGGCCATTCTTCACTGAAATATGCATGTCTCCATATAAATTATTTAGTTTCCAGGTTTGATGATTTTTCTTTTTTTACCTATATGTTTCTTCTCTTCTCTTCTCTTCTCTATAGTTCTGCTTTAGGCTTTCAGTAAACTGTTGTGTATATTTAGTAAATGGTGCATCATATTACTTATTTTAGAATAGTGTAGAATTTGTTGAGAGTCATTGCGGCATTTTCTTTTTGGGTGAAATGGATAATATAGTAAAACGGACAAAATAGGTTCCATTTGGCACCAAAAGAATCAAAATTCTTAAGCTAGTAAGGCTTGTGGTACATTTTTATTGGGATACTATTACTTTGTATCTTGAGTACATGTATTTATATTTTCATGGAACTTTTATGACTCCAACTCAATCTTGCGTTGGCCTCCCGTTCCCTCTCTCTCATCGATTCCAAAATCACAACATTTACACCTCTTTTTCAAATGGTTCCGGTTTCACTCTAGCCCGAAACATGTATACCCTTATTCTTCCTCCATTTTAGGATCACAATGCAACTCTTTTTTTTTCTTCTTCAAATGGTTCCGGTTTCACTCTAACGCGACTCATGTATACCCCTATTCTTCCTCCCCAAGGACCACAATCTAACCGATTTCTTTTGGTTATACGGTTAAGTCATTTCTTCATTTTATTATATAACTAGCTTCTTGTGTTTCTTGTGTAGATTATGAAGCTCAAAAACATAAAATGGAAAATGCTCTTTTTTCCTAATTTGGTGTGTCATCATGTAATATTTTTGAGATTTCCATGATGTGATTTTTAAAGCCACAACTTAATATACATTACATTGAAAATATGTAGCATAGCTCATGTGAAATTTCCTTCTGCAAGAAATTAATATTAAGTATGGAAAATTAAGGGTAATGTTACTGTAAGATTGAGTTTATATGAGGCATGGTATTTTTACTATTAGATGGCCTAGCAACTTGAAATATAGTGATTGAAATAAATAAAAACTTACTCGTATAATCTTGAACCTACAGTAGTAGTGTCCAAATTAATTCAAATTAGAACTTAGTTTTAAAGTGAAGTTTCAAGAACATTCTGTTGGGTTCAAATTTCAAAATCCTAATGATCATACTTGCCTTTCTATGGGAAAATAGTTTACTGAAATGGTAACATGGTGCTATCTACACTATAATTTGAGTATTATTGTAAAATTTACGTGAATTTCACAAAAATAACAAATCAAAGTAAAAATAGCACCATACAACTGTCCCATTAAACTTTTTTTCATTTTTATGAGCCCATTGCAGAGAACAGAAGTCCATGTCAATGTCGAAATGCTTGCATTGTTGACACCGAATAGTTAGGTTGCTAATTGTCTCACGCAGTGAGTTAGACAATTTTTTGAAAACCCTTTTGGCCTTGCTTTTGAGAGTCTTTAGTGGGTCTCGAACATGGCAATGTACCCTTTTAATAACATCCGGTAATATGTGTTATAATTTATTGAAAAATATGAGTCATAGTAAACATAATATGATATTATTATAACAGAAATATATCGGACCCATTAAAAAAATTTCCTTGCTCTTGCATTAGTGTTGAGATTTGCCGTCTAATGAATGTTTGACACATTAGTGAAACGTACGAAAAATTATTCATTGGATTCGGTATATTACACACAGGTCAATAAACACTTAAAACATCAACATGATATGTAAGCCACCTATTGATATGTTAGATATGCATTAGTTCGAGTGCAATGTATTTAAAACTAATGAATAATAGCTCGAAACATACGGGCTCAATATTACCAATGTGTCAAACATTCACAAACAATGAATAATTTCATTTTAACCCAGATGAGTTATTGTGGATATTAGTGGTATAATTTTAAACCTCTAGTGGTGTAGAACTTCCGAGTCTGCCCCATTGACTGGATGCTGCTATTACACGAGAAAGTTTGGAGTATCACGTAACGATGTATTTTTTTAATAATATTCTACCACATGTATTATGATTTAATTAAAAAAAATTAAATCATAATACATATGCATGATATTATTAGATAGACATACGAAAACAATGATGTACCAGAATTTTCCCTATTAGACATCCATGACATGAAAGGCTTTAGAGGCACCATGTTCTCTGTTTTTTAGCATCTGTCGAGACAATATTGTGTTTTCAGTTAGATTACGTCATTAACCAATCTGATCTTTTTAAGTAGTAATGACAACTAAATCTTGTTGTACAAAAGTGTTTTCTTTTTTTTCTTTTCTTTTTTTTTTTTGTGAGGGTGGGCTGGGGGGGAGGTATTTTTTTTATTTAAATTAAGAGCCTGTTTAGTTGAAAAAAAGAAAAAAGAAGGAATAATTAGATACTATTACATTATTTTCCATGAGTTTAATCAAATAAATACCAAAGAACAACTTGTGAAATAAGCTAATTCTAGCTTATTGCACTCAAACGACTAATTCTGAGTTAAGCGTTTAATTTCTCCCTTAAATGCAATAAGTCTGATGTTATTAAGCTAAAACAAATCAACCCTAACTGGATCTACCAATTAGAACTGGTTAGAACTACACGAAATGGATAAACAGTTGATATTAAAATACCTCAAGTACTTCAAAAAAATGGACACTAGATAGTAAATGCTTAAAATGACAGGCAGACAGCTTGAGATTGAGTCAAAGTGAGACCTTACGAGAGCTGGAAGTGGACACCAGAATTACGGATAGTGAAGGTCTGGACGCGCACCATTAATTCATGCTATCAACTTCATCGGATTAAGGACCAAAAATGAATTTGCTCCCTTTCCACAATTCAAGGATTGAGAGCCACAGAAAAACCCAGTTGGAATAACTGAGTGAAGACAACTTCCCCAGACAAGGTAACCCATAAGTCGTTATCTTAATATCTTCCTGAAAACAGGGCTACCCCACAACAGTTAGTGATCTTGCTCTCAACAGTGGAAACAAGTTCTAAAGTTATAGAATACTTTTCTGTCCTAAAGAGGCATAGAAACAGTGTCACTAATCTACCCTTTTCACCAATTAAAAGTTGTCACTAATTCACTTTAAAGGGTTAGTCCAGTGCACGAGACACCCGTTACTACGAGATCTGAGAAGGCTCACTAATTCACCTTAATCACCCATTAAAAGCCAGACATTGGGTTTGCCTCTTAGAGGGTGGACCTTGGTACAACAGTAAAGTTATTTCATTGTCACAGGTTCTAGTCGAGGAAACAATCTATCTGCTCACGGAATGATTGCATACATCTAACCTTCCTTAGACCCTGCAGTGACGGGAGAGTCGTGTAGTGGGCTAGCCCACCCATTAAAAGCCAGATTCAACCAGTAAATTGAAGTTCTAGCTGTCCAGCAATAACAGAAATTTCCCCCCCTTTTTGTGTGCGTGCTACTTGGTTCCAGAAAATGGCAGTGGAAAGATAACTCTAATACCAACGTCTTACACTGCACAAAAAATTGTACATGAGGTTGAAGGCTATATCAGTAAGTCCCATCTACAATGCAGTCACCAGTAAATGAAATTCACTATTAGTAATCTACAATCTAGGAATCTATGATGCATAGGAATTCATGAAGTAGTAGACACAAAAACACCTTCACTGCTACCCAATGTTAAGCGGAACCAAATACCAGTAGAAGTGGGTAAACTGATGACTGACTGCAGGAAGCCCATCTGCTGCCTACCAAGACAATGGATTCATTCATCATTCTGAAGCAAAATTCAACTCATCAATAGCTCTGCCCACTTCTGATTCAATCACTTCATCAATTTTCTTCTTATCAGCCTTATCCTTGATGGCATCCTCTTCCTTCCCTTCCGCTGCTGTTATACACTCCTGGAATCTGAAGCAACTAATTAGATGGTCATTTGTTATACCTGCTACTTGCATGAATGAATAGATGACTGAGGGCCCAACACTCCGGAAACCCCTTCTCACTAGGTCTTTGCTTATCACATCGGCTTTTGGGGTCTTCACCGGAACCTGACGAGGATACCGAAATCTGCTAACAATAGGCTTGTGGTTCACAAAGCTCCAGATATACTTGTCAAATGACCCAAATTCGTCTATGACCTGGCATCAGCAAAGCTGCCAAAAGTTAGTTGCAACGATAATTATGTAAGAACTATGAACTCTAGAATTATGACCTTTTCACTTCTTCAGCAACAAAGGTTAGTGAATGGTGGTTGATAGCTAAACTTACCCAACTTTTTTTTGGTGGGGGAGAATTAACCTTTACCCAACTTATAAAGTTGGAATGCTTATTTAGTTGCATCAATGAGTCTTGAAATTATAGGAATATTAGCGTCAGTCTATGTAGATAGCAGACTAACAATTTGTCATCTTCGGTCATGCAAATTGGGAAGGGTCAGGACCAAACTACTTTCCACCTAATCTACCTGATCAAATAATCATTAAACATCCACTAGGTTTTGTACAAACATAGAAAATGCAAAAGGTGGTCCAAAAAAGAAAAAGGCATCTTTAGCCAATCATGGTATTCTGGGCAGGAAGATCAATACTGCCTTAAATATTTATATCAATGTCCTGTTGCAAGATTTATTTTAAACTTATACCTCTGGGTTTCATAAAAGTGGAATACATTGACTAAATCTAAATCAAGGTCCATTGCAGTTATTCTCAAACAAATAACTCAACAACACAATCAATCCTTCTTCCAACTACTTGGAGTCAGTTAAATGGATCCTTTCAACCATTCTAAAAGAAATCAAGAGGAAAAAAATCTATCTAGATAACAAATGTGCATCTTCCGTCACTCAAAGGCTAAGGGGGAGAAATTGACAACCTACCTTGGATATTTGATGTGCATTCTCAATAATGGCACGCAGTTTAAGCTCTGATAATAGTGAGCTTGCCATGCTACCAGATGCAATAATCTTCTTCTCATTAAATTTTGCAATAGCAATAGGATCAAAATCTGCAAATACTTCCCTGCGTAAAGAAACTTATCATAAGAGAAAATATAATGCAGGGGCACAGCAGTAAATTGGGACTAGAGGAACCAGGGATGACATTGTGGATAGTTCAGAGAAACAATCTGCTGTTTAATTGCAAGCAATACTAGGATTTTCATTGGAATAGTACCTAAACATGTGCCTTTTACTGAGAATGGTAGGCCACGTAAGTTCAGCCAAAGCCCCCGAAAAGACAAGAAGCTGAAACAATTTCCTGCATGCAGTCAAGAATATAGAGCAAACCAACAAAATTATCAATTGGAGCTCAATATTGAGAGAGGATAGCTCCTTGGAATTGATAGAACAATGTTGCATTCACGTACTTGTCATCATGTACTGGGACTCCCCATTCTTCATCATGGAAAGTAGCATAACATGGGTCTGGCTTAAGCATATGAAAACCAGTAAGCAGATAGAACTTGAAAGCAGAGTACTCAAGACAAGTAAATAACACACAGGTGATTTGGTCTCCTGAGGAGAGGCATGGCCCCGGTGGTGCCTAAGCAACATAAGTATACTTTTTGCATCGATCAAACTTCATATTCACAAATTATCAAATTATTGATACATTTGAAAGAATACCAATCAATAGAACAATAGATAATATGTCTCAATTTGTGAATATCCTGTAATGTGTCTCTGATGCTTGCACCCACAGGAGGAAAAAAAATGAGATGAAGTACTTATTAAAAAAATGAAAGAAAGAAAGAAGGAAGCAAATTCAAATCCAGAAAGCACAGCAATTAGGCACGAGTCTAAATTAATAAAATATATTTTTTTGATAAGTTAATAAAACAGATTAATAGAAGAAGCGAGGTTTTCATTTGGTGAATAGGTGAAGTATGAGTAACTCTCATGAGGACACTGTTAGTCATTTGTTATTGCATTTTTCTTGTGGCTTGTGATATGTGGAATATGCTTTGCCAGTTATTTGGTGTGCATTGGGTATGACCAACAACAGTTATGGATTTTCTATTACAATGGCGAGTTTATTGACATCATAGGAAGGGCGGTAAGGTGTGATTCACAGCTCCTCTTTGCTTGATGTGGTGTGTATGGAAAGAAAGCAATCGAAAAAAATTTGAAGAAATTGAACGCTCTTCAAATGCGCTTAAGTCATTGTTGGTTCATTTTTTTTATATTGTTGGGTTGTTCAATGTTCCTCTTTCATGATAGACACTTTAGTAGATTTTTGAGTGATAAGAGGATTAGGTAAGGCTTAGGGTACTTGTTCGTTCTTTTTTTTTTTTTTTTTTTTTTTTTAGCTTCACACACTTTTTTCGTGTACATGTATGCGCTCCCCTTTTGAGTGTTTTTTTGAATAAATTATTAGTTATCAAAATAAAAAATAATTAAACAAATGGTACAGCCTCCATTAGACAGAAAAATAGTGACTCACACTAAATATGTACACACTTATCTTCAAACTTAGATTGTTGTATCTCACAATCAACAACTAAGAATTTAAAAGGTCCAACTTAAGTAATATCAGGTAAACGGTTTATCATATCTTTACTTATTCAAAACAAAACAAAGAAGTAATATTAGGTGAAAGGTTAAAGTTGGTTCATTGGACAATCCATCACATAATGTTATTCAAAACTTTTACACTGCGCTTGGATAAGCTTGGATAAGTAAAAGGGAAAGGAGAGGAGAGGATAACATTAATTATGAGGGAGAGGAGATGAGAGAAGAGTGTAATCCCTCCTTCATACTTTGTGGCTTGTGCACAATCACTGTACAAACCAATAAAAAAGGTTTATGTATTATCAGTTTATAACCAATTAAACTACATAGATTATTCATATCAAAGTTCAGCACCCTTCCCATTGATATCAAAAAAGACTTTGAGATGGATGAGAGAAAAGCGAGAGATGTACAACTGAGTGCATCTGATTTTATATTATTTGTTAGGCAAGATTCAAATTGAAGACCTACCCCAATCCGAACCCACTCCGTTAACACTTGCACCAAGGCCTGGGGGCAAATGCATTTGAAAGCTTTAGAGTATGCACATAAAGAGTAGTTGATTGAGGTTGTTGGCAAATGCTAATAATGTAAAATGGTGAAACCTTTCAGAGTTACAAAATATATACTTAATTCATTTTTTTTCTTTTAATGACAAAAGAAGATTCCCTTACTTGCTGCATAATGGAAATTTGAACAGGACATGACGTGTAGCACTCTTTTAACAATCCATCCATAACCAGCAATTTTTTTATGCTGCATTTAATAAATTCTATTTTTTTTTTACTAAGTCCACATGTAATAAATACTAATATATTAATTTATCCAATGATAGATTAATAACATTCAAAGCAAGAGCAAAACTGTGTCAGTTGCATAACTTCCAACTTCTTAACCAATAAGCAAATATACTACAGGGATTTGCTGGAGAACTGAAAACAGGCTTAATCAACCAAAAACAACAGTCCAGAACAATTCTCCTCAAATGGAACACCAGCTACATTCATGACCCTATACTCATGACATTATTGTCAAAAAGGACAGGCCTTTCAGTTCTGAGTTCATGTTGAACCAAACCAAACTAACCCAAATTAAGCCTACCTTAAATAAAGCATAGTTCATACAAAGATTTTCTTAAGAACAACTGAATTCTTACATAAATTAACAAGTACAGTTCCATCTCCAGGGTTAGTAACACTGCAGAGGAATTTTTGCAAAGAGTTGACCAATGTAACTCAATTCGAAAAATAAATTAGTGAAGTCATATTCTACCTTTGAAGGTCCCTCCCAAGTGATATCTTTATTTTGATATATTAAACCACCCATAAGATCAAACCAAACTGATGCTATAAGACTCTAAGAGCAGCTTCTGTCAAATTTCAATTTATGCAATACAAGTAACAATATGAATAAGGTATACACAAGTCTATGGAATCATATAAAATTTCTCCAATATCAAATGAACAAGAATGTACCAGTATTTGGCGTCACCCAGGTACACCTTTTCTTGGGTTGTAAACTATCTGGTAAAGATTCTGAAACACCATCAGGAACAACAATCCTTGGGTTTGAGGCCAACTGCCTCCTCCGGCTCACCATAGTATATGTTCTGTATATCCTACCAGTTGAAGCCTGACTTTGGTATGAATCTGAAGAAGCATCTGACGAACACGAAGCATTGAGCGAGAAATTCGAATTTAGTAACTGCTCATGCCTTCGGAGAACTGAAGGAACCCTAATTGAATGGATCGTGGGCGACAATGATCCAACAAAAGTAGATGAAGGAAGAGGATTCTTCTCTTCTACCACTGCTGCAGCCTCCTCCAATGATTTCTCCACCTTTCTCAGTGGCTTCGACAGAGGTTTACAGGCACTCACAGACCTCTGTGCCTTGTTCCCAGCAGGTCCAAGGACCGGCCTCGCCTCCAAATCAGCCACATTCATTGACCTCACTCTTGGAGCTCCTGACAACAAAAGAAAACCTCTTTGATTCCCCACAAATCTCAACTATGCCCCCCCAAAGTTTCCCAAATCTTCCACTACCATCAGACTTAGGGTTTTTTTAGTTCAGATGCACAGAATCACAAAAATAAACCCTCAAAATCATTCATAACCCAACACACTGCCAGATCTCCCACCACAGAGTTCAGTTTGTTGACCTTCAAAATTTCCCAAATTAAAGTTCTAGCACCCCAAGGATGGACGCAAATCCTCTTAGGTCAGCCAAAATAAACCTTCGAAACCACCGAAATCCCACTGCAGAAAGGCCATTCATCCACCTCACACTCACTGTTCCCAACATAGATGTCAGCTTTTAACCCTCAAAACTCCCCACAGATTATACTTCTACCACTCTTTGACTTTGCTCAAATCCTGAAAATCACACAAAAAAACCTCAAAATAATTCTTAAACCACTACATACTACATGTCATTAAACCGCCATTTTTCTGAGAGTTTTAAACTTCAAATCCAATGAAAGCCCCAAGAAATCACATAACATATTTAAATACATGAAATGTAATCAGCTTTTGATCAAAACTAGGGCTATACAAATACAGCTCGCATACATAGACAGCATGGCATGCAGAGGAAAGGATTTCAACAATGAGCTCCCAAAGAACCTCGAAACGGAGAGATTCCATTGTGCATTGTATAGAAACGAAGCTCAATCTGGAGCAAGCAAAAGATCGAACTGAGAATTAGTCTTCTTTATTTATATAGAAAAAAAAAAAAGCTAACATTTTGTTTTTGCAACAATAGTTTTTCCATGATATTTTCCGAGAAAGTGGAAAGAGAGGAAATGCCGGAAAGTGGGTCTTGATTTGAGGGACGTACCTGCGTAGGAATTGATCGATCGTGGAAGAAATCAGAAGAGAGGTTTCATGATCCGAGTCGAATTGTTGACTCACTCTACATTTGAAGGGGAATAGAAACAAGCGAATATGCTTGAGGGAGTGAGTGATAGGAATGGTTTTTTATTCGAGGGGATATTACAGTTTACCTTCCACATAATTTTCTAATATTTTTAAATTGGTATTCTATTAAAATATAATTAAATTATACTAATCAATCATATTCTATTTTATAATTAGTCACCTTTTTTAATATTTTAAAAATTCCGCTAACTTTTTCTATTTAACTTAACAAAATATAAATATTTTTTACAGTCAAATTTTCTTTTTTAAAATAACAAAATCACTTCATTCATGTTTTTATTATTTTTTTTTATTTTGACCAAAATTTTTTATTTTTTATTTTTTAAATATTTTTTATTTAAATTAAATAATTTATTTTTACTTTATATAAAAAAATTTAAAGTTTTAATCAATTTTTTATATGAAAATGAAAAGAGAAATTAAAAAATTGGTCAAAATGAGAAAAATAAAAAATAGGAAATGGATAATTTGTCATTTTAAACAAAAAACTTTAATGGAATGGGGGTATTTGTAGTTTGTCAGGTAAAGTTGGAGAGATCAATATAATTTCAAAAATTTTAAGAGAAATCAGTATAATTGTCAGAAACCTCAAATGGAGGTTACCGTAATTTTTTCCTTAAAATATAAAATAATAATAATAATAATTTTTAAAATTAACTATAGAAAAATTATTCTAACATCAATTTTTAAAGATAAATTATAGATAAATTACAATGATATTTTCGAGATTTCGAATAATTACACTGATCTCTCTTATTTTATCCGACAAATTTCAAATATCTCTCCATAGTCAAATTTTTTTCAAAATGAAAAAACTGTCCCCTTCATTTTTTTAAAAATTTTGACCATTTTTTATTTTTTTATTTTAAAATAAATATTGATTAAAACTTTAAATTTATTTTTTTATATAAAACAAAAATAAGTTATTTACATTAATTTTCTTTTTATATTAAATAAAAAAATAAATCTTTAAAAAAAAGTTAGAAGAATGTTGTCAAAACTGAAAAAAAAAAAAAAAAAAAGTTGAAAAGAGAATTGTGTTATTTTGAAAATAAAAAAAAAGGGCTGAATATAAGGTATTTGTAAGTTGTCAATAAAATTAAAGGATGTCATTGTAATTTTAAAATTCTCAAAAGAGACCAGTATAATTATAAAAAACTTTAAAAAATGTCAATATAATTTATCTTAAATTATAAATAAATTCAATAATTTTAAAAAATAACACTTGAACCGACAAAATAAATTATGATTAGACTAAAAATATTATACTTAAGTTGAACCAACAGTTTACTATTTATTATCAATAGTTGACTATATAAGCAGAATTAAATCAATTGATGGTAATGAACTACTAGTAACACATCACCTTATATACAATTTTTTTTTTTTCATGTCAAATTAAATATATTTTTTTAAAAAACTATTGACATCACTTATAATTTATTTAATGAAATTCATGTTAAGGGTGCATGTCTCTCCCCCCCCCAAAAAAAAAATTAAAAATTGATATTTTATCTATCATTTGTTAAAAAATTTTAAAAATTAAGAATTGATCCTTCAAAAAGTTTATATTTCCATAAGAATTGTCTTCAAATTCTACTTTCACTCTCTCCCCGAGTTCTATTTGTGGATCTGTCACTGTCGACAACGCTTACACTCATCGCTGAATACAGTGGGCTTGGCTACATCACGCCCAGCAAAGCATGATCGTTGGCTGTTAATTTGAACACAAAGCCCTCTTGCTTTCTATGGATGGCCATTGTTTGCTCACTTAGCTTCAAACAGTTAGCTACCTTATATGAAACAAGAGAGTTGCGAGGGCAGAACCAAGGAGAGGCTAGGGTAGGATATAGTCCCTCCAAATCTATCTTCAAATTAGAACACCCTAAAATTTTAAGTCAATCTAATTTTTACATATCTTTTTCTTTCATTTTTTGTCTTAAAATTTTAGTTGAACCCATTAACTATTTTAATTCAAAGTATATATTGCGTTACACTTATTTTTATTACAATTTATTTGATGGGTTTTGATATTTTCCTAAAAAAATATCCTTTAATATTTGTTTGGATGTTAAGATTTTTTTAAAAAAAATTATTTGATGGACTTTGATATTTTTCTTGGTACAATTTTCTCCACTGAACTTTGTTTGGTTACTAAAAAACAATTATAATTGTCATTTATTTGATGGGTTTTGATATTTTCTTACTGATGCTGCACTTTTCGGCTCGCAATATGTATGGGCTCCGCGACCTGTAGAACACTTATGAAGATGATCAGAGGACCACCGGATTGGCTCCGACGGTAGCCGCTCCGATGCTTAAGTAAGTAAAAGAATTGAAAGACTGTATTGAAAGTCAAAGAATGAGCATGAAAATAAAGCGTACCTCTAGGGTTTAATTTATAGGTCGTGGCTTTCCTAAGTTAATTAGGATTCGATGCCATGATTGTAGGGATTTGATCATCGGAGATTGCAGTTACCTTGTATAGAGATAACCATAGATGGTGGTTTCCTTGTTAAAGACGGTCTCCTCGTTGAAGATTGTTTCCTTGTTGAAGACTGTTTCCTTGTTCCCTGCTTGGAACCCGCTAAGGCGGAGAAAAGTTCTGTAGTATTGGTCTGTACCCTGTGACCAGTTCTGGATATATATGTTCTGAAGGTGTATGTTCGGTCACTTCCGACCTGATGTGATAATCTGTATGCTTGAGCTTTTAGTCATTGGCTGAGTGAGAATCATGTTGGCCGATGATGAGTCGGATTACGGTCATACGTGTCAAGTGTTGATTGGCCGGTTCTTTTATGGCATATCACTTACTAAATTTTTTTCATATAAGCTTTGTTTGGTAGCTAAGAAAATTTAAGAATAAGGAAAGAAAATACAAATTTGTTATTTTTTTCCCTAAATTTTTTTTCCTATCATCTTCTTCTTTGAGAAATAAATTTTTTTACATGTAGAATTTCTCTAATTTGTGAAAAAAAACTCCCCTATCATCTTTCCTTTTGAGAAATTTTTTATTCCCTAGTCATCATCCTCTTTGATGTAAATTTTTTTGCAATTTGAAAAAAAAAAAAATTCTCCCCAAATAAATTCCAAATATATATATATATGTATATGTTTCAGATTTCTTTCATGTTTTTCCATGCTTAGGTAGTGTGGTTGGACTTGTTTTTTTGCTAGCAAGATTGTTGTTAGATCACATGCACTTGTTGTGATTCCCTTTCTATTCAAGCAAATATATGTGGGCAGGAAAAAGTCCAAGCTCACCTAATTTCATTCAATCTTCTTTCGCCTCCAGGACAAGAATAATTTGTTGGAAGGTTATCCTAAATTTATCCAGATTATTTTAGACATGATGCGACTCGAAAATAGTAACTTGTAGGCTCACTCATTTTTTTTGGATATTTATGATTCATTTTATTTCTTATTTCATAACTCTAGTATACAAAAGGTATTGATTTTAGAATTCCTTTTTATGATAAAAGAGTCGATTTTGTGTGAGATGTCATTGGGTATAAATAGATTTTCAAATTTATGAGTGTTTTGCTCTTATAATCTTTTTAATATATAATAAATTAATCATCGTTACTCATGAATATAGTTATCTTATAAAAATCATATAAATCTTTGTGTCTTTATTTTATTTTTTTAGTTCAATTTATTGTTTGTTTTTATTACTTCTTTCATAATATAATAATATGTTCACCCTTATTCTTGAAGCCTAACAAAACAAGAATGAATCAAAGAAAAGGGCTATTAACTAGTATTGATCTCGATTACTTGAATTGCGAAGAGATATAGACTAAAGACAGATCTAATCCTTTATTTTTGTACATAAAGAGGATAGCACATTTTTGTTGAATATTTTGTTAAGTTTTAAAAATTTAGGACTCAGCCCCGGATGAAAATATAATATTAAAAATTTTGGAGAGGGATAGAAAATACAATATTAAAATATTTGGGGGCTCAAGTCTTATTTTATTAAAATATTCTAATAAAATTTGAGATAAAAAATGAAATATCAAAATTTTGAAAACACGGCCCATTTTCTCCTCACATCCGTGAAGCGGAATTAATGAATATACACTTGACCTAAAATATCTAGTGAAATTTTTTCAAAAGATAGTCACATACTTTATTAATAGTTTATTTAAAAAATAATCCCATACTTTATTAATAATTTATTTAAATATTTATCAAATATATTTATTTAAACATCCAATAACTTAACTTTACTGATAATTTTTATCTTTCACCAATTTCTCTCACTACTCACATATATATATATATATATATATATATCTCAAATGAGCCTAAAAACTCTCTATTAATAGCCTTAAGATAATTGGTTACAAAATATTTATTAAAACCCAAATTTAATGTATTGGTTTAATAAAAATAATGGACCTAATAAAATCGAAATTAGTTGGGTAGTCAAACAGTTGTAACATCTAAAACAAAACATTTATATGACCTAATAATTATTTATTATTTTATTTTTATTCTAATAATTATTTATTATTTTATTTTTATTAAAATTCTCAATATTCATGTATCATAAGTCTCATAAATAAAAATAATCATATCAAAATAATACATTTACATATTCGTAGATTATACCAACAAAAATAGTTACATTCATTGACAAAAATAAACAAATGATAATCTAATAAATAATTAATAAAAAAAAAAATTATTTAAATAAAAAATAATAATAATTAATATATAAAAAAATTACTTTAATAAAGAAGCCCCAACTTCCATGTATTATGTCAGTAATAGACTAGTCGATAACCAGTCCTCTATAAAAATATCGTACGTTTTACTGCCGGAAATAATCATGTACATCGCAAAAAATGATAATATAAGTAAATAATTAGTAAATTTCACTGACAGAACTCATCGTGTACATTAAAACTCAATTGCAAATCGGATAAATATTTCATCCACACACGCATTGCAACAAGAAGGACAGAACATCAGCCCAAGGTATCTCAGAATAGAAGAAAAGAGAAAGAAAGGACAGAACATCAGCACAAGATAAGGAAGAAAGTTAAAAAAACATTGGAAAAAAAAAATTAAAGAATAAATTACAAATTAACTTTTTTTAAGATTTTTAATAATTATAAAAAAAAAATTTTATACTTTCTAAAATAATACTGTTCCTCCTATCAGTTTGGTAGGACAAACGGTATTAACAGAATTAAATCAATTACCAATATACCTTTATATATTAATAAACCCATCTTCAATATCATCTATTTTCTTGTCCTAAATTTTTCATTTTCCTCTCTCTGTCAAACCCATTTCCCTACCCTAAATTCTCCATTTTCCTTTCTCTGTCAAACCCTAAATTCCATCTCTCTCTTAACCTTTCATCTCCTCTCTCTCACTATCACACACATACACACACGCTATTGCTGGCCATCACCATTGAAGTAGGCGTAGGCAAGATAAATGATCTTTGGTACGTCACAGACCAAAGATCACAAACCCACCAAAAATAACCAAAAGGGGCATCAACAAAAAAGGAGAGAAGAAAGAAAAATTTCAAATGTCAGTAAAACTGTAAAAGACACAACAACTGATCAAAAACCTCATTTAATTATCATATATCCAAACAAAGCATAACTTGAATTTGCAAGCATTTTAAGTTATGAGTTCAACAATGAGGCATCTAATTTTGCCTTCTTCATTAGCCATTTTCTGTTCAGTGACTCTTAACCACAGACACACAGCTGTGAAACTCAGAACCAAGCTCAAGAACCCACTTCCTAGTCCAATCCCAACAATAGACAATATTGAGAACCCTTTGTTCTTTAATGATGGTAAAGGGTATTGTAAAGATCCTTATTGCTCTCGTACAAGCTCGCATTGAACCGTGGCAAGTTGCCAGTCCTGTTATTGAGCGGAACTGGAATCAGACCCGAGAGGCAGTTATTCAAATGTCGAAACAGAGAGATGAACGAGGAGGCCGAGTTGCTGCGGGATTTGACCCGTGAGCAAATTGTCATGGAGATCTATGACGTTAAGGTGGTCGTAGAGGGCAAGCTATTGGGGGATGTCGCCGGAGAGGCGGTTGGAGGAGAGGTTAAGGACAGTGAGGTTGACGAGGTATTGGAGGTCAACGGGGATTGGACCGATGATGGCATTAAATGAGAGGTTGAGGGCTTGGAGGTTGGTGCAGTTGGAGACGTAAGGGGAGATTGAGCCCCTAAGAAAGATCTGGAGTAAGGGTTGGCGAATGTGGTTTTAGTCCAGATTTGGAGGTTCTTGTTTGGGTTGTTGGGGTGGATGGTAGGAGGCCGGCGCATGTTAGCAAGCACAGTAATATCAGGGTAATCATGTCTTTGTAATATTTGTAAGAGTAAAATTGATATTTAAAAAAATAATCTATGCTTATGTCATTAATTTATGTCTCTGTGATTAACGATAGTTGACGTTAGGAGACAAAATGTTACTAATGCATAAATCAAAAAAAGAACAATATTATTTTAAAAAATATAAAAAAGATTCTTACAATTGTCGAAAAAGAAAGTTAAGTGTAGTTAACCCAAAATCAAATCAAATCAAATCCGGAAACGATCCCATCGGCAGGTGCACATGAAGGGGATGACAACGCAACGATCATCTCAATCCTCTCTCGAATGAATCCTACTATAAATACATAGAGACTCGCACAGCGTAGAATGGCCGCCATTGTAGTTTCTTTAGCATCCTCTCCTATTTTTGTTGCGTCAACTTCATCTTCTTCCTTGGTTTTCACGAAATTGCGATCGAACCCCGTGCGTCAATTTTCATTTGCAGTGACACCCTTTGTTTCCCAAGAGGAAAGAGCATGGCTCACGCTCTTGCTCAGGCCACTCTCGGCCTCACTCAGCCTGCTCAAATAGAACCCCACAGGGTCTCTCTCTCTGTCTCAGATAATCTATTTTGTATGCATGTCACTTCTGATTATCCCTTCTCACTGTACAGACACACTAGTTTATGTGTATGTGTATGTATATGTATGTGAAATCAATGTTTATTTGTTTCCGTCACGAGTTCAATTTTTTGTGGCTACAATGAATTCTGAATTTTTACGATTCTGATCATTGATATGGTTTTGTGGGGTTATCGATTTTCCTAAACCAAGTAATTTCATACTTTTGTCAATTTAATTGCCTGTTTTGGGCTAACATATACTGATAATTGTTTTCTGTCTATGGGTCTTTCGCTATCTGTCAACCCGCTGATTTTTTCTTTATTCATGTCGTAAACTCGTACTGATTCATTTTCCTTGAAACTGAAGAACAGTCCATTTTTTCTATTGTATAAGTAGGTTGTTTATGCTATTTGGGAGACTAAAATGTCTGTTATGTGTTTGTGAAAATTCCTAATCTTTCGCTGCAAAAGAGATTGATATAGTAGAATGGAAAGGAGACATACTTGCCGTGGGCCTCACAGAGCAAGACATATTGATTTTTTTTTTGAAACTGAAGAGCAGTCGTTTTTTGTTATTATACAAGTAGTTTGTTTAAGCTTATTTGGGATACTAACATGTCTCTTATGTGTTTGTGAAAATTCGTGAAAGATTTCTTTCGCTGCAAAAGAGATCGATTTAGCAGAATGGAAAGGAGACATACTTGCTGTGGGTGTCACAGAGAAAGACATGGCCAAAGATGGGAACTCACAATTCCAAAACTCGATCTTGAAAAAGCTAGATTCCCAGTTGGGTGGTTTGCTGGCTGAAGTCTCTTCTGAGGAGGATTTCACTGGAAAAGCCACTCAGTCTACAGTTCTTAGGCTTCCAGGTCTTGGCTCGAAAAGGATTGGCTTAATAGGGCTTGGTCAGTGCGCGTCATCTACAGTTACTTATCACAGTCTTGGCGAGGCTGTTGCTGAAGCAGCAAAGGCTGCTCAAGCAAGTAATGTTGCTATTGCCCTTGCATCTTCTGAGGGGCTGTCAGCCGAATCAAAGGTTAATACTGCTTCAACAATAGCATCTGGTACTTATTTTTTGTTTTGGAACATTAAGTTTTATATTGCATGCAGTTCGTAGCAAAATATGGGTTTAAACTTTGTGGAGTGGCTTGAATTGTGATAGGAACTGTGCTGGGGATTTATGAAGATAATAGGTTTAGGTCGGAGTCAAAGAAGCCAGCTCTTAAATCTGTAGATATTATTGGTCTTGGAACTGGTCCTGAGCTAGAGAAGAAGCTCAAGTATGCGGAAGATATTTGTTCTGGCATAATTCTTGGTAAGGAGCTTGTAAATGCTCCTGCCAACGTACTCACCCCCGGTATGTTATCTTTTGTTACAATGCTCTTGTTGTTTTCTCTCTCTGTAATTTTCAATTGTAATATGGTTGTGCTGCTTTGTTGTCCATGAAATGCATTTCTGAATTACCTTCCATTTTCTTTTTTAGTAGCTTAATATCCATTGGTGTTTTCTGTTTTCTAAGAAGTGAGATGGTTCTTATCATTGATTATTTTTTGTGATTCTTGTACCTCAGGGGTACTAGCAGAAGAAGCTTCAAAAATTGCTTCCATGTACAGTGATGTTCTTTCTGCAACAATTTTGGATGTGGAGCAATGTAAAAAATTGAAAATGGGTTCCTACCTGGGTGTTGCTGCAGCTTCTGAAAATCCTCCTCATTTCATCCATCTATGTTACAAGCCGCCAAGTGGGCCTGTTAAAACCAAGTTGGCTTTAGTGGGAAAAGGACTGACTTTTGACAGGTGATTACATATTTCTCAATATGAGAAAAATTTTCTAGCTCAGTCGTTTCTTTAAAAAAGAGATCAGGGTATTATTAGGGGGTGGGCATTGCCCCTTAATTGTGGGGAACGTAGAGTGAACCCTAGATAATGATTAGTGGCAGTTAACTTAATGGTTTTTGTTTTGTGGTAATTATTATAGGGGCTCGCTTTTCCTCTCCCAGGTGGCGGATGTAATTCAAAAATTAGAATTTAAGGAGATTTTTTGTGAAAATATTAGTAAACATAATCTCTGTGGCACATGTTGATATGATATTTCATCCTCTCTTCTAGGAATTGCTCTTTTTCCTTTACCCTTTGTAATGTTAATTGGAGTGATATTTACTATAGAAAAATAGTGAGAAATGATTATTATTTCTATGCTGTCTGCGTTTGCTGGCCCTACATCTACAACAATTACTGAAGTTTTATTTTATGCTTGTAGTGGGGGCTACAACATCAAGACAGGAGCTGGCTGTTCAATTGAGCTGATGAAAATTGACATGGGAGGCTCAGCAGCAGTTCTAGGTGCAGCAAAAGCTCTTGGTCAAATCAAACCTGCAGGAGTAGAGGTGAGCCATTCATTATTATAGTTGATGTTGTCATTGAAATGAACTGTATCATAATTAGTTCATTTTCAATTTTTTTCCCTTTTTTGTGTTGTTCCTTTATTTTTGTCCTTAACTTTTCAATCGTTGCTCAACTGAATCTATTCATTGATATCATTATGACTTAGTGAAATGTGTTGTCCTTGTAGGTTCATTTCATTGTTGCAGCTTGTGAGAATATGATAAGCGGAACAGGTATGAGGCCAGGAGACATTGTCACGGCTTCAAATGGCAAGACAATTGAGGTTAGTTTCTTCAGTTTGCTGAAAAAGGACATCCACTTCCAATTTGTGAGAGGATTTAATGACTAGTGTATCTTGTTGAATTTTATCTCTCTCTTCTTGAATATGTTACATAATTTTTTCTCTTATAATATTTTTTTGGTAAATGTCACTGAATTTTTTTTTTTTTTTGGGGGGAAATTTCAATTTAGGTATACTTGTCAAAAAAAGAAAAGAAAAAGAAGTAAAATTCAATTAAGGGTATCCCAGAAAGCAAACTTTGTCATAAACCTCTGGTTTTTATTCTTCTATTAAATTTATACTCACGAAAATATTTCAATGAGCTACTCCAGTTTCATTCTTGAGAAGTGTTTACAATGGTCCATGCTTGGGTTGGATGGAATAATGTGGGCCCAAAATCACACAAGCTAAAACTACCCCACCAATTCTTTATATAATAGTCTCATTGAAGTAATTCAGTAACGAAATAATATGTTCAGTATATTTGAAAAATATGGAAATACAAATGTGTAAAAGAAAAAAAACCATTGGGTTGGATTCGAGACCTATTTAATTCAGGTGGGTTTAGGTTTGAGTATAATTGAGGCTCGAGCTATGAAGGCACTTATGAAGTTGTTTACTCAAATAGGTTTCATTTCAAATTGATGACACTTTTCCCCCCGAATGAACATGTGAATTTGTAAAACAATGTCAATCAAGATTTCCTTTTCTTATGTTTCCTAAGATCTAGTACTTATCCAAAAAAAAAAAAAAACTTCCTAGGATGTAGAAGAAGGGGCAAAGGTAATGTGTTGTTTTTAGTAATTTGCTATCTGTATCCCCATTCATAGTTGGAATGTGTGATTATGAGTTCCAAAAGCTATTCATATTACTTGTGAAATGGATGAAGAAAAGATGGAAGGAGAACTTGTTTGAATATACAATTCAAATTTAAGAACTTAATAGAAGAATGGCTAGTAAAGGGTCCGAAGAATGGTGAGTAAGATATTACACAATTCTATTACCTGCCACATTTTTATAACAAATAAAATGAAAATGAAATGAAATAATTCATTTTCTCACCAATCCATCAGTTAGAGCTATTGCATGTTCTTCTTGGTCAGGTACCTTGTGCTGTCTTCTTGATGCAGAGCATCAAACTTAAAATATTTGAGCATTTTCATCCAAATAACTACCAACTTTTAAGCGGTTATGATTTGAGTTGGGGCACTACAAGAGACAGCCTTGATGGATTCATCCTTGACTCTCTATCTTATAGGCCTGGATTTTTTTGCTGTGCCTTGTTTTTTCATCCCTTAAGTTTGTGGAAAGGAATTAGGAAGGGTTGGAAGAAATTCTATAAATGTATCAACTTTGTGTGGATGATGACGGGAGAGTTAGGTTGTGGCATGATCTTTGACAATTTGATATCCCTTTCAAGATGCTGTTCCCAGATTTATTTTTCGTTGCTTTAAATAGGCAGGCTTGTGATGCTTGTCTTTGATTAAATTAGATTTACGGATGTAGGGATTACGTGGGAGCCCCTTCTCTAGAGTCTTTCAGGATTGGGAAATGGAGTTGGTTGAGGCATTTTTTTAGATGTTGTATGCTTCTCCAATTTTCAGGGCGAGGGAGGACTTATTGAGTTGGAAAAGGTGAAAGAGTGGCCAATTTGCAGTGAAATCTTTTTTTAACTCGATCCTTTTTTTTTTGTGGGGGCCTTGGAATGATATTTGGAGAGTGAAGGAGCCTTTTAAGTGTATTTTTTGGTTTGGACGGCAGTTTTTGGAGGCAATCTTGACTATTGATAATTTGGGGCACGGGGGAAACCTTTTTCCCAGTTGCTGTTGCATGTGTAACAAGGCAGAGGAAAGTACTGATCATCTACCTCTTCATTGTGAGGTGGCTAGTGCCTTGTAGGGAATGCTGTTTTTTTTTTTTTAATATTTGGAGTGCCTAAGACAGTCAGAGTTGCTTCCTTACTGGCAAGGAGGTTTCTTGGAAAGCAGCATTCCAATGCTTTATGTGGTGCTTGAGGGGGAAAGAAATCACAGGATTTCGAAAGATGTGGCATTGCCAGTTCACAATTGAAATTCATGTTGTTAAGCACATTACAGTTTTGTAATTGTATTTCTGGACTCTTGGATTGCCTTTTTTTTTCTGCTGACTTGAACTATACTAGAGAGTTGAGGGGCTCCTCTATACTTCCCATGTACATGGGTTGCGCTGCCTTTGCCACATGTTTATAATACTATTATTTTTACTTAATCCAAAAATTAAGGGTGTTTACATGCTATTTTCTAGTTTAACTTTCAGTACACTGTTATGCCTGAGTCAATGAACACAGCCTGATTGGCAAGTGTTGAAAATTGAGCTGAGTTTGCAAGCGTCAAATGCTGTCTTTAAATGGTGGTTTATTCTATATTAAATATCTATTATAGTTTTTTTGTTAGTGGTTTAGGGAAGGAGGGAATAAGTAGTTCAAATGACAATATTCATCATCAACACCAGCTAGTTTAGTTTGGAAACACTGTACATTTATTTTTATTGAACAAATTAAGTTTTCAAAGAATTTTTTTTTGTTCTTTGTAATTTCTTTGTGCTCATAGAGAATCTAATTATTTTTTGAATTTCTGTTTATTTATTAATCCATTGATTATCTCTAATGCAGGTCGACAACACTGATGCCGAAGGCAGACTTACACTTGCTGATGCTTTGGTATATGCCTGTAATCAAGGTGTAGAGAAGGTATTATCCAGACACAATACCTAACTACTCATTTGTAGCCATAGGGAACCTGGACTTCTATAATTGTTAACCTTACGGTCTACCAAATTCTAAACTTCTCACAACAAATGCACTCTTGTGTTATATAAAAAAAATTCTAAATAGTACTTGGTGACCATGATAACAGATATCTTCTTCTGATTGGTGAATCTTCTTCTTGTTATCTGATAAAATTGATATTAGAAAATTGGAAGTACCAAAATCATAAGAAGCTGACCTTTTCTTTTAACTTTCCTGTAAAGGATAATTTTAAAATTCATTTTTTTAATGAAAATTTCTGAATTTCTGCACTCTTTAGTATATAATTTAATATTCTTGAAATTTGATGTCCTTCGTCTACTTCCAAGACAAAATAAAGGAAGATGAACATCTCACCATTTTCCCTTGCTGAAGGTGAAAATGAGAATCAGTTGTGTGATTTCGATTAACCATGGTTACAACTGGTTCAATTAAAATTTCTTGATTTTGTGGACTTAAATCTGCATTCTGGAATATCAGCTGTGTGTTGTACCATCTCGCAACCATCAAGAAAATGAAACAATGTTGACATGCCATTTTAGAATTGTGTATTCCAGTAAAGCATCAATGGTTCGATTTGTCCTCCATTCTGGAAGAGTCTGCTTCTTCATGAGAAGTTCACTTTGGATTTATAATTTTATAGTTGTGCTAATATGGTGTTCAACTGTATTACAGATAGTTGATCTGGCAACATTATCTGGGGCCTGTATTGCTGGCCTTGGACCCTCTATTGCAGGTATACTCTTTTCTAATTCTTCTCTTTGTTATTGTGGTGATGAACTAGAGATATGGATATAATGTTCCTATTGGGAATCATCTGACTTTTGAGAATTATGCCGGAAGATATTGTGAGATGTCAGTAATAAACCAAAGATGAATTTCAATGGGAATAAACATGATGCATGATATAAAAGAAAGTACACATTATCTTTATATAATTATTTAGAATGGTTTTGGACCCAGTGCTTGGAATTCCCATAATTACTTTGCAAATTATCAAATGGTACATGACATCAGAATTCCTTCAAAATTTTGAGAGACTATTGTCACAATGCTTTTCTGGAGCTATTGTTTTAATATTTTTACTTATTTTCACGTTTATTTTTAGGTGGTCAAGGCCATTAATATCATACATTTTTACATACTGCACCCACATTCTTCAATAAAGTTATATGCTAATAGATTCTGAAACTTGAGTCCTCTTGTCTAACCATCTATTCCTGAATGAATTTTACTTTTGCATATATATTTTTTTAAACAGGGGTTTTTACACCCAGTGATGAATTGGCAAAGGAGGTACTTGGAGCTTCTGAGGTCACCGGAGAAAAACTTTGGAGGATGCCTTTGGAGGAAAGTTATTGGGAGTCCATGAAATCAGGAGTAGCTGATATGTTAACGCTGGTGGTCATCAAGGTGATGCCATCACTGCTGCTCTATTCTTGAAACAGGTACAGCATTTGATTATTGTATCTACTTGAGTTGATATTTCATCGGGAGAATTGACGACCCAATATGGCTAGCATTGAAATAAGCAGACACCAACTTACTCAGTGAAAAATCTGACAATAATGAAGTAGCTTGTTACGTATATGAAGCTGTTGTGGCCTTTTTCTTCTTCTTTTTTTTTTCCCCAAAAAATGGATATTTTTTCACATTGCATTCACTCGGTTTAATGGGTAAAGCGCAACAACAAATATTTTTTGGGTGTGGGGGGTTGTAAGTGAAGTTGAATAAATTGTCTAGCTGAGTCTCAATTAAGAACCAATGCTGATAGTTTGATTGGTTTTGAGTCTACACCAATGTTTGAAAAATGTATATGGGAGCAAAACTTAATTGAGAGCTTACTTCCAACTTGTAACTTGCTTTCTCGAGCGAGTGTTGACAGATGAGTGAATCAATTCTTCAAAGGGTTGCATGCCATGGCAGGTGTGGCGCTTGCTAGATCTTGCATATGGAAAACTAGGAAGTTTAGACTCTTGGTTGATTTGAGTATGATTCATGAAAATCATGGCCTGAACCATGATCTTTTTTGTAAACCATTATTTTTGGCAAGAAATGAGAGTCTATATATTGCATAATCCATTCCGTCACATATGCATCATGCAGCTGCCTCCTTGTGTTAATACAAAATTTACTCCCTTTGAAAATAGTGTCGTAGATCTGCTGTATCTTGTCAAATGCCTTGGAGCTTCACTCATTTCTTGAAGGTTTAAAACTTTGAAAGTCTGTGCTGGTGTGTTTGAATTTGTTTCTGATGTGAAATGTCATTGGAGAACATCAAGACTAAGGAACATTCATCATACCCCAATTTGAGGCTGCTTGAATGTTCCATGAACTTAAACCTTCCATATTTCACAGAAAAGCAATGTGATTGTGCTTGCTTGTTTACAGTATCTTTCATCTTTTTCTCACAGATTTTTTTTTTGGTTAGACCTAGGCTAAGAAATTCAAACATTACAAATGTCCCTCTGCAGTTTGTTGATGAGAAGGTTCAATGGATGCATATTGACATGGCTGGCCCCGTCTGGAATGACAAAAAGAAAGCTGCAACAGGGTTTGGCATTTCAACCCTGGTGGAATGGGTTCTGAAGAACTCCTCTTCTTAAATGTGCCATTCAGGGTGGCAAATTTCAACAAAAATTTAGATGACAAAGTGAAAATCCTTGTGGGATTGTGTGATGCTGTGAGGTCCCAAGTTTTATGAATAAAGTGCATTACGGAAGAAAATGGACAACGATGAGCTGAGACGTCAGTTGTCCCGAGCCTTGAGCTGAGACGTCAGTTGTCCCGAGCTTGTTTCAGTGAATTATTAGTGTTGGATGTTCTCTCTTTGAAAAGGGTTTTAGAAATGTCTCTATAGTCTGCATCACACACACTCACTCACTGGATAGTCTAGGAGAAGGAAAATAGGAAGGGGAAACTTGATCCTCTCTCTTTTGGATTTACATGCTAGTCATATACATTATATGAACGTTTTACTTTTTGATTAATTGTGAATCATGAAGCCTGATTGATATGATAGTTTTCCTTAATGCCTGGTCATTTAACTCAGTAAGATTCAAAATCAGTGTTACGTGACATTAATTAACAAAATTTGCCTTAAACAGAAAGATCGTCTTGTGAATTTAAATCTCCTTTACCCCCGCCCACGTCTCTCTAAGTCTATGATTTCATATAATTTTAGTGGGTCCATGGGTCAACAGCCTCGATACGACTATACCTCTTGAAGAAAGATGTTATAATTTGCATGAATCACAGGGGGCTATACCATTGCAACAAGAGGCTTGTTTGTCCAGCGTAGGTTTACGTGGATGACCAGCTTTCGGTGGTGATGTTGGCTATGATTATTTGTGGTTTCATAATTAGGGTGTCAATTTGTATTATCGTATCGTGTTCGAGTTGTGTTAAAGCATGTATATTCAAAAATATGTGTGAATCTCAACTCCATATTAGTAATTAATCGTGTCAAGTTTCAAAATCTAAATTTAACTCATTTATTAAATAGGTTACACGTATCCACACATTTAACCTATTTATTTTAATTTTTTTATTTTTTGAATAAAAAAATTTACCTATTTTTTAATATATATAGATAATTTTCAAGTTTAGTAATTTTGAATGTGAGTCAAATCAAAGTACAAACCTCTTTTATAAATATAAAATTTCAAAACTTTGATAAAAATTTGATATGAGACGAATTATCTTAACTCATAATATATTTTATAATTAAACGTGTTAAGTTGTGTTAAACGGGTTGATGTTAGTAAAATTCAAACACGATTTGTTTATTAATCGTATTATACGTGTTAACCTGTTTATGACCCAAACACGTTTATGCTTAATTCAAATCCGTTAACTTCGTGTCCTGTTCGAAGTCGTGTTATCGTGTCGTGTTAAAAATTGACACCCCTATTCATAATTATGCAACCCATAATTTGTTGTAGCAACATTGACATTTAAGGAAAAGTGTTACATTCGGTGAGAATATTGACAATTGTGGCCAATAAAATAATTTTGGATAAATTACACTAACCTCCTCTGAGGTTTGATGATATTACACATGGTATCATTGTAATTTGAGAAATTATACTAACCTCCCTTGTGGTTTATGGTCAGTAACAGAAATATTCCTTCCGTCAGTCAACCGTTAGTTGACTAAATGATTTTAGTTGATGTCATTTCATATATTTTTTAAAATGTCAAATTTACCTCTATCATCACCAACTTCATTCTTTGCAATCTCTCTCTCAAAAAGAGTTATTTCTCTCTCTAAAAAATCCCATTTAATTTTCTTGCAACATTATTTCATTTAATATATATATATATATATATATATTTAATTATACGACTGTCATTAATTTATATACTGATATACCACTATGTGACATACTAACCACTACATGACACGTGTAAATACAGGTCAGCTTATGCTCGGCCATCCAGCTCATGATCAGGTCATATGACTTATGTTCGGTCATTCAGTTCGTGCTCAGTCATATGACTTATGTTCGATCATTCAGTTCATGCTCGGTCATATCACTTATGCTCGGTCATTCAGTTCATGCTCGGTCATATGACTTATATTCGGTCATTCGATTCATGCTCGGTCATGTACCTCATCCTTGACCGATCAAAGGCATAACACATATGGACCGAGCTCATAGTATCAAAGCAGGGCTGCTCTCCTACAAAGCTAAACGTATGCAGATGCAAGTCGGCAGTACAGCACACCGATAATCAAACCTTATCACCGCCTCAATGAGCACTGAGCAGGAAATAAAAAAACTATCTCCAACAAGGAAACTGCCACACTGAGTTACCATATTCAACAAGGTAACTGATGTCTCCGAAGATCCAATCCCTACCGAAGATCCAATCCCTATATTCATGGTCCAAATCCTAATCAACTTGGGAGAGCCATTGTCTATAAATTTAACCTTAAAGGTACGCTTTACTTTCATGCTCATTATTTGGCTTTCATTATAGTCCTTCAATTTAGTTTACTGACTTAAGCATCGGAGCGGCTACCGTCGGAGCCAACCCGG
This sequence comes from Nyssa sinensis, assembly GCA_008638375.1. Lineage (NCBI taxonomy): Eukaryota > Viridiplantae > Streptophyta > Magnoliopsida > Cornales > Nyssaceae > Nyssa > Nyssa sinensis. The sequence continues at coordinate 9,177,754 of CM018040.1, forward strand.
TGGTCCTCTGATCTTGTGTTCCGAATGTTTCGCTAGGGAGCCGAGCTTCAATCCTACTTGGGCCAAAAAGTGCAGCATCATATACTAAAAATCCCATATAATACAATCTAAAAAAAAAGTTTAAATTACTTTGAAATCAAATTGAAATAATTTTAAACTAATTTGTTTTAAAAATTAATTTAAAGTTTAAAAAATTGTCATTAATTTTCTTCATTTGCTCTTAACACATTACGATAGAAACTTTATTTTTTAAAAAAACTACTTTAAAAATTACTCACATCACCTGAAATTCAGACCCTATATGTAAATAATATCTGCAATGATTTAAATATATATATATATATATATATGTGTGAAATCAATTACACAGGTTTAACAAAGCCTAAAGAATGAAATCATTGACCCACCATATTGACCGTATCTTTCTTTCCTTCTTCTTTCATCTCTCTATCAAATTCTTATAAACAAATTACCCAAAATTTCCAGAATGAAATCCAACTCTGTAACCAGGACAAACCCAGATGAAAACTCAATTTCTCTCATCCCATGTTGAACACACCGCCATTCTCACTCCTTAATATTTCACAAAAATCCACTTATCCAACACACATTTTCTCTACAATTCAGAGATTTCTCTCTCTAAAATTGCTCATCTCAAAGCTCACAATACACAACCCTCTTTGAAACTATAGAAAGTGACCTACACATATTCTAACTCTAGAAGGACCTCTTTCTTTCTCTAGAAAAATAACCACTTTCCCTCACAAAACTCATGCCATATCTACAACTCTCATTTTTACTCCCAGAAGAAAGGTTCTATCACCGTCGATGTTGTCTTCGAACAATTACAACCAACGAGACTTTAATTTTTGCATGTCCCTCAATCCACCTTCTTTCGAGATCGCTCCAAAGCTCGATGATGGCGAATTTATATATGTACTACTAGGGTTCCGGCGAGTTAGGGTTTGAATGGTGTCAGAAGCAATCTTACAGAAGACAAATGAGATGGCGGTGTCAACGATCTTCAATGTGGTTAAAGAAGTGAAGATTGCTAGTAAAGGATTAAGGCTCCGAGTCACGCCTTCCTCAGCATTTGCAAATCTCTTGTTGTCGAGGGAGTCTCATGTACTACTGCTACACCAATAGAATGGTTAAAATTTTTGCTCCAGGTTCAAAAATTCTCTTGGTACAAAATACAGTGGAACAATTTAGGGGTTGAAATATATGTGGTGAACTGAGGGTTTCCAAGGGATGTTCAAAAGAGGTTGAGAATCGATCTTGAAGATTTATGCAGGAGACAATAAGAAAATTTTAGTTACATGAGAGATGAGAGAGAGTGTTATTATGAATTTTTTGATAAAATTATAATATTAAAATATAGAGGTAAATTAGTAATTTTACTGATTCCGTTAACGGAGTTAAGGAAACAAGACTGATAGAGGACAATGTTACTTCAAAAATTATAAGAAAATTTTTTTAATTGTCAGAAATTTTAAGAGAGGTAAGTGTAATTATTTCAATAATTTTTGGTTGGGCTCCAAATTTTTAGTGAGGTGCTAATCTTACCCTCAAGATTATGGTATTCATGACCTTTGCCAACTTACTCGTGTGGTGTAAGCCTAGATGTTATTTATTTATTTATTATATAACTAAGTGTTTGAATTAATTTGCGCACGCTTCGATTAAAAGTTTATAAATCTAAAAAAATTAATACAAAATGAAAGAAAATATCGAAGTGTATTAGTTGCTGTAAAGATGACAAAGTGAGCAATGGCCCAACCTAATGGCATTACAATAGAGTTGAGTGATAAGAGGATTGGATACGGCTTAGGGTACTTGTTTGTTCCTTCTTCTTTTTTTTTTTAGCTTCACACACTTTTTTCATGTACATGTCTGCGCTCCCCTTTTGAGTGTTTTTTTTGAATAAATTATTAGTTATCAAAAGAAAAAATAATTAAACAAATGGTACAGCCTCCATTAGACAGAAAAATAATGACACACTAAATATGTACACACGCATCTTCAAACTTAGATTGTTGTATCTCACAATCAACAACTAAGAATTTAAAAGGTCCAACTTAAGTAATATCAGATGAATGGTTTATCTTTACTTATCCAAAAAAAAGAAAGTAATATTAGGTGAAAGGTTAAAGTTGGTTCCTTGGACAATCCATCACATAATGTTATTCAAAACTTTTACACCGCGCTTGGATAAGTAGAAGAAAAAGGAGAGAAAATGATAACATTAATTATAAGGGAGAGGAGATGAGAGAAGAGTGTAATCCCTCCTTCATGCTTGGATAACTAATAAGGGAAAAAAATGCATATTCCTCTCATCTTGCTTGGCAAAGCTATAAGAGAGAAAGAAAAGGAAAGAGTTCTGTATTATTTTGCTATTATATCCTTTGAGATGTCATAGGATAGAAATGTCTTTTTTATTTTTCCTTTATAATTTTAAGGTTACTAGTGGTATTGCACGTGCGTTGCACGTAAATAATTTATAATCACATCACTGTAAACAACATTTTTGTTTATATTTTTCAAGACATTAAGAACAAAGATGAGTTACAATATATGCAACATACAATTTGCATTTGTGCATGAATTGTATCTTCTAACATCACAGTGACATGACTCGTGAAGAGGTTTTGAATGATCAGAATATTTTGTCTCACTTCAGAAGAAAATGTGCTTGAATACGATCTATTATTCAACTAAAAACATAAATAAATGAAAGATAATACATAGTCTCAGAAATATACCACTTCCATGAAACAATGTAATTGTTTTAGTAAGGCTTCATGTGCTTAGCCTATACATTTGAACAAAAAAAAAAAAAAGACTATTTCTTCTAATTTGGCTTCAATTACTTCTTTGTATTTAACATTCTTATTTGGGCGCCATGACAAAGCAAGCTTCTTGTAGCAAACTTTCAACTTTAATTGCAGAACAAAATTCATCTCAAAGTTCAACCATTTCAACCCTCAAAACACCCATAATACTAATATTATTGTCGCAACACTAAAAATGAGAAGCCTTAGCCAACTGATATCAGGTTGAAGGTAGCATCAACTCACATCTTCTTAAGGGTTGTGGTGCATCGAACATCTAAATGCAAGCGGCCAAGAAAATAAAATAACTATTTCAACCATTCTTGTAGCTAAAGAGGCAAGTCTAACTATTTTATATTTGAATGATTACTTATAAAAAAAATAGAATAACAAGAAAAAAGGCAAGTCTAAATGGTGCAGGAAACAAAGAAGCAAGAACTAAGTAGTTTCAAGGGAGAGCTGAGAGATAATTGATTCTACAGTTCAAAGAAAACCAAGAGACCCTATTCAAATTTCTCATTATTTCCTGAGCAAGAAACTCTCCTTGGAAAAAAACAATTAACGAAAAAAAGATAAAATACATTGACCACCCTCTATTGTTTGAGAGATGACATTGAAACATAATATCCATCATATAAGTGGCTTATCTCCATTTGGGTTAAACCGTAAGGTTCAACAGTCGGGGCATTGTCCCAAGAGCCATTTTGTCATCACAGAATTATGAGTAATCAGAAATATCTAATAAATTATATAAATGTTAAAGCATCAAGTTATCAAGCGCTCGAGAGGTTACATTATAACAATTTTATTCTCATTGAACTAAAGTTTTGAAATTGGAAACAACTACTCCCATGTTTTATTTTTCTACCTTGCAAGAAATAAAAAGGGAAAAAGGGATGGTGATATACTAATTTTACTAATGGTTACTTTTAGTTTTTCTATTTATATATTAGACATCCAAAATGTATTAGGATGCTTAAATACTTATAATTTATACATTTTTTCAATGCTTGAGATTATTGTTTAAAAGTCCAGAAACCGCAATACTAAACCAAACTTGTAGACATCTAATCATTGTCGAATGCTTCATCTTCAAAAAAGATTTAAAAAATTTAATCACAATCTTTAACAAACATTTATTATGCAATTCTAATAGTGAAGTGTCTAAATTTAAATAAAATTGAAGCTTCAAACAGGAACTATGGTAAAACAGTTAAAATGTGTTGCAAATTTCAATCAGATGCTAAGTCACCATTGGACTATGACACAAAGCTACAAAAACAAAGTGATGTAGTTTATAAAAGGATCCAACTTAGACCTTAGATGAAGGCAAGTGTATGGGGCAGCCAAGCAGTGCATCAATTCTTTCAAGAGATCCCTGATTTGCCGATCTCTGAATCTAACAATGAAACAACAATAGATTCCAAAGATTTATCTCAAGGCCTTGAGGTTTTCCCTATGTGTTGAATATCTGATGTGAAAGCATACGAGTTTGCAATGAGTTAGCCTGGAATGTCAAAACAAAAGTTACATGGAATTTCGATATGTGAAAAAGAAGATAGAGGGAGTGGAGAAATTAAAGTTGAATTTGGTACGATTCTGTTTTCTAGCAACTCTGTATTGCAATTATCTACCATAACAGTTTTGTATATGGATAGGAAAGTACAGAAATAGAAAATACATATGTCGAACCTATGAATAAAGTATTACACTTTCAGTACCTCAAATTTTTGCAAAAAAAAAATAAAAATTGGTCAAGGGTTTCACGTCTCCCAACTTCTTGGTCATAGCCTATACATGCACTGAAGTGTTGTTGCAGATAGAACTTAAATAATTAGAATTAAGAAAAGCATATACAAAAGAAATTTCTACTAAGTAAATAATATGAACAATAACAGTTAGGTAGAACAATAACACTTTCACCCATGGGAAGATATTCCCTAGCCAAAAAAGAATGCAACAATATTCTATTAGTTCAAAGCCAAAAAATATTTGTAACATGAAAATGAATATATACATACATACACTAACTTATATAATACAAGAGGCACCAGTGATTGGTGCAATGGTAAAGCTCAAACAATCAAAGAAACCATATGGTAGGACAAAACTATTTCATTGCCATATAGAAATCCATAATGCCAGCAAGCTTCCCAATAACAAAGAAACCATCCCCAAAAGTTCAAGTTTTAGTGATTGCTAAGCTAAAAGCTCTTAGTTTCAGCCATCAGGCATATTTTTCTATGGATAGTTCCATGTCAGGGTTTAAGGATTGTAAATAGGATGTATGCCAACTACCGTGGGTAGAGTCAAGGAACAAAAGAATGTCAACTTCTTGAAAATCAAAACACTTCATACTAAAGAAGAGGAAGAAGCCACCAATCATTTGTTTCTCCATTGTTTGGGCACGAGGGATTTATAGTGTCTTCTCTTCTCTCTTTTTGGTTGCACTTGATTGATGCCAAGCTTGGTGAAGGAGTTCTTCAAGGGATGTCAAGAAGCTTGTGTAAAGAGTAGTGTTAGGAAAGTTTGGGATATAGTGCCTCTCGGTCTTTTTGGTGCTTATGATGCGAAAGAAATAATAAGATTTTTTAGAAGATGAGAAAATACCCTTTTGTAATTAAAGGTAGAGATGCACGTGAATAGAAAACATAACAATTTAATGCAATTAAATAGGTTAATTTTAATAAGAAATTTGAAAAGGAAAATGTCATATTTGAAAATACCAATTATAAACTTTGTGGAATAATGACTAATAACTTCAATCCCAATCCCAATTAATAAATTAATTTGATGGGTTTATATAGTCTTTTCTCCTCGAGTGTTTCTCCCAACAATCGAACAAGGCAAATACATTGGAAAGATAAATACAGCTAATTAATAGAGTGAAATATTTTTTTTTTTTTGTGAAAAAAAAAATAAGAAAAGAAAAGAAATAGCCTAACAAATCTAAGATAGAGAAATGCAATCGTTGAAACCTCTCCATCACTAAAACACAACATTGTTGTGCTTTGAAGTTTTTGTAATAAATATAAATGAGAAAAAGAGAGAGAAACTTATTGAGTTAGAAGAAGACCAATAGAGAGACGGGTTACAACTATGGTGCCAAATTTGGCAGTGAAAAATTGCTTTTGTTTTGTAATATTGGGTGGTATGCAAGCATTCGACCGATTGAAGGCGGCGGTGACTAGTGACCCTATCTTAAAACTTCCTAACTTTGATTTGCCTTTTGTAGGTGTAGACTGATGTCCTCTGATTTTGCTATTGGAGGTGTCCTAGTGCAGAATGGGCATCCAGTGACTTTTGAAAGTAGGAAGCTGAGTGACACTGAAAGACGGTATTCAGTGCATGAGAAGGAGATGACAGCGGTGGTACATTGTGTCAATACATGGAGGCACTACCTGCTGGGCAAGCATTTCCTTCATCCTGACAGGATAATGTGGCCACTAGCTGTTTTCAAACCATGAAGAAGCTGACCCTGAAGCAAGCAAGGTGGCAGGATTTCATGGCAGTAGTTCCACTACACAATCCAGTACAAACCTGGCAGTGCAAATCAGGTTGCAGATGCCCTCAGTAGAAGGCCAGTTGCGGAAGAGAACACTTGCAACCCTAAGCCTCATTGCCGGAGATGTGCTGGAGAAGATCAGAATTCAGACAGAAACTGATCCTTTGACTAGCTTACTCTTGAAGCAAGTCCAGGATGGTATCACAAGACTGGTTTTGGATAGACTTAAAGTCAAAACTCATATATGAACATGAAATCTGAAAATTTTTAAAAGCCACACGACGAAGTACAATAAGTTAAGTCTAATGGAATTGTATATAAAGATTTCAAGAGACCAAAAATATATTATTTAAGCTTGTCAAGCCCTTTCTGGATGTAAATGCATTTTTTTTAAAAAAAGAATTAAAGTAAGACACACACATCCACCTCATTCTCTCAGGGGACTCAAATCCTCAACCTTTTTTTTTTTTGTGTAAGAAGAGATACTACTCAAATTCAGGCTCGATGTTGGCATAGACACAATGCATAAGATACACTTATTTTGAATCATAAGGTGCTTTACTAAAAGGTCATTTATCCAATGTTTGTACTTTACATCCCCTAATTTCCTAAACAGAAAAGAATGAGTCCAAGTTCTCCATAGCATCACCTGTCTTCTTAAGTTTCATTTACCACTTCAGTCACAAAGCTTACCTTCTATTCAGGCCTATCTTACAGGTAGTGGAAGAAACTGTAGCAAAATCATTTGATGTGCAGTGGTATAGCTCATCAAAAGATTTTTCCTTGTTAAAGGCATCATTCGCAAAGACAAATGAAACTAACCTCTCTTGGTATGGAATATTCCTCTTATTCAAGCATGCAAACAAAAGAAAAACAACAAAACCAAAGTTACAAATAAACTGCTTTTTATATCTATAATTTAACATAGTTATACAGAATTACAAAATGGACACCCAGACATACCAAGCACAAACATGTCTCATGGCCAATGTTAAAGCTTATTTGTCAAGCTTATTACCCAATCACTGTAGTAGACCACACCTTTTTTTTTAATTATAAAGAAAATAGCATTTTAATTCTAAAAATAAACTTAATTTTATTGAATAATATTGTAAGATTCCTTCTTTAGAAAGTATTTTGTTTCATTTGTTGCTCCAAAGAAAATATCAAAAAATAAATATTCGCTAATATGGGCCATAGGCTATGTGCATCCCTCCCACGAGTTTATGTTTTTATACTAATTTGGTCTTATACACCTCCAGTCCCCACCCCAAAAATTTTAAAAAATAAATAAAATCAATCAAAACAAAAAATGCATATTATTCTTTTCGTATATACTACAAACAACCACTTACCTGTTAAGATATGTATCAGTCCAACATAGTTCTACTATTTGCTTGTAACTAATTAAAGTTTGGTTTTGTTTTATTTATTTAACATTTTTATGGTTCTCGGGATGTGTGAACAACAACATAAATCACAACATAAAAAAATGACATATTCAAAAAGATATGAATATAGAGGAAAATCAAATGACACCATAAAGATTATCCTATTTCCAAGAAAATATATTAACAATTTAAGTACACATTAAGGATCAAAATATCGTTTCGATGTATAGTTTCGGTCTGTCCGGAAACGGAGAAAAAATTGGAAACATGTGAAAATATAACTTAAAATTTATTTATTTATACAAATAAGCCTATTTATTGAATATTTGTGTATGTTTAGGGCATATACATCATATTTATGATAAATGACACTAATTCATGATAAATGACATAATAGATTAATACTATGTAATATTCACGAATTAGATAATTTGACACAAGTTACATATAAAATAAAAGGTAAAACAAATAACGATTTAAACCTATTATAATTAGTAACTTAGTATTAAAATAATTGTTTCTCTACACTTTATTCATGAAAGGAGAGGAAAATCAGGTAACATCATAATAATAATCTAGTTTTCATGATATATTGAGAACGATTAAGTTTATTGAAAAATGAATCTGTTGCTAAATAGCCTTAACCATGTGACAATTACAAGTCTCTCAACAGCTTCATCATTTACAACAATCTCATTATCTTCATCATCAATCCTTTGGGTAGTAATGACAATTATAAGCAATGGTGTTTATTTTTCCGTAACCACCATAGCCAACACCAGTATTTGTTGCTCCATATTCATAACTTGGTGCTCCGTAGCTAGAATATGGTGGTTTGTGGCTGCATAAATCTATTGCCATCCATTCGACTGTCCAATGTGCTAGCATTGGCAACAGAACCATAGGCACTGTGGCCACCACCACCACCTGGATTTGCATATTTAGGAAGGGCTCGTTTCACCTCCACATCTTTATTATTCAGTTCATGGAATGACTTCCGGAGAACTCTATCAACTGAAGTCTTCAGTCTCAGAATGGAGGTATCTGCTGGAGGCAAAAAAGATCCGGAACTCAAAAGGCATATTAATTAAGATCAATGATATCCTCTCAAATACCAGATAAAAGCAGGTAATGTGTTTTAAATCAATAAAATCTGTGACAACCCCAAACTTGGAAACCCAATGACACCAACAATATCCCCACGCTTCACACCAGAATGGAGCCTGGAAAATTCAGCTTCATCCAAGTCTGATCTCCTGTGGTAATGGGTGTAGATTAGTATTTGCTATTGACTGCAGCTCATATAACCAATTTGTAAGTAACAAAGGGCACAAACAACCGCAATGTCATGATCAGATGGCAAAATAGTGTAGCCAACTTTTAAACATGTTCATCAAGAAGCCTCTTTTTGGTCCTTACAATTCAGAAATTTTGTCAATGAAATTATGTTCTAATTGAATAGTTAGCCTAACTATTTTGTTCATACACACACACATATATTTGGATGGTGGTTGGGAGAGAGGGGGTTCATTTGCAATCGGTTGGAAAGTAATTAGATGTGAGCATTTTTTTCCAGTTGGGGCAGAACCAGAAGAAAAACACGTTTTGAAACATGCAAAGCAGTATGAAGTGAACATATTAATATAGAATAAACTTATGTAGACTTCCGTCACATACCAAATGGTGTTATGACAAATTGGATTTGACTTAATGACAAATAATAACGTATTTAAAGAGAGAAAGGGGATATCAAATATATAAAAGAGAAGGGGGAATCATGATTATATACATAAGCTTTGTCATGGAAGATTCATAGAATACATTTTCATAATAGTCATTTGCTACAAGGATTTATAAATGAATGAAATACCAGAAACAAGCACGCCATATTACGTTTAATCGTACCCACTGGTATAGACAGATATAAATAGGGAACTCAGAAATTTCAGTTGTGTTCCGATACCATAATAGAGAAGGCAAATGGCCAGACATGCCACATCAGTTACAAGGCCAAAATTTTCAAAATACTGATGAAATCCATCTTCTGTCAGGGAGGAAGGCAACCCTCCGACAAATATCTTCTTGGTTCTAAAATTTCCTGTCCCTCCAGTGCTTCTGCCAGCATTTGGATTTTCCAGATCTAGAGGAGGTGTGCTGCACCTTTCTTGATAAAGCTCTTTTAGCCTCCACCTGCAGGAAACATATTCACACGTGCATAGACATGCATGTATCTGATAAGGAGTTGATTAGGAATAAGTGTGACCAGTTGATCACAAGCTCGCACATGCACATGCTTACACACAAAAAATGAAGTTTTACATAAGAGAAATTGAACTGCTACAATTACATCTAATGCAGCTACTTGGTGCATCTGATTCCCCAAACAATCCTTAATCGTACAGCAAACATAATTACACATAATTACAAAGGAAATAAACAATTAAAAGAAATGAAAATTTTCTGATGACATACAGTTAGATTTTATTTGCCTGATATTGTTTTACAAAAATAGAGAATGGGAATTTAAACTACACAAGCACAAGAACAAACAAATAGCAACATCAACAAACTTCATATTCTCCAATGACAAATACATCTTTAGTATAGAAGCACAATAGGTAGTTGTAAGGAAACTTGTTTTGAGGGCACAAACCCATTTCAAGACCCGGGATGAAACTTCTAAGAAATTTTAGGGAAACTCAGCTGAACATTAAGGAAATTTTAAGGAAACTTACGAGAAATTTATGAAAACTCCTAATAGACATTGGGAAACTTTTCATAATTCGCTTTTCATTATATCTTTTTGTTTTCTTTACTCTTGATGCATTTTATTTTCAACAATACCATATACACTCCATAATGAAGTAGCAGAGCTCTACTAAGGAAAACAAATAATACTTGAGAAAGACAAATACAATTATCATTAAGAATTAGAAAAGGGGAAAATACAAAAAGAAAAGGCTATTCACACTCCAAAAAAATATTTGTTTAATGGTAAAAAAATACACTATTTGGAGTGTAAAGTGTCCATGTGAGGGAGCCCGAATAGCTCCTAAAAAAAGGCAAAAGATGAAAATACTAAATCAATAGTAAAAGATCATACACTCACACGAATAGAGCCAAACCTATCAAAGATATACTACGAAATAAGAAAACAGGAATTCAAATCAATCAAAGACACAGTTTTTTGTGGTTTTTATCAACCAGAATTAAAACCACCATAATCAATTAAAGAGTGGATAGCAGGAGTGAATTTGATAGATGGAGTCTCACCGTTCTGCTATCAATGGTGTGTTTGTCCTGAAGAACCCTATCGAGGGTCGAAGGATCGGCAAAGACGACTGAAGCCAAAGCCTCTGGGTCGGCTTAATATAAAAAGCACTCCACTAAGAGCTACCTACGACAGAATTTTAAATGAATCAAATGCGTTGTAGGTTCTCTCTTTTCTGCACATGTTTCGCACAAACAAGAGAGTGCGATTACGAAAGGGTAAAGTTTTAGATATTCACATAATGCAGAAAGAAAAGTAACTGTTGATTTGTATTGAAGAGAAGAAATTTGAATAGTCGTAGCTCCTGGTTTGTATTGAAGAGAGAATTGGGTCCTCTAATTTTAAACTGAGAGGTGTGTTGTTAAATTCTTGTTTAATAGGGACATTTTGGTGAACTCAATAAAAGTGTAAAACACTTTTGAAGAAAACACTATAAAGTGGATCCATACATTTATAGGTAGTATAGATATAAATTATCAATATTAGAAAAATTTATTAAAGGGCTCTCTCCTTTTCCCTCTGTCTCCTTCCACTTTTGAAAGGAGAGCAAAATGGATAAAATAAGAGTTAAGAGACCCCATCATCTCCCTCCATCCCCCCTTTTTTTTTCTTCTTCTTTATTTTAAACCAAGCACGAAATAATCTCTCATTCCTTCCACTTTCCTCTCCTTTCTTTCCGAATACCTCAATTCAAGCAGAGTGTTAGCTGCTTGGCAACACCCATGATAGGATGTATAGTAGCTGATAATGCACAAATTAACATTGATAAGCACCTTATGCTAGGATGAACCCTAATAAAACTTTGTTTTACACTACCTCGTGGCTTGTGCACAATCACTGTGCAAACCAATAAAAAAGGTTATGTATTCTCAGTTTATAACCAATTAAACTAGATATATCAAAGTTCAGCACCCTACCCCTTGATATCAAAAAGGACTTTGAGATGGATGAGAGAAAAGAGAGAGATGTACAACTGAGTGCATCTGATTTTATATTATTTGTTAGGCAAGATTCAAATTGAAGACCTACCCCAATCCCACCCCACTCCGTTAACACTTGCACCAAGGCCTAGGGGCAAATGCATTTGAAAGCTTTAGAGTATGCACATAAAGAGTAGTTGATTGAGGTTGTTGGCAAATGATAATAATGCAAAATGGTGAAACCTTTCAGAGTTACAAAATATATACTTAATTCATTTTTTTTTCTTTTAATGAAAAAAGAAGATTCCCTTCCTTGCTGCATAATGGAAATTTGAACAGGAGATGAGGTGTACCACTCTTTTAACAATCCATCCATAGACCAGCAATTTTTTATGCTGCATTTAATAATTCTTTTTTTTTTTACTAGGTCCGCATGTAATAAATACTAATATATTAATTTATCCAATGATAGATTAATAACATTCAAAGCAAGAGCAAAACTGTGTCAGTTGCATAACTTCCAACTTCTTAACCAATAAGCAAATATACTACAGGGATTTGCTGGAGAACTGAAAACAGGTTTAATCAACAAAAAATACAACAGTCCAGAACAATTCTCCTCAAATGGAACACCAGCTACATTCATGACCCTATACTCATGACATTATTGTCAAAGAGGACAGGCCTTTCAGTTCTGAGTTCATGTTGAACCAAACCAAACTAACCCAAATTAAGCCTACCTTAAATAAAGCATAGTTCATACAAAGATTTTCTTAAGAACAACTGAATTCTTACATAAATTAATCAAGTACAGTTCCATCTCCAGCGTTAGTAACACTGCAGCGGAATTTTTGCAAAGAGTTGACCGATATAACTTAATTAGAAAATAAATTAGTGAAGTCATATTCTACCTTTGAAGGCCCCACCCAAGTGATATCTTTATTTTGATATATTAAACCACCCATAAGATCAAACCAAACTGATGCTATAAGACTCTTAAGAGCAGCTTCTGTCAAATTTCAATTTATGCAATACAAGTAACAATATGAATAAGGTATACACAAGTATACTGGAATCATATAAAATTTCTCCAATATCAAATGAACAAGAATGTACCAGTATTTGGCGTCACCCAGGTACACCTTTTCTTGGGTTGTAAACTATCTGGTAAAGATTCTGAAACACCATCAGGAACAATAATCCTTGGGTTTGAGGCCAACCGCCTCCTCTGGCTCACCATAGTATATGTTCTGTATATCCTACCAGTCGAAGCCCGACTTTGGTATGAATCTGAAGAAGCATCTGACGAACACGAAGCATTGAGCGAGAAATTCGAATTTAGTAACTGCTCATGCCTTCGGAGAACTGAAGGAACCCTAACTGAATGCATCGTGGGCAACAATGATCCAACAAAAGTAGATGAAGGAAGAGGACTCTTCTCTTCTACCACTGCTGCAGCCTCCTCCAATGATTTCTCCACCTTTCTCAGTGGCTTCAACAGAGGTTTACAGGCACTCAGGGACCTCTGTGCCTTGTTCCCAGTAGGTCCAAGGACCGGCCTTGCCTCCAAATCAGCCACATTCATTGACTTCACTCTTGGAGCTCCTGACAACAAAAGAAAACCTCTTTGATTCCCCACAAATCTCAACTATGCCCCCCAAAGTTTCCCAAATCTTTCACTACCATCAGACTTAGGGTTTATTTAGTTCAGATGCACAGAATCACAAAAATAAACCCTCAAAATCATTCAAAACCCAACACACTGCCAGATCTCCCACCATAGATTTCAGTTTGTTGACCTTCAAAATTTCCCAAATTAAAGTTCTAGCACCCCAAGGATGGACGCAAATCCTCTTAGTTCAGCCAAAATAAACCTTCAAAACCACCGAAATCCCACCGCAGAAAGGCCATTCATCCACCTCACACTCACTGTTCCCAACATAGATGTCAGCTTTTAACCCTCAAAACTCCCCACAGATTATACTTCTACCACTCTTTGACTTTGCTCAAATCCTGAAAATCACACAAAAAAACCTCAAAATAATTCTTAAACCACTACATACTACATGTCATTAAACCGCCATTTTCTGAGAGTTTTAAACTTCAAATCCAATGAAAGCCCCAAGAATTCACATAACATATTTAAATACATGAAATGTAATCAGCTTTTGATCAAAACTAGGGCTATACAAATACAGCTCATATACATAGACAGCATGGCATGCAGAGGAAAGGATTTCAACAATGAGCTCCCAAAGAACCTCGAGGATTCCATTGTGCATTGTATAGAAACGAAGCTCAGTCTGGAGCAAGCAAAAGATCGAACTGAGAATTAGTCTTCTTTATTTATATAGAAGAAAAAAAGCTAACATTTTGTTTTTGCAACAATAGTTTTTCCATGATATTTTCCGAGAAAGTGGAAAGAGAGGAAATGCCGGAAAGTGGGTCTTGATTTGAGGGACATACCTGCGTAAGAATTGATCGATCGTGGAAGAAATCAGAAGAGAGGTTTCATGATCCGAGTCGAATTGTTGACTCACTCTCCATTTGAAGGGGAATGGAAATAAGCGAATAAGCTTGAGTGAGGGTGAGAGGAATGGTTTTTTATTCAGGGGAAATTACAGTTTACCTTCCACATAATTTTCTTATATTTTAATATTGGCATTCTACTAAAATATGATTAAATTACACTAATCAATCATTAGTATTTTTTATAATTACACTCATCTCTTCTAATATTTCAAAAATTCTACTAATCTTTTCTATTTAACTTGACAAAATATAAATTTTTTTTTTTCCAAAATGAAAAAATCACTCTATTCATGTTTTTATTTTTTATTTTTTTAATTTTGACCTATTTTTAATTTTTAAATATTTTTTATTTAAACTAAATAACTGATTTTTATTTTATATAAAAAATCTAAAGTTTTAATCAATTTTTTTATATGAAACTGAAAAGAGAAATTAAAAAATTTGTCAAAATGAGAAAAATAAAAAACATGAAATGAATAATTTTGTCATTTTAAATAAAAAAAAATTAGTTGAAAGAAAGTATTTGTAGTTTATCAGATAAAATTAGAGAGATCAGTGTAATTTCAAAAATTTGAAGAGAGATCAGTATAATTGTCAGAAACCTTAAATTAAGGTTACTGTAATTTATCCTTAAAATATTAAAAAAAATAGTAACAATTTTTTAAAATTAACTATAGAAAAAATTATACTAACATCAATTTTTAAAGATAATTATAATGATTTTTTCGAGATTTCGAATAATTACATTGACATCTTTTATTTTACTTGACAAATTACAAATACCTCTTTACAGTCAAAATTTTTTTAAAATGACAAAACTGTTCCCTTCATTTTTTTAAATTTTGACCATTTTTAAATTTTTTTCATTTTAAAATAAATATTGATTAAAACTTTAAATTTATTTTTTATATATATAAAATAAAAATAAGTTATTTACTTTAATTTTATTTTTATATTAAATAAAAAATAAATCTTTAAAAAAAAGTTAGAAGAACTTTATCAAAACTGAAAAAAAAAAAAATGAAAAGACAATTGTGTCATTTTGAAAACAAAAAAAAAGACTGACGATTAGGTATTTGTAATTTGTCAATAAAATTTGAGAAGGTCAGTATAATTTCAAAATTTTTAAAAGAGATTAGTGTAATTGTTAAAAATCTTAAATGATGTCAGTATAATTTACCTTAAATTATAAATGAACTAAATAGTTTTAAAAAATAACACTTGAGCTAACAAAATAAATTACGATTAGACTAAAAAAATTATACTTAAGTTGAACCAGTTTACTATTTATTATCAATAATTTATTATGTAAGTAGAATTAAATCAATTAATCATAATACATATAGTAAACTATTAGTAACACATTACCTTATAAGCAATTTATTTTTTCTCATGTCAAGTTAAATATATTTTTTAAAAACTATTGAGTTCGCTTGTGATTTATCTAATGGAATTCATGTTAAGGGTACATGTTCCCCTCCTAAAAAAATAAAAATAAAAAATTGATATTCTCATGAAAGCACTCTCTTTTCTCTCTTTAAGATGCTTTCTGTTTGTCTATATCTATAGGTTTATTTTTTTGGCTTGGAAGAGGAATGAGGACTATTAACAGAGGTGGAGAGGTAGGGTTTTGAATTTATTTAATTTGATTTTTATTTTTTTGAAAAAAAAAAAATACAGTGAAGGAATGCTTCTTTGTGTTTGTTTGATGAGAAAATGTAAGTTTCACTATAATGAGCTTAATAACATCTTCTTTAACTATAGAGGGTTCACTACTAGGAAGGGGAATCCATGGTTTTACAATTAAAACTGGGCTTGAGAACTTGAGGTTGGATTATGTCGCTTTAATAGGCTGCATAGAGAGCGAAATAGTGCTATTTGAGAGAGAGAAACAAAGAGGAGAGGATAATTTTTTTTAATTTAAAAAGTATTATTAAAATAGAAGGGTAAAGTGGATAAAAGAACAAATTCTGTTAATACCGTTTGTCTAACATGACTGACAGGGGGGAGACAGTGTTATTTCAGAAACTATAAGGGAGGTTTTCTGCAATTGTTAGAAACCTCAATAGAGGTAGTGTAATTATCTCAATTATTAAGATCTAAACTAATATTGTAGTACGACAAGAATTTATCAACGACGATAAAATTACAAATTTTTGATAACTTGGGCTTCTCAAATCTCGAAAATTCTTGATCCTCTAAAAACTCTATCTTCACAAAATCAACATGGCCTCGAATTATAAAATTCTCAATACCAATAAATTCAACAAACTCCGTTTTAGAATGTTCTTCAATCTCACTATATTTTGATTACAAAGTACTTGGCAAATCAAACAAAGTAACAAGGCTAAAATTTTTAAAATCTTCAACTACATTGATGCCACAACATGCAAAAATTTTTCTTTCTCAACAATTAAATTCTCAAACTGAGTAAGCTGAAATAATTTTTCAACATCTCTCAATTTACCGAAAGCAATTTCTAATAAATTCAGATTTTCATCACTATGAACCAAAGTCAAACTTTTAATCATACAATTATTTTCATCTTCTTCAACTTCCAAAATATTTCTTTCCTCACAACTAATATTTTCTTCCTCAGAAATATTGATGAAACAATTAATATCATATGAATCTAAATTCAACATATTATATGAATCATTCTAAATTGGAATGAATTCTGAAAATAATTTTGAACCATCAATATTTTTATTTTCATCAAATTTATCTCTTTTAAAATCAACCACCCAGTATCTGTCTATGGGAGGTCCATAACTGTTCCGCGATTTATTTTTATATGTCAAAAGAAGATCAAACTAAAACTTATGTGATGGTGGATAGTTTTGGGTGCAAACAAAAGTATTCCAATGTATCTAATGTATTGTCTTCCTTATTATCTGGTAAATCATTTAACTTTTTTCTCATAAAGTTCATTTGATAAACGCTTCAATGCAATATATTAAATACATTGCAAGCATTAAGATAAAGTGTAACACGATGTAATCACTCATCAATATTCTGATCACATACTCTTAAAATCTCAAACTTTTATCCATTAATCAAAACTTTCTCCATATTTCAAATCAACAATTTATTTAAATTACGTACTTGAGTTTGTTCAAAAATTAATCTCGTCGTCCCATTTTTTTTCTTCAATCTGATCAAGCTGACCTTCCCATCGATTAAACCAGAACTTCTTTTTTATTTTTCATAATTATTTATACCACCTCAAGATATTTTTTTCTGATCCAAACAACCGCCAAATTTCACTTGAATAGCTCTTCAACAAACCACTCAAAATCGCAATATTAAGTAACACGAGAATTACAATTCTCTGTAATAATTCAAGAACGAGACCAAACTTTGATTTTTTCGCAGCTTCCTAAGATCGAACTTGGCTTTGATAAGTTACTCCAATATCGTGAACTGGCTCTGATACCAAATATAGGACCCAAAAATTACTCTGACACTAAATGTAAGACCCAAAAATTACTCTGATACCAAATGTAGAATTTAAAATAACTCTGATACCAATTGTTGAATTTAAATCATTCACCAATTATTGAATATAGAACAAAAAGAAGCAAACAAATAAAAAAAGAGAAATTTAATAACAAAAACTTCAACAAATCTATTATTGCCTTGAATAATCAAAACTATTATTTATTAAATAAAATGTCATCAAAAAAATTTCTCACGGTCATCACATGGCCCTCTAATTCTCTTTTGGCCACCACTCTATTATTTTTGTGATTCACACTTCCATATGACAGAAACCCACATATTTATAATTATATTGACTCTAAGTTTTATACTAATTAGGATATTTAATCCAATACAAACTAGTATATCTTATTTAATTATAATCAGAAAACTAACTCTCATTAGAATATTAGTTCCAACTACAATTAGGACTACCTAAAAAGACTCCAAATATTATTAGGACTCAATAAACCAAATTAAAAAACTTCTTAAAATTTATGGACTTGGTTTAATTGGCCAACATCTTAAAAAAAATATCATTTAATATTTGTTTGGATGTTAAGAATTTTTTTTAAAATTTATTTGATGGATTTTGATGTTTTCTTGCTACAATTTTCTCCTCTAAACTTTGCTTGGTTGCCTAAAAAAAAATTATAATTGTCATTTATTTGATGGATTTTGATATTTTCTTACTAAATTTTTTTCATATAAGCTTTGTTTGGTAGTTAATAAAATTTAAGAATAAGGAAAGAAAATAAAAACTTGTTATTTGTTTTCCTAAATTTTTTTTCCTATCATCTTCCTCTTTGAGAAATAAATTTTTTTACATGCAAAATTTCTTCAATTTGAGAAAAAAAATCTCCCCTATCTCTTTCCTTTTGAGAAATTTTTTATTCTCCAGTCATCATCCTCTTTGATGTAAATTTTTTTGCAATTTGAAAAAATAAAAAAACCTCCCCAAATATATATATATATATATATATGTTTCAGATTTCTTTCATGTTTTTCCATGCTTGGGTAGTGTGGTTGGACTTGTTTTTTGGCTAGCAAGATTGTTGTTAGATCACATGCACTTGTTGTGATTCCCTTTCTATTCAAGCAAATATGTGTGGGCAGAAAAAAGTCCAAGCTCACCTAATTTCATTCAATCTTCTTTTCCTCCAGGACATGAATAATTTGTTGGAGGCTTATCATAAATTTATCCAAATTATTTTAGACATGATGTGACTCGAAAATAGATAACGTGTCGGCTTACTCAATTTTTTTTGAACATGTATGATTTATTTTATTTTTTATTTTATAATCCATATATACAAAGGGTATTGATTTTAGAATTCTATCTTATGAAAAAAGAGTCAACTTTGTATGAAATCTCATTGGGTATAAATAGATTTTTAGATTTACGAGTATTTTGCTATTGTAATCTCTTTGATACATAGTAAATTAATTATCATTACTCGTAAATATAAATATTTTGACCAAATCACATAAATCTTTGTGTCTTTAATTTTTTTTTTCTTTTAAGTTCAATTTATTATTTATTTTTATTACTTTTGCACAATATAATAATATGTGCACCCTTATTCTTGAAGCCTAAAAAAGTTGGAATGAATCAAAGAAAAGGGCCATTAACTAGTGTTGATCTCGCTTACTTGAGGTACGGAGAGATACAGACTAAAGACAGATCTAATTCATTTATTTTTGTACATAATAGTTGCAAATACCAAATATGGTCTAAAATTCGAAACTTGTGTTTTCACATTTGACAGTTCAAATATTTTACCGTTACACCAAGCAGTGGCCCCATGAGTATTACTGATGTTACAGTTTACATAAAATAAGTTTATTCTATGTTGTATAGGTCGTATTACATTGTTTATTTTAACTAATTATAGCAATACAATAGTTTCTAATGTTGTATTAATGTATGATGTTATTCTAAACACGGGTAGTCCTAGATGAAGAGGATAGCACATTTTTTATTAAATATTTTGTTAAGTTTTAAAAATTTAGGACTAAGGCCCCGGATGAAGATACAATATTAAAAACTTTGGAGGGGGAATAGAAAATACAATATTAAAAAATTTGGAAGCTCAAGTCTTATTTTATTAAAATATTTTAATAAAATTAGAGATAAAATTAGACTAGTAGATACCCTGATAAGGGGTGTCAATTCGTGTTATCATGTCATGTTCGGATCGTATCAATGCATACATATTTTAAATATATGTGAATCCAAACTCGACACTATTAACTAATCGTGTCAAGTTTCAAAACCCTAACCCAACCTATTTATTAAACAAGTTACACGTGTCGACATACTTAACCCGTTTATTTTAATTTTTTTTATTTTTTAAATAAAAAAATTTATCTATCTTTTAATATGTATAGATAATTTTCAAGTTTAGTAGTTTTGGATATGGGTCAAATCAAAGTAGAAACCTCTTTTATATATAAAAAATCTCAAAACTTTGATAAATATTTGATGTGAGATGAATTACCTTAACTCATAATATATTTTATAATTAAACGTGTTAAATCGTGTTAAATGGATTGACACTAGTAAAATCTAAACGCAACTTGTTTATTAATTATGTTATAAGTGTTAACCCGTTTATAATCTAAATTCATTTATGTTAAACCGAAATCAGTTAATTTCGTATCGTGTTTAAGTTGTATTGTCGTATCGTATTAAAAATTGACACTTTTTAATACCCGACCCTCCATAAGAATATGATAGATTCCAGAATTAATCATGTACATTGAAAAAAAATATATGATAATATCGTAAATAGTTAGTAAATTTCACTAACAGAACTAATCGTGTACATTAAAACCCAATTGCAAATCGTATAAATATTCCATCCACACACGCATTTCAACAAGAAGGGCAGCACATCAGCACATCAGCACAAGGATCAGAATCAAAAAATGTATCCTTACCTGAGTTTTTACCAAAAAATATACCTGCGATGTGGCCACATAAGCAGGCTAACAATGTTTTATAAAATACTTTTTTTTTTTTTTTGTTAAGTTGCTGTGTGGTCAAGCACATCAGATGTATAGATTTTGCGTAATAATAAAATCTGGTAGGATAGCAGTGCTTTTCAAGACTAGAAGAAAAGATAAAGACACGACAGAACATCAGCAAAAGATAAGGAAGAAAATTAGAAAAAGATTGTAAATATAAAAAAAAAATCAAATCAAATCCAATCCAGAAACGACCCCATTGGCAGGTGCACATGATGGTGATAACAACGCACCCATCATTTCAATCCTCTCTCGAATGAATTCTACTATAAATACATAGAGACCCGCACAGGGTAGAATGGCCGCCATTGTAGTTTCTTTAGCATCCTCTCTTAGTCTTGTTGCGTCAACTTCATCTTCTTCCTTGGTTTTCACGAAATTGCGATCGACCCCCGTGCTTCGATTTTCATTTGCAGTGACACCCCTTTGTTTTCCAAGAGGAAAGCGCATGGCTCACGCTCTTGCTCAGGCCACTCTCGGCCTCACTCAGCCTGCTCAAATCGAACCCTACAAGGTCTCTCTCTCTGTCTCAGATAATCTATTTTCTATGCGTGTCACTTCTGATTATCCCATCTCACTGTACAGACACACAAGTTTATGTGTATGTATATGTATGTGAAATCAATGTTTATTTGTTTATGTCATGAGTTCATTTTCTTGTGGCTACAATGAATTCTGAATTTTTACAATTCTGATCATTGATTTGGTTTTGTGGGGTTATCGATTTTCCTAAACCAAGTAATTTCATACTTTGGTCAATTTAGTTGCCTGTTTTGGGCTAACATATACTGATAATTGTTTTCTGTCTATGGATATTTCGCTATCTGTCAACCCTGCTGATTTTTTCTCTATTCATGTTGTAAACTCGTACTGATTCATTTTCCTTGAAACTGAAGAACAGTCCATTTTTGCTGTTGTATAATTAGTTTGTTTATGCTATTTGGGATATTAAAATGTCTGTTATGTGTTTGTGAAAATTCCTGAAAGATTTCTTTCGCTGCAAAAGAGGATTGATTTAGTAGAATGGAAAGGAGACATACTTGCCGTGGGCCTCACAGAGCAAGACATATTGATTCATTTTTCTTGAAACTGAAGAGCAGTCGATTTTTGTTATTACACAAGTAGTTTGTTTAAGCTTATTTGGGATACTAACATGTCTGTTATGTGTTTGTGAAAATTCGTGAAAGATTTCTTTCGCTGCAAAAGAGATCGATTTAGTAGAATGGAAAGGAGACATACTTGCTGTGGGTGTCACAGAGAAAGACATGGCCAAAGATGGGAACTCAAAATTCCAAAACTCGATCTTGAAAAAGCTAGATGCCCAGTTGGGTGGTTTGCTGGCTGAAGTCTCTTCTGAGGAGGATTTCACTGGAAAAGCCAGTCAGTCTACGGTTCTTAGGCTTCCAGGTCTTGGCTCGAAAAGGATTGGCTTAATAGGGCTTGGTCAGTGCGAGTCATCTACAGTTGCTTATCGCAGTCTTGGCGAGGCTGTTGCTGCAGCAGCAAAGGCTGCTCAAGCAAGTAATGTTGCTATTGCCCTTGCATCTTCTGAGGGGCTGTCAGCCGAATCAAAGGTTAATACTGCTTCAGCAATAGCATCTGGTACTTATTTTTTGTTTTGGAACATTAAGTTTTATATTGCATGCAGTTCGTAGCAAAATATGGGTTTAAACTTTGTGGAGTGGCTTGAATTGTGATAGGAACTGTGCTGGGGATTTATGAAGATAATAGGTTTAGGTCGGAGTCAAAGAAGCCAGCTCTTAAATCTGTAGATATTATTGGTCTTGGAACTGGTCCTGAGTTAGAGAAGAAGCTCAAGTATACGGAAGATGTTTGTTCTGGCATAATTCTTGGTAAAGAGCTTGTAAATGCTCCTGCCAACGTACTCACCCCTGGTATGTTATCTTTTGTTACAATGCTCTTGTTGTTTTCTCTCTTTGTAATTTTCAATTGTAATATGGTTGTGCTGCTTTGTTGTCCATGAAATGCATTTCTGAATTACCTTCCATTTTCTTTTTTAGTAGCTTAATATCCATTGGTGTTCTCTGTTTTCTAAGAAGTGAGATGGTTCTTATCATTGATTATTTTTTTACGATTCTTGTACCACAGGGGTCCTAGCAGAAGAAGCTTCAAAAATTGCTTCCATGTACAGTGATGTTCTTTCTGCAACAATTTTGGATGTGGAGCAATGTAAAAAATTGAAAATGGGTTCCTACCTGGGTGTTGCTGCAGCTTCTGAAAATCCTCCTCATTTCATCCATCTATGTTACAAGCCACCAAGTGGGCCTGTTAAAACCAAGTTGGCTTTAGTGGGAAAAGGACTGACTTTTGACAGGTGATTACATATTTCTCAATATGAGAAAATTTTTCTAGCTCAGTCGTTTCTTTAAAAAAGAGATCAGGGTATTATTAGGGCGTGGGCATTGCCCCTTGAATTGTGGGGAATGTAGAGTGAACCCTAGATAATGATTAGTGGCAGTTAACTTAATGGTTTTTGTTTTCTGATAATTATTATAGGGGCTCGCTTTTCCTCTCCCTAGTGGTGGATCTAGACTATGGACTTGGGGGGTGGTGGTGGGGGGGGGGGGGGGGGAGGGGAATTCAAAAATTAGAATTAAGGAGATTTTTTGTGAAAATATTAGTAAACATTATCTCTATGGCACATGTTGATATGATATTTCATCCTCTCTTCTAGGAATTGCTCTTTTCCTTTACCCTTTGTAATGTTAATTGGAGTGATATTTACTATAGAAAAATAGTGAGAAATGATTATTATTTCTATACTATCTGCTTTTGCTGGCCCCACATCTACAACAATTACTGAAGTTTTATTTTATGCTTGTAGTGGGGGCTACAACATCAAGACAGGAGCTGGCTGTTTAATTGAGCTCATGAAATTTGACATGGGAGGCTCAGCAGCTGTTCTAGGTGCAGCAAAAGCTCTTGGTCAAATCAAACCTGCAGGAGTAGAGGTGAGCCATTCATTATTATAGTTGATGTTGTCATTGAAATGAACTGTATCATAATTAGTTCATTTTCAAATTTTTTTCCCTTTTTTGTATTGTTCCTTTATTTTTGTCCTTAACTTTTCAATCCTTGCTCAACTGAATCTATTCATTGATATCATTATGACTTAGTGAAATGTGTTGTCCTTGTAGGTTCATTTCATTGTTGCAGCTTGTGAGAATATGATAAGCGGAACAGGTATGAGGCCGGGAGACATTGTCACGGCTTCAAATGGCAAGACAATTGAGGTAGTTTCTTCAGTTTGCTGAAAAAGGACATCCACTTCCAATTTGTGAGAGGATTTAATGACTACTGTATCTTGTTGAATTTTATCTCTCTTCTTGAATATGTTACATAATTTTTTCTCTAATAATATTTTTTTGGTAACATCACTGAAATTTTTTTTTGGGGGGGAAATTTCAATTTAGGTATACCTGTCAAAAAAAGAAAAGAAAAAGAAGTCAAATTCAATTAAGGGTATCCCAGAAAGCAAACTTTGTCATAAACCTCTGGTTTTTATTCTTCTATTAAATTTATACTCATGAAAATATTTCAATGAGCTACTCCAGTTTCATTCTTGAGAAGTGTTTGCAATGGTCCATGCTTGGGTTGGATGGAATAATGTAGGCCCAAAATCACACAAGCCAAAACTACCCCACCAATTCTTTATATAAAAGTCTCATCGAAGTAATTCAGTTACAAAATAATATGTTCAGTATTTTTGAAAAATATGGAAATACAAATGCGTGCGTAAAAGAAAAAAAAGGTTGAACAATTGGGTTGGATTCAGGACCTGTTTAAGTCAGGTGCGTTTAGGTTTGAGTATAATTGAGGCTCGAGCTATGAAGGCACTTATGAAGTTGTTTACTCAAATAGGTTTCATTTCAAATTGATGACACTTTCCCCCCTGAATGATCATGTGAATTTCTAAAACAATGTCAATCAAGATTTCCTTTTCTTATGTTTCCTAAGATGTAGTACTTATCCAAAAAAAAAAAAACTTCCTAGGATGTAGAAGAAGGGGCAAAGGTAATGTGTCGTTTTTAGTAATTTGCTACCTGTATCCCCATTCATATTTGGAATGTGTGATTATGAGTTCCAAAAGCTATTGACTCCTTTTTATCCTTTGACATGAGCCTCTGCATATTACTTGTGAAATGGATGAAGAAAAGATGGAAGGAGAACCTGTTTGAATATACATTTCTAAGTTAAGAACTTAATAGAAGAATGGTGAGTAAGATATTACACAATTCTATTACCTGCCACATTTTTATAACAAATAAAATGAAAATGAAAATAATTCATTTTCTCACCAATCCATCAGTTAGAGCTATTGAATGTTCTTGTTGGTCAGGTACCTTGTGCTTTCTTCTTGCTGCAAAGCATCAAACTTAAAAAATTTGAGCATTTTCATCCAAATAACTGCCAACTTTTAAGCGGTTATGATTTGAGTTGGGGCACTACCAGAGACAGCCTTGATGGATTCATCCTTGACTCTCTATCTTATTGGCCTGGATTTTATTGCTGTGCCTTGTTCTTTCATCCCTTAAGTTTGTGGAAAGGAATTAGGAAGGGTTGGAAGAAATTCTATAAACGTATCAACTTTGTGTGGATGATGACGGGAGAGTTAGGCTGTGGCATGATCTTTGACAATGTGATATCCCTTTCAAGATGCTGTTCCCAGATTTATTTTTCATTGCTTCCAATAGGCAGGCTTGTGATGCTCGTCTTTGATTAAATTAGATTTACGGGCGCAGGGATTACGTGGGAGCCCCTTCTCAGGAGTCTTGCAGGATTGGGAAATGGAGTTGGTTGAGGCATTTTTTTAGATGATGTATGCTTCTCCAATTTTCAGGGTGAGGGAGGACTCATTGAGTTGGAAAAATTGAAAGAGTGGCCAATTTGCAGTGAAATCTTTTTTTAACTGGATTTTTTTTTTTTGGGGTTGGGGGGGGGGGGGGGGGGGGGGGTGTTGTGGTGGTAGATCCTCTTTTCCTTGGAATGATATTTGGAGAGTGAAGGAGCCTTCGAAGTGTATTTTTTGGTTTGGACGGCAGTTTTTGGAGGCAATCTTGACTATGGATAATTTGGGGCACAGGGGAAAGCTTTTTCCCAATTTCTGTTGCATGTGTAACAAGGCAGAGGAAAGTACTGATCATCTACCTCTTCATTGTGAGGTGGCTAGTGCCTTGTAGGGAATGCTGTTTTTTTTTTTTAATTTTATATTTGGAGTGCCTAAGACAGTCAGAGTTGCTTCCTTACTGGCAAGGAGGTTGCTTGGAAAGCAGCATTCCAATGCTTTATGTGGTGCTTGTGGGGGAAAGAAATCACAGGATTTTGAAAGATGTGGCGTTGCCAGTTCACATTTGAAATTCATGTTGTTAAGCACATTACAGTTTTGTAATTGTATTTCTGGATTCTTGGATTGCTTTTTTTTTCTTTTTCTGCTGACTTGAACTATATAGAGAGTTGAGGGGCTCCTCTATACTTCCCATGTACACATGGGTTGTGCCGCCTTTGCCACATGTTTATAATACTGTCATTCTTACTTAATCCAAAAATTAATGGTGTTTATATGTTATTTTCTAGTTTAACTTTCAGTACACTGTTATGCCTGAGTCAATGAACACAGCCTGATTGGCAAGTGTTGAAAATTGAGCTGAGTTTGCAAGCGTCAAATGCTGTCTTTAACTGGCGGTTTATTCTATATTAAATATCTATTATAGTTTTTTTGTTAGTGGTTTAGGGAAGGAGGGAATAAGCAGTTCAAATGACAATATTCATCATCAACACCAGCTAGTTTAGTTTGGAAACACTGTACATTTATTGCTATTGAACAAATTAAGTTTTCAAAGAATTTTTTTTTATTCCTTGTAATTTCTTTGTGCTCATAGAGAATCTAATTTTTTTTTTGAATTTCTGTTTATATTTATTAATCCATTGATTATCTCTAATGCAGGTCAACAACACTGATGCCGAAGGCAGACTTACACTTGCTGATGCTTTGATATATGCCTGTAATCAAGGTGTAGAGAAGGTATTATCCAGACACAATACCTAACTACTCATTTGTATCCATAGAGAACCTGGACTTCTATAATTGTTAACCTTACGGTCTACCAAATTCTAAACTTCTCACAACAAATGCACTCTTGTATTATATAAAAAAAAATTCTAAATAGTACTTGGTGACCATGATAACAGATATCTTCTTCTGATTGGTGAATCTTCTTGTTGTTATCTGTTAAAATTGATATTAGAAAATTGGAAGTATCAAAATCATAAGAAGCTGACCTTTTCTTTTAACTTTCCTGTAAAGGATAATTTTAAAATTCATTTTTTTAATGAACATTCTGAATTTCTGCACTCTTTAGTATATAATGTAATATTCTTGTAATTTGACGTCTTTGGTCTACTTCCAAGACAAAATAAAGGAAGATTAACATCTCACCATTTTCCCTTGCTGAAGGTGAAAATGAGAATCAGTTGTGTGATTTCGATTATCCATGGTTACAACTGGTTCAATTAAAATTTCTTGATTTTGTGGACTTAATTCTGCATTCTGGAATATCAGCTCTGTGTTGTACCATCTCACAATCGTCCAGAAAATGAAACAATGTTGACATGCCATTTTAGAATTGTGTATTCCAATAAAGCATCAATGGTTCGATTTGTCCTCCATTCTGGAAGAGTCTGCTTCTTCATGAGAAGTTCACTTTGGATTTATAATTTTAGAGTTGTGCTAACACGATGCTCAACGGTTTTACAGATAGTTGATCTGGCAACATTAACTGGGGCCTGTATTGTTGCTCTTGGACCCTCTATTGCTGGTATATTCTTTTCTAATTTTTCTCTTTGTTATCGTGGTGATGAGCTAGAGATGTGGATATAATGTTCCTACTGGGAATCATCTGACTTTTGAGAATTATGCGGGAAGATATTGTGAGATGTCAGTAATAAACCAAAGATGGATTTCAATGGGAATAAACATGATGCATGATATAGAAAGAAAGTACACAATATCTTTATATAATTATTTGGAATGGTTTTGGACCCAGTACTTGGAATTCCCATAATTACTTTGCAAATTATCAAATGGTACATGACATCAGAATTCCTTCAAAAATTTTAGAGACCATTGTCACAATGCTTTTCTGGAGCTATTGTTTTAATATTTTTTACTTATTTTCATGTTTATTTTTAGGTGGTCAAGGCCATTAATATCATACATTTTTACATACTGCATCCACATTCTTCAATAAAGTTATATGCTAATAGATTCTGAAACTTGAGTCCTCTTGTCTAACCATCTATTCCTGAATGAATTTTATTTTTGTATATATATTTTTTTAAACAGGGGTTTTTACACCCAGTGATGAATTGGCAAAGGAGGTACTTGGAGCTTCTGAGGCCGCCGGAGAAAAACTTTGGAGGATGCCTTTGGAGGAAAGTTATTGGGAGTCCATGAAATCAGGAGTAGCTGATATGGTTAACACTGGTGGTCGTCAAGGTGGTGCCATCACTGCCGCTCTATTCTTGAAACAGGTACAGCATTTGATTATTGTATCTACTTGAGTTGATATTTAATTGGGAGAATTGACGACGAAATATGGCTAGCATTGAAATAAGGAGACACCAACTTACTCAGTAAAAAATCTGACAATAATGAAGTAGCTTGTTACGTATATGAAGCTGTTGTGGCCTTTTTCTTCTTTTTTTCCCCCAAAAAATGGATATTTTTTCACATTGCATTCACTCGGTTTAATGGGTAAAGCGCAACAACAAACATTTTTTGGGTGGGTGGGTGGGGGGGGGGGCGGGGGGGTGGGGGTTGTAAGTGAAGTTCAATAAATTGTCTAGCTGAGTCTCATGTAAGAACCAATGCTGATAGTTTGATTGGTTTTGAGTCTACACCAATGTTTGAAAAATGTATATGGGAGCAAAACTTAATTGAGAGCTTACTTCCACCTTGCAACTTGCTTTCTCGAGCGAGTGCTGGCAGATAAGTGAATCAATTCTTCAAAGGGTTGCCTAAACGTATGCCATGGCAGGTGTGGCCCTTGCTAGATCTTGCATATGGAAAACTAGGAAGTCTGGACTCTTGGTTGATTGAGTATGATTCATGAAAATCATGGCCTGAACCATGATCTCTTTTGTAAAGCATTATTTTTGGCTAGAAATGAGAGTATCTATATATTGCATAATCCATTGCGTCACATATACATCAGGCAGCTGCCTCCTTGTGTTAATACAAAATTTATTCCCTTTGAAAATAGTGTCATAGATCTGCTGTATCTTGTCAAAAGCCTTGGAGCTTCATTCATTTCTTGAAGGTTTAAAACTTTGAAAGTCTGTGCTGGTGTGTTTGAATTTGTTTCTGATGTGAAATGTAATTGGGGAACATCAAGACTAAGGAACATTCATCATACCCCAATTCGAGGCTGCAACATGATAATATTCTTGAATGTTCCATGAACTTAAACCTTCCATATTTCACAGAAAAGCGATATGAATTTGCTTGCTTGTTTACAGCATCTTTCATTTTTTTATCACGGAATATTTTTTTGGTTAGACCTAGGCTAAGAAATTCTAACATTACAAATGTCCCTCTGCAGTTTGTTGATGAGAAGGTTCAATGGATGCATATTGACATGGCTGGCCCCGTCTGGAATGACAAAAAGAAAGCTGCAACAGGCTTTGGCATTTCAACCCTGGTGGAATGGGTTCTGAAGAACTCCTCTTCTTAAATGTGCCGTTCAGGGTGGCAACATTTCGACAGAAGTTTAGATGACAAAGTGAAAATCCTTATGGTGTTGTCTGATCCTGTGAGGTCCCAAGTTGTATGAATAAAGTGCATTACGGAAGAAAATGGACAATGATGAGCTGAGACGTCAGTTGTCCTGAGCTTGTTTCAGTGAATTATTAGTGTTGGACATTCTCTCTTTGAAAAGGGTTTTAGAAATGTCTCTATAGTCTGCATGATGAATTTCTTTTCAGTGTGTTTCAAATCTAAATGCTGGATGTATCTGGCTATAAAATGAGTAGAGTTGGGCTTGCTAGAGTACACAGACTCTCTCTCTCTCTCTCACACACACACACACACACACACACACACACTGGATAGTCTAAGAGAAGGAAAATAGGAAGGGGTAACTTGATCCTCTCTCTTATGGATTTACATGCTAGTCATATACATTATATGAACATTTTACTTTTTGATTACTTATGAATCATGAAGCCTGATTTATATAATAGTTTTTCTTAATGCCTGGTCATTTAACTCGGTAAGATTCAAAATCAGTGTTCTGTGACACCAATTAACAAAATTTGCCATAAATAGAAAGATCGTCTTGTGAATTTAAATCTCCGTTACCCACCCACGTGCATGGCGTGCACGTGCTCCCTAAGTCTTATGATTTCATATAATTTAAGTGGGTCGATGGGTCAACAGCCCCGATGCGACTATAACCCTTGAAGAAAGATGTCATAATTTGCATGAATCACATGAGGCTATACCATTGCAACAAGAGACTCGTTTGTCCAGCATGGTTTTAAGTGGATAACCAGCTTTCGGTGGTGATGTTGACTATGATTATTTGTGGTTTCATAATTATGCATCCCATAATTTATTATAGCAGCATTGACATATAAGGAAAGGTGTTACCTTCGGTGAGAATATAGACAATTGTGGCCTATAAAATATTTTTTGATTGGGCTCCAAATTTCTAGTGAGGTGCTAATCTAACCCTTAAGATTATGGTATACATGACCTTTGTCAACTTGCCCGTGTGGTTTAAGTCTAGATATTATTTATTTATTTATAATTAAGTGTTTGAATTAATTTGCGCACACTTTGATTAAAAGTTTATATATCTAAAAAAATTAATACAAAACGAAAGAAAATATTAAAGTGTATTCGTTGTCGCGTAAAGATGACAAAGTGAGCAATGGCTCACCCTAGTGGCATTGCAATGGAGTTGAGTAGGGTTCAAATTTCAATAAGGTTGAAAAGAAAAAAAACTAATTAATATGAATTTAATACTATAAATTGACTTAGATTTCTAAAAAGAAAGAAAAAAAGATATTCATCATAAATGAAAGATTATTTTTGGGTAAAATTTTAGACAGAAATTATTTATTTATTTTTTTAAAAGTTAGGGTGAGAGATTTTAAGAAAACAAATTTTATTCTCAAAATTAAAGGGAGATCTAAATGTATTTTTTGTTTTAAAATGTGGAAAAAAAAATTCTCAACATTAGTGAAGAATTTATATGTAATTTTTTTTTTTCAAAATTTGGGAATTGTAAGCCCACCAAGCCACCCTCAACAATTGGTAAGTTGCATATTAGATATTTGCCATATAATTTTTCTTCCTTTTTTTTCACTTTTTGTATAAACAAATATGGTGTCCATAAAAAAAAATTTGAATATTGAATATCCTAAAAAAAAGTTTGTTTTGGCATGGTGTATGCTTGATATGACTTATCGTAGATGCATTAAGACATCTCCCGTAGTTACTCAAACTTAAACTCAAATTTAAATTTGAGTTTGAATAAAACTTACTTTAACTGTATACTCAGATTCATACTAAATTTATTTTTATTCAAATTTAAATCTAAATATATTATAGACTTAAATTAAATTCAAATTTCTAACTCTAACTTAATTTGAGTTAGATTCCTTGAAAAACATTAAATTTAAATTCAACTTTTATGAAATTTGAGTTTGAATTTGAGTCATGACTGTATATAACCTTATATTTTGAAATTGTTTGAATGTTTACTTAAAATATAATTTTATT
Organism: Nyssa sinensis; assembly: GCA_008638375.1. NCBI lineage: Eukaryota > Viridiplantae > Streptophyta > Magnoliopsida > Cornales > Nyssaceae > Nyssa > Nyssa sinensis. The sequence continues at coordinate 9,209,521 of CM018040.1, forward strand.
TTCAAAATCTTAAAAGAAATTCTAATCGTAAAAAATGATTGTAAAAAGATACGAACCGTCTTTTTGAGACATTGTTTACTGTTGCTTGCTTGCTTTCAACTGTAAGAATCGAAGATGTACAACGTTGGATCAAACTGAAATAGTGCCCGCTAAGAACTTGTTAAACTTATTCTCTGTATTCTTGCTAAGACATTATTTGATATTTTCATCTGTGATCATGTAGTGATGTAGAGATAAATAAAAAGAGATATCTATAGATACACAGGGAGAGGGGAAAAATGAGTGTTTCTCTCACTGTAATGACCTTCAATCTCCTTGAAGATCAGCCAGAGGACAGCCCAAATTCATGGGAGAAAAGGAGGGATTTGTGTATAAGCGTTATAACCAGTTATTCTCCAATGATTCTCTGTACCCAACAAGGTATTTATCTCTATCTATGGATCTTAATTGCTTATAAAGTTGAGCTTGATCTTGAAATGGGTGATCTAAGTCTTTTATGATTTGTGTTTTGGAGATGGGTTTTGTTTCTTTTTGGACAATGAGTTGGTTGAATGATGGTTTTGTTGAAGGCTTTGTTTTTATTCCCTTTTCTTTCTGTCTTACTGTAAATATGACCCCCTTCTCTCTCTCTCTCTCTCTCTCTCTCTCTCTCTCTCTCTCTCTCTCTCTCTCTCTCTCTCTCTCTCCCCCCCCCCCCCAAAAAATATTTAATCTTTTGATTTAAGTTCTTGGGTCGGTTATTGTTGCTTCAGATGGTTGATTTCAGTTTCCACTAGGAGTTGTTTGCTTAGAATTTCTATCATTTTATACTGTGTTTGTTTTTGGGTTTTAGGTGTGAAATCACAGTTGGAGTATCTTCAGCAGTGCTTGCCAGGTAATGTTTGGAATGAATTTGTCATTCTTTAATTTCATAAATTGCCCACCTGGAAAATATTGTTGCCTGTTGTAAGAAAATACAAATGTTAATTAGTTCATTTCTTTGTTTATGGTGGAAATGTGGATCTGTTTTTCCATTATTGAATTAAACCTGCTTGCTTAGAACCTTATTTTTTGAGAGATATAATTATGTAGACAGTTTATCAATTCAGCTTCTTAACTTAGCATTGAAAATGAAAGAAGCTGGATGAAAAATTTAATCTATGTCGTTAAATAGGAAATGTTGTTTCCTAATAATATAGTTTGGTTGAGTAAGGTTGATTTTTAAATTAGAATAATGGAGATAATGGAGAAATGCTTTAAAATTAAAAGGTTCTGTGGTAAGCAGGCTGAAGAAAAAATCATATGCAATAAGGTCGGCCGGTCAAATTTGGACTATAAGCCAAAAGAAGGAAAGATATATTGATGACCAAGATGTTACTTAAAGTGCGGATCTTTTATATACTTGGATCATCAACAATAAGGTGAATGAGCATGTGCAATTAAAGTGGATGGATGACGTGAATCTATGCTTGGAAGCATCGTGCGGTGTATGATTTCATCTTGTTTATTCTTTTAGATAGCTATAAGACCTACTGGGCTTTACTGCTAGAAAATTGTCTATAGCTAATGGACATGTTTATTGAATGAGATTGGCTAAGTGAAAAGAAAAGAAATGAATGAACTCCTCGAATGGTAATCGGTAGCATTGAGAGAGGGCAAGATGAGATAGAGTCAGCTAAGATAGTTTGGTCATAAGTAAAAAAATAACAATTGGACAAGGAACTGACTACCGATTTGGTTCAAGTTAAAGTTGATAAAAGGACAAGAGGAAGGCAAAGAAGAACTTAGGGTTATGAGAAAAGATAAGATGACCAATGATTTTATCTAGAGTCAAATTGATTGAGCTGAATCTAGATTGTTGGGATAAGGTTTTATATAGTTGAGATTTAGTTTTGGAGAGGGTGGAATTCTCAAATGAGACTTTGTAGGGGTACAGAGCATTTCTGTGCACTTATATCTATTACACAAACACACACACCTAGAGAGAGAGAGAGAGGTGCAATGTGCAAAAGAGAGATCTGGACTCCTATCTTTTTCTCTTTTCCTTTTAAAATAAAAAAATGATTAAAATGATGGCCAGAAAGCCTCACTTAGTCTTTGTGATGTGAATCTAGACTGAATTTGCATTCAATGTTCTTGTTGATGCATCTCTTATTGCATTGAACTCAAATATGCCTACATCTAATTGGATTTGGATTTTGACTTAGCACTAGCCATGATTAGAAGAACAATCTTAAGTTCAAAGTGACTTTAAGAGGGTTCGATGTATGGATACTTAATGCCACTGTGACGTTGGGTATGGAAATATAGAATAGCCCATATTATAAGACATTAGTCTTGTCCTACTTACTACCCTCATAAGACAACACCACATCTTCAATGGGGTTGAGAATTTTTTTTTATTATAGTGGTGTCCTAGAGATTCAGGGAAGGGGTGAAGGGGTAGAGTCTTGCATGCTCTTGGCTACTATATCAGCTATACGGCTTGAGAGGAATGCTATAATTTTTTAAGGAAAGTGGTCCTTTAATCTGTTGCAGGACATAATTGTGCTCATCGCTACCAAAGAATTTGAATGTGTCCAGTTCAGTGTCATATTGAGAGATCGCTGCATTGTTTGTTCTTCTGATCTATCAGCTGTTCAGGATACCCACTTTTGTTCCCCTGCCCTGAGGAGGGTAGAATTACTTTTGATTTTGATGATTGCTCCCTTTGAAATTCAGATTCACTCTGCATGAAGGCACTATTTGTAGGGCTAGGGAGATGGAGTTTTCCACGTATAGGTGCAGGGGTCTCTTTATTGGTCATCAGTTGGTCTAGATAGTATTGGCTCATGGAAGTACGACAGTTTGATGTGCGAGGTTCTAGACTTAGAAAGGTGAGGATGGAGGTTTGTTGGATTGAGAGATCAGCTAATGAGGTAACAGGTGACTTATCAGAAAGCGAATCACTTCAATTACAGGCACTTCAAGGGGATTTTTTTTAAATTTCTGGTTCTGGTTTTTGGATGTTGGTCAATGCAATGGTAAAATGCTCGGACTGTCAAGCGTGAGAATGTGGGTTTGAGTTTAAGAGCAACCACTTTGTATAAATAATATTAAAGATTAGATTTGTCTCCGGTCTCTCTCTCCTAGCATCCTGCATTTGGTGCGTCCAACACTAGGCAATGAACTTTCTTCCTTTTTTCTTTAGATCCTTGAAGGATGCCTCATCTGTCTGCGTACATCCTTTTCTTTCATCAATAAATTTCATGTTTCTTATCCAACAAAAAGAAGAAGAAATAAATAATGTCCTCCTATTGCAATTGCTCTGACTGCTTCAGGCAACCAAGTGATTGTTGATCTCCAATTTATCAACCGTGGCTAACGGTCATTGATCACTATCATATGTTCTTAATTTGGAGGGAGGAGTGGAAATTGTTCAAGTTCTTTGTGTCACCAGTCACCTAGTTGGAGACACCAGACTGATTGTGCCTGAGATGGGTATTACTTTGACGAATTATTCTTGTGGAGTGGACATACTGTTGCATGCACTGTTTAAATGTCTAGCTGTACATATTCAAGTCTTCGATCTGTCCTTGGATGCAACATATTCTAATTTGATATTTTTTAGAAAATTCTATAACCCTTATTGCTTCTATAAATGCCAATTACTGTAAATATCTAGAGTTCAAATGCAAAGTTAAATGAAGGCCCTTATTCGTATGTGTAAGACAATTCATTTGAGAGCACCTTATATCACATCATATGATTGTCTTTTTTATCTTAATCTAGATGCATGAGGCTTATTGTAGGATTCTATTGCATCGATCCAATTCTGTTACATTAATAAGAATGGGGCCTTAAATGACCTTGGTGTACAAATTCATTTTTGGAGGAGTTAATTTAGGCTTCTATGCAATCCATTATGTATTATGTTTAGGATTTTAGGTGCACTAGAAAAAAATTTATTTTTTTGATTAGTTGGAACAGCTTCATTAAAAATTTCTCTGTCCTTTTTGGTAATGGCTTATTTTACTTGGTGACAGCAGTTCTCAGGGGCCCTTCAACTGCAAATCACAAATTCAACTTATTATACTTATCAAAAAAAAAAAAAAGATATGATGAAAACAAAACATATTACCCGGTGTTGCGGAATATGGATTGATAGCCAGTGTTGGATTTAAATTTAATTAATCACACTTCAAACATTTACACAGTTTTAAAGTTCTTAGGTTGAATTTTCAATCATACAGTGTCGACTCTCAATTCAACCCATTGTAGCCCAGCAATTGACATACACATGAATTGGGTATAAATAAGAACAATTCTTATGCATTCAAATCAAATCAAATAATCAAAATAAATGACACAATGAACATACGAAATCTATAGTGATTCGGCAACTTGCCTACTTCCATTCTCGAATCCATAGTGGTTTTTCACTATCACAAAGTGGGTTTTCAAGGTTCACCAAAAAAACTTTACATCAACGGTTTTATACCTAAGTTCACCACTAACCTACCTGGTTGACCCATTAGGATTTATCTAGCTTTCTAAAGCTAACCTAAAATCTAATGTTGGTTTTATCTCTATTGGTTTTCCAACAACTAACTTAATGGACCACCCACTAGCTTTTCCTTGAAGTTCAACTACAAGGAATTTTGGTTCTCTTGGAACCAAGAAAATCTTGTAAAATTGAATGTACTTCTAGAGTTAGAGATATAACTCTTGATAGGTCGATTTAACTTGTATGCTCAATTCCAAGCTTGTATCATTTGTTCATGAAGAGATCTTATGCTTTCTAAGTTGGATGTGGATGATTGATGAGAAGACTTTAACTCTCCCTTGGATTTCACTTAATGAGCTCGAGGAGATTGTTAGAGAATACAATAATAAAGTTACACTCTCTCTATTCGCTTAAGTTTTTAGATGAGTTGGTGGTTTAACATGATATTAGAGCATGCCAAAAAGACCTGGGTTCAAACTCAACCGTCACCCTGATAATATGAATTGATACACGGGTAGGCTCAGATTGGCCATACATTGGGGGGTGTGTTGGAGAATATAATAATAAAGTTACACCCTCTCTACCAACTTAAACTTTTAGATGAGTTGGTAGTTTAACAGATATGTATATATTTTACCTATGTACCGTGGTCGACCAACTTGTTTATTCTTGACACTTTTGGTTGACCCTTTTTTAACCTGGTCAATCAATCTGGATGATGAACTTTTTTGGGTTGATTTTGGTCGACCAATTTTCATAATGGTCAACGAAATTGACGCCCGTTTGGCTGGACAAATTTGGTCGACCAAGCCCTTGTGTTGGTCAACCAAAATACCTCGGGGCTTACTTATTGGACTCTTTTGGTTGACCAATCTACACTTTGGTCGACCAACTTAGTTATGGGTGTGAATTCCTTGATCAATTCATCGAGTTGATTGACTGAGCTTAACCTGATTTTCCTTCTAGTGTAACTCTTGGTCTTTTGGTCTTCTTTGGCTCCTTGGACCTTCTTGATGCTTGTGCACTCTTTTTGTTGGTGAATCTTGTCTCTTCTCTTGGATTTGACTTCATCCTTACTCTCTTTGACTCTTTGGTGCTTTCAAGCTCTTGTATGAGCTCCTTGATCTTCAAGTTGAGTCCTAAAAACTTAGAGCTAACATACAATGCCATGCAATTTGCCAATCTTTGCTAATCCAAACATTTACACAGTCAGTTTGATTCTTACTTGATTTAATGCTCAATATGGTGGTCTGTCAGATGATATGGCCAGTGATAAGGGAATAATTTTGCACTTCTAGACTTCTAGTGCTTGTTCTTCAAGCAGATGGCTCATTCAAGAGATGAATTCCCTCTTTCCTAGCCTCTTTGGATTCAAAGGTGTTTCTGTTTTCAAAAGTGAAAAATCAGACATGCCAGAGAACTTGTGCTTGATGTGGCAACTTCTCTAAAAAGGAAATGAAAAGGGGGCCAAAAAGGAAATTTTTTTTTTTTGATGAACAGAGAGAGAAGCAGCTTTTCTAGAAATATGAAAATAAGAACGTTAGGCATCACCTACTTATCCAAAAATAAAAAACACTAAGCATTACCAATCAGCCCCGTCAGCAATGTCAATCTAGGATATAATGTAAATTGAGAATAACTTTGCTGAACTACCAAAAACAGAAAATAACTATGCTGTTTATATATAGTGTTTTTTTTTGGTGATGAAGAATCCTTCCAACCATGGCCCATTTTACGTGTGGCTATAAGGCAAACTCCTGATGTACTACACCACCCTCAAGAACCCCACATAGATTAAGTTGGACTCGAACTCGGGACCTCAAGGTAGTTAGATATAGGTTCTTTTCTCCCACAAATGAACCCCACATTTTTGTTCACAAGTCCAGATTTTCCAGATATTATTTTAAGACTTTAAGTTAAATTTTCTGAGCTTGTGGCTTTCCTCCCCTTCATGTTCTTTTGCTGCATTGTTGAATGTTCTATATGTAATTATTTGGACTGGGTGATGTTCTAAATACCAAACATAATGAAAAATTATGCTGATGTTATGAGGATTTTGGGGACTAACTATATGTCTACCTATTTAAATGTCACTTCTTGATTGATGTTGGTTCCACACAAGGCTTTTCCATATTGGGAAGATTGTTTTGGGCTTGATTTCCAGTCTTGGGGCATAAGCCACGTAAATGGTTTGGGGTTTTCTTTTCTTTTTCCTCCTCTCTCTCCCCCTATCAGGGATTACATGAAGAAGTAACTGGTTTTAATGGTTGAGCTGACAGGATTGATTGGGGTAATTTTTATGAATTTTATCAGTTGTTATTCACTGGCTAAATAATGATGTAAATGTTGGACTGAAACCTCCTTTTAGACTTTGACAAGTGTGCATTTTTTCAGTTAATGAGCATTGTTTGTGCATAAACTCTCTACTGAACCTCGTTTAGGCTGTGTGATAAGGCCGCAATTGTTTCAGTTAAGGGGCATATCATTCACATAAATCCCCAACCCATGTGAACATTGATTGCTGAAATCGGATGATATTTACTTCATTCAGCATATTGACATAATAATGGGTCTGCAGGATTATGGGTTAGGTGGATATTTTAAATTTTTTTCGGTAGAAAATGTTCTGGATTTGTTTTCATAGTAAAACTAATTTGGATACTCTAGGGTTACTAACTTATTAACTCCACTTGTGTAGTCCGTAGTGTCTGTATCTCTCACACAACCTTACCCTATCTTGAAGAAAGGAGGAGAGTTACTGTAGATAGTCAATGTAAAACTTATACTCAGCTTGTGAACGTGGATCCTAGAAATTTATGTAATAGTTTTTTTATGGACTTGGATGATTGTTTCATAACATCGTGGACCTGTGGTAAATGTACTTATAGAACTGATTATTTGCTTTTCACTGGCTATACATGTTCCATTTTTTTGGACTATAAATACTTCAGTCCTTTCTGGCATGAAGTTTATTACCAGTTCATATATTCATTTGGACATTTGAGTGGCAAAAATCATTTTATTGTCTTACATAGGATTTGGAATGAGTAAATCATTTTATGGCGAAAATCAATTTCTTATGGCATGCAAAATTGATTTCACTGCGATTTATAATATCAGTTGAAAATTTTCAAGAAATCATGTCATTTTAATTTTATTTTTATTTTCATTTTCATGATGGGATGATTCCAGTGTTCTGTAATAGATCCATTCTAATGAATGGGGTTTTTTCTCGATGTAAGGGAAAATAAATGAAACAATCCTATCTCCACAGCTTGTGCAGACACACCCTTATATTATTCACTCTAAGACCTAGAAAATCAACTTATGATGGGGCTGATTCTCTTCAATCCACTAGGTTACGATCAATTTGGAATTTCAAGAAAAGGAGCTGAAGACACTTCGGATGAACATTGCACCATCTTTTATGACAAGGAGAAGGTAGCAGATGAATTCCTATTTACCGAAGATGGTATAACTTATTAATCTTGCTTTGTCAAGAAAATTAGTTTCATTTATCATCTTCCGTACATCGTTTTATCAAGTGAAGGTAGAATTGCTAGAAGGTGGAACATTTTGGTTGTCAGGCATCACCTTCAGTCCCTGGAAGCATATCATGGGGGTCTGAAGTTCCTTGTATTGCAACATGGGTGATATCCTTTTTACCTTGATGTATCTTCTTAGTATTATATTTCTACGGGTTCTTGTGTTCGTAACAGAAGATCGTCTTAACCTCTGTTTCCTTGACAAAATGTCTACACATTCCGACTCAAAGGAGTTGAACCGCCAGGTTTTTCATTTCAGATAGTGAATACAAACTTGGATGAATTCAGTCCTCGTGCCCGCAGGCGAAGCGCCTTGCTCACATGGCAGCATGTTGCATCCTTGCCTCCTAACTTGCCAGTTGTATACTGTGGAGGATTTAACACGCAGAAGGAATCAACTACAGGACGTTTTCTTCTTGGGAGATCAAGGTATTATCTGCCACAGAGAAGTCCAGTGGTCAGATGCTGCACTTTTCATGTCATTTCACTTTACGCACATTAAAAGTTGATGATCTAATATTGAGCTTTTATGTCAATATTATGAAAAGGAAGAAAAACACTTTATCCATTAATTTTGACAAGTAGATATGATAAATAGTTTCAAGAAATTCTAACTGCTAACTGTTCTCATGTTTGGGATATTTATGCTTTGAGGGAAAAAAGAAGAAATTATAATTCTCCAAGGAAAATCAAGTGTGGGCATGTGTTATTTGAAATCATTTTCAAGTGCATGGCTTGCCATTCCTACCTTATTCCACAATTTCAATCAATTATAATGATATCCAATGAAATTAGTGGATGGGAGTAAAAAAACTTGCCACAAAATTTAATGGAAGCTACTTTCATTAATTTTGAATAGATAAAGAATTTGTTTTCAACTTTCAACACAAGAGTAGTCAAAGTGGTCTGAAGTTGTTTTCCTTGTCTTCTCTACCTATTGTACCAAACACCAACTCAATTTTAGAACAGGGGAATATCTATTATTCCTTTCTGCTGGTAGGTGACTTGATTAGATGGTCATGGTTTTTCTTACTGCCCTGCCCACAGAGAGCATGGAGTCGTAGGTGACATGAGCGATGCTTGGCCTAATGCTCGGGTGCGGAAAAATGTTTCTCTTATACACACTTATCATGGCTTCAAAGGTACTGATTTCTCATTCCTATACTACTCTCAAGGTGGGATGGGCGAGCCTGTTGATTTTTTACCTCCATAGTTTCTATCTGATTTTGTCAGGTGACAAGCGGGGAGCTATTGAATTCCTTAAGTTGGTTTTTAGAGCACTCTGCCTCTGCTGGGATCGTCAAACTCAGGATCTGCATGTAGATTGGATTCTTTTCAGAGGCAGATCTCTAACTCCTGTTTCGTGTGAAGTGGTGAATGACAACATTGATGGGTATTACCCTTCCTCACACTATCCGATTTTTGCTGAATTTATGCTCCCTCGTACTGTGAGATTGCTTGAACCACCTTCTCAAGAAGGAATCTGATTTACCCATTTTGGAACCCCCCCCTACAGAGGAAAAAAAATCCTTATATTATCAGTCACTAAGTTTCGATTATGGGGATCTGGCAAGCTATTTTCAAATGCAATCAGTTTGAATGGTTTCATAACGATTTTTTTTGGCAGTCTTTAGATTGTTGCATAGGGAAGATATTTGTGCTTCAAAAAACGTTATGGATGAATATTCCCTAAATGTCTCAAAAATTATCTACAGTCTCCTCCTTCGCATGCGAACAGTTGGACAAAGAAATCAATCCACTTTTGAAGTTCTCCTGCTGGCAGTTGGAAAGCCAAATAACCGTTTTTCTGGAATGCCCAGGGATATCCACCTGAATAATATATTCTGCATTTCATGGATTTGTGCTATGTCTTGTTATTTTCTATTTTTGAGTTTTGTTTTTCCTTTTTTAAAGCCGAAGCTATTTCTTAAGGTGGCTGTAGTAAAAGAATGGTTGAACAATGCTTAGTTAATTTAATTATTATGTTTATTGCAAAATTTTAGCAATTTTCTTGCAACACGCTTTCATGTCTCACCTCTAAATTCTGCATCATCATGGGTTCTCCCCGACCTCCATTCATGAACCAGACATTTTAATGTACTTTCTTTTACCCAAAATCTTCAGGTATGTTAAATGGAAAACCATAAGATGGCAACCAGAAGAGTTTCGGTGTAGGATGAGGTTCCATGGAAGTGATTCTTGAAAGAAACTTTGAATCTCCTTGAGGAGGTTCTTTTAGTCTGTCTAAAGCTGATAACTTTTCCTGGAACAAACCAGTGTTATCTTTTACTGAGTTATGCTGGCCTTAGAGATAAATTACTCATGAACATAGTGAGGTACCTTTGAAACTTTCATAGTTCTAGCCATTGACCTGTTTCTCCCCTTGTTATAAGAGATGACACTGGCATTTCCTCTACCTTTTTGCCGACAATCCTGCATCAAATTGAAATATAAAGAGATTAGGGGACAATAGGATTCAGCACTCCGGTCCCATGAGAGGCACTATGAACCTAAGCACAGATGTGGCAGCTGAACCTCCTTTCTTGGATTCTTAGACTTGCATTACACTCAACAAAAATCAACTACTCTTTTTGTTCAATTTTTTTAAATGTCACGGCTATTTTGCGCTATATCAAGTAGTTACACTTTTTGTCCCACAACATTACTCTTCAGAGTATCAGCCCCCTAAATTTCAGTAACAATAATAGTACACTTCCTAAATTTCTGTTCCAAATTTTTATCTCATGACACTGTTGTAGCACTATATCATTGTGTCATGAACTTGAGTTTAATATATTGTTAGTAATACAGTGTCATGTCATTTGGGATATAAATTGGAGAAGTGTAGTGTTGCTTCTTTGGTAATATGGTTGCTTTTCAAGTATTTAGGAGGTGAGGTGTTGTTTGTTAGTCGGAATTGTAATTAACTCCTAGGTTCATCTGTGTTTGTTTCGGGTGTGCTTGGGAAGGTGTAGGTCTTAATTTTTTGTTCTTGTTTCATTTGACATGATAAAACCATTACTGAACATTGTCTCGTCAAGGGTTGTTGAATGGAGTAAATTTGCATTGTCATGCTTAACAGTTCAAATATTTTACCATTACGATAAGTGATGGTTTCTTTTTCTTTGACATTGTTAGTTTGGTATATATTGTTGACTTATTCTCTAATCTAAACTTTTGGAGCAATTTGGTGATTTAACATAGTAATCAAAATTTTGGTTCTGAAAAATCTTGGGTTTAAGTTCCTTCTCCCGTTTGTTCAGTGCAAAGTTTGCACTCTTCACTCGGTTTCAATCTCGTACTCTATTCCGTTACTTTTCACGTACAAGACAGGGTTGCACATGAGAGAGGGTGTTATCTTAATATACATTGTTGACTCATTCTCTGATAACTTAGCTTTTGAAGCAACTGGTTAACTAACAAATATGATGCTGCACGTATTTTGATTTGTATACTATCAGCCCCCACCACCCACCCACCACCCTCAAGAAAAGGTCGCGATAGAGCCTTAAATCTGCAATCCCATGACTCAATCTTTTCTTTTCTTCTCTTTTTTCATATCAAGACAGCAAACAGAGCACCTTCTTTGGATTTGCCACCAATCTTGTTCATCATACTGATATCTAATCCTTGATATTCATGTAGTTCATCTGCTTCTGGAGGGTAATGTATATCCTTCTCCAGTCAAGTTCAATGGAAAAACTTCAAAGACTACCAGTTCTGTCAAGTGACAATTAAGTTTTTTGAGTGAGTGGTTGCACTATCAGATTATTCTGCAATGGGATGGTGGCAGAAGGACCTGACTTCAGCTGTCAATACCACCTACTCTACTATAATCTCAGTTGCTTAAAAGTGAGGCAACTGTTTGACCAAGATTACAGGACACTGGACAAGAAAAAAGTATACCTTAATCTTGAAAACTATTTTCCAATTTTCAAAGACGTAGTCTAAATCACATTCCACTCACTCACACACACACACACACATTATTTATTTATATAAAAGTGAGGGTTGTTCGTCATATTAAAATGACAATTTTACTTTTCAATTATTAATTCATTATTATTTACTTTGTTTACCCTCTTTTCGTATCTAATTTTTAATTTTGCCCCATCATGCTTAAGTTACGTGTTTGTCCTTTATTTATTAATCTATTATTATTTACGTGTTCATCTGTTGATTGGTCTTTTTGGTTGATCGTTTTATTCATCTTTTATTATTTATATTTATGGACTTACTATTCATTTTTTGATTGACCCTTTTTTTTCATTTTTTATTACTTATTTACAGACTGTACCATTCATTTATTTAATTTTTCATAACATAAATGACAGATTAAAACCGCACATAATGCGGATATATATGTATGTATAAAAGGGGGCACTATTCATGCTTTCTTTTTTTTTTTAAGTGGCTCCATTTCACATTTTTTATTTAAAACAAAATTACACAAATACCTTTGGTTGAAAATGAATGTGATACAATGGCTAGAGTAATTGAATAATTATTTTAAAATGAGCCAGAATAAATCAAATTTGATTGATTAAAATTTATAAAAATTAATTATTACTACATAAAAATTTTGACATTGTTTTCACAATAATTTAATTCATGTTTTCCAATGCTTATATAAAATTCTTTTATCCAAGCGAAATAATTTAAAATAAAAAATCATCAATTCCCTTTTTAGCATCGAATTTCTTCTAGATCTCTCAACCAAATATAGCGTAAAAATACAATAAAAATTTTAAAAATATGAATATTAAAAAAAAGTGAAACAATATTTATAATGTACATGAAATGATGAGAAATTAATTAAGAAGAAAATTTGTAAGTAAATTTCTACATCTTCTCTATCGGTAAAATTATAGTTGAATATATTGTCATAATTTTACCAATATTTCACTTAATCCCTTTTTTTCTTTCTATCATCATCTTATGTTTGATTTATACTAACATTATTTTTTAATATTTATATTAACATTAATTTTTTGAAAAAATTTCACTGGATACAGATGCGCCCACTCTCTAAGTGTGTGTGCGTGTGTGTGTGTGCATATATATATATATATATATTCATTGCCAATCATTTTAATCAATGATGTTAAACTATTTTATTATATCTTGGTGATATTATTCACAAGTTGATTGGTTAAATTTGATATAAAATTAGAGTAATATAATTTTTATTTTAAAAATTTTAAAATTATTTACCTATAATTTGACAGTATTATAACAATATCAAGTAAGATAAATTATTTTTGATAAATAAATATGATAAAAATAGTATTACTCACAAAATTAATGGTTATTCATTTTGCACCTTTCAATTGATGAGATGTGGAAACCAAATGATCAGCACCCTCCAATTGTCGAACTCATTGGCCAATCTTAACTTTTAAACAGTTGGCTTGATTGTCAGGGGCTCACCAAAGAAGAATGGAATATTCAGGGCTAATTTGATTTGCTAGCATTATGAAAGGGCAGTGCATTTCTCTCTCTCTCTCTCTCTCTCTCTCTCTCTCTCTCTCTCTCTCTCTCTCTCTCTCTCTCTCTCTCTCTCTCTCTCTATATATATATATATATATTTATGAGGCACAATTAATGACATAGTAGTCAAATTGCACCGGGACAAGGTTATTAAAAAAGTCTGTTATCAAATAGAGTGGTTTAAAACACCATAAGCTCTTTGAAAAGAAACTCTCCAAAATAGATTCTTCTCTTTCCTGCATGGACATAGCCAGCCATGTTCCCTTTAAGGTGTGGCATGTGAGGTTTTTACCTTTTTTATTTCATTTTATTACATTATGGTATTTTAAAAGGTTATCTTATGATGGTTGATAATATCTCTTTCACCTAGTGTAGTAGCACAAGTTTGCAGTGTTTTGAGAATCAATTTTTGTAAAATTATGGGTAAGTGCTAATGATTATGATTTTTTTTTTTTTTAGGGAATAATTAGTGAAAAATCTCTTATATAGACTTTGTGAAAGTGTGGGTATAGTGCTTAATAGTTTTTCATCACAAGTTCATCTACACGTGTGTTTTTGAATTTAGATTCTTTGTAAATGAGTTGATATATATTTATTTTTTATATGACTATTTTACCCCCCCCCCATGTAATATTTATGCATCTCTGTCGTTACACGTACTTTTGGTGAGTTAAACTAAAATTCTGTATCGAATAGGGACGGAGAGACTAAAATCAGAGTTCTGATATCGTATTAGATTACCAATTACTCTAAAAACTTAAGTTATTAGAGAATAAGTCAACTTTATATATCAAAATAACAGCTGCCAACATTTCCGATCTCCGTTACCTCCCATCCATTGTAGTGACGGATCTAAGGAGAGACAAATAGGCATCACGGCTTCTTTAAAAATTTTGATATTGTATTTTTTACTACTAATTTTGTTAGAATAACTTAACAATATAAGACTTGACCCCCTTAATTTTTTTATATATTCACGTAAACCCTTTTTAATTTTAATACTTTTAATTCAGCCTCTCCTTATTAAAATTTTTGAGTATGTCACTTGCATCCTTGATCGCGGCTAAGATCCCTTTCCACACACTCGCTCTACAATTTTTATTATCTTTTTTGGTCTTTCTGGCCCGGTTCTTCAGTCTTTTCAATCTTCTCTCATTCGAGTACCATTACAGCTAACTTATTCTCTTACAAATTAATGGATGATAGTGAGAAGGCTGATCATTGAAGTTAAAGGCTGTAGTCTTGTCGATGTCTCACATGAGAACGATTCGCTCATCAGCATCTCGTCTTCTTTTGGTGTGGCCTTATCGCCCAGCAATCTTTAGGCTTCAATCTTGTCATTGGACTCAGAAGGTGAATTTCAAGATCAAAACCTATGGTTACCAGCCATGTCAAGACCCAACAATGCCTTCCACTTACTGATTCTTGTGTTTAGACAGTGATTCAGATATAATTTTTTAAAAAATATTTTTAAAAATTTTATAATTAATTTTTTTAAAACTGTAAAAATATATTTAGATATGATAATCTAAATTTTAAAAAATTAAAATAAATAACTGGTCAAATATGTATTCCGCTTTTTAAAATTAAAAACCTAGTTTTTAAAAATGTAACCCAGCCTAAGTTTTCCTATTGATTATGCTTTATTTGATGGAGGTGCCCAACCAGTTGGTCATTTGGGATCCGAAGCATGACCTCAATGTCAATGGAAGAACTAGAGTTGAACAACTTCAATTTGTTGATCCCATTGTCCTTGAGCAAGTTAGCCACAATGCTTGGGTGCAGATTGTGAGAGGCTAAATGACCCCGATTCACACTCAAACCGGTAACAACACCACTTTTTGCAGACCATTTTGACATGGGCAGAGTTAGAAAAACTATTTAAGGAGGGCTAAAAAAAATTTTGGGAGAAACTTTTTTTTTTTTTGCAAATTTAAAAAATTTTACACGCAAACTTTTTTGTCACCCTCAAAGATGAAGATGACAAGAGAAGAAATAATAAGTTTGTATCTCATTTCCTTTCTTAGCTACCAAACAAAGCTAAATGAGAAAATTCTAACAAAAAAATATGAAAACTCGTCAAATAAATGATAATAAAAATTTTCTTAACAACCAAACAAAGCTTAAAAGAAGAAAATTTTAGCAAAAAAAATATCAAAATTCATCAAATAGATGGTAAAGAAAATTTTCTTAAGCATCCAAATATAGATTAAAGGAGAAAATTTTGGAGAAAATAACAATACCCATCAAATTTCAATGGTTAAACTTCAAGAATTAAGATAGTTAAAGGGTTAAGCCAATATTTTAGAATGAGAAATGATAAAAAAAAATGATGGAACTAAGATGAAAATTTTGAGCTGAGAAATGATAAAAATGATGGATAAAAATTAAATTGAATCAAGATTTTAGAATAAGCTAATTTAAAATTAGCCAAAACTTTACATGTATAATTGTTTTTCATATTTTTAGGTGGGCTATAGCCCACCATAGCCTCTTCATGCCTCTGCCCTTTCATTTTGACCATACTTCCTCCTAGTGAGTGAAATTGTGGTTGAGTTTTTCAAACAAATTTCACTCTTGTAATTTCTTTACAGATTCAATTGACAATGACTCTCCAATTAGAGATATATTACACTCAAACCCCATTAAACTAATATAAAAACTTCCCATTGTGAACTAACAATGAAATTTCATTGTTTGTATTTCTCTGTCCTTCACAACAGCCTAAACATCTTCTTCTTGCAAATTCTCCATGTCTTGCTGACTTCACACTCCCATTCTTGATAAAGACACCATATTCATCTCCCAAAGACCCAATACTCAAAATGGGTGCCAAACTACGAACTCACTTTTCATAATGAGTAATGTTAGGTATACCTAGATTAGGTTTTTTGGATGATATAATCTATTGTAACTCTTCTTTAAAATTTAAATAAAAAGACCCAACACATTCATTAATTACAAAACAATTATTAACGCATCATCTGATAAATCAAACCAGTGTACCAAACTGGTAAACCAAGCATTTTCCTTTCATAATATATGGATAAGGAAAATTAAAAAGAATTGTTTGTTTCTGAGAATTTCACTCACTTGATTTTCAGTAATAAATAGAGACCACGGTTCCAAATTTAAATTTGTCTTATAAAGAGATTGTTTGTTCTTCTGGCTATATTGATCATGTATTAAAATCACTACTAGAGATCACATTAAACTTTCAATTAGAGATTACTGTCAATTATTTTATTGGAAAATGAAAGGATTCACTGTCCATAGCTCAAAATAGTGAAATATCACTGTCCAAAGCTCAAAGCATCTTTTGTCTTTCTTTCAAAAGCCTTTTATTAAATTTATACAATGAAATTTTTTTAAGACAGAACATACATTGTATATTGAAAATTTGATCTCAATTAGTGAAAAAGAATTTTAAGTGAATATCTTGTAGTGATATTTTTTTTTTTCAAAATTTTATATGCAATATGAATTTTATTTGATAAATCTCATTTTTTAGAGTCTAAATAAATAAATTTTATTAAAAAAGAATATATAGTTTATAAGTTATTGAATTTTTGAAGTTTGAGAAAAATTTCATAGACAGTGAATTTTTTTCATTTTCTTGGAACACCCAACGTAATTCATGACAATTCAGTTATGCAAGTCTGAGAGAAGAATATTGTAATGCCTCAAACCAAAATGTACAAGTCAAAGTATGACAATCGCCACATATCCAAGGATGGAGCTAGGAGGCGGCTAGGGTGGGTTGTAAACTTTTCCAAAATTTGACAAAAAAAAAAAATATTTACTTGTGAAATTTTGACATTCTTTCTTTTTTTTCTTTCTATAGTGAAGATAGCCGCACGTAATGACAGATCACGGCCATTTTGTAAATTAGTCTATCCCCAAAATTTTAGCCCAGCCAAATTTTATCTTTTTATTTTTTATATTTATCCCAAAAATTTAATCCAATCCAAAATTTTTATCTTAATTCTCTCATTTCTCTACCAAAATTTTGGTCGAACACAAAAAAAAACTCACTAAACTTTTCTCCAAACAATTTTTAGCCCTCGAAAAAATATTTTCTGACTCTACCTTTGCACACATATATAGGCACATTCCTATAAACATACAATGCTACATTGTAATTCTTTACATTTTTCTTTACATTTTATCTAAAATCACATCCCATAATAAATAGTGGCACAAAATCAACACAAATAAAATTATTTTCTTATTTATGATTCAATACTAAAATAGATAAATGGTCTAACGAATAAAACTTCCTAATCCAACTTAGATAAAATTCAAACTCCATTCAATCTTTGGTTCCCTCTTTATTTTCCCACTATGCTCCGTTAGATTAAGACGCTCATTCTACTAATAACCTTCATAATCTGAAATGAGAAAAAAATTGGAGTAAGCTTGTTAGCTTAGTAAGTAACCATCAACCTTAACTAACCGGATTGAACATGTCATCAAAATATTTTATAAAACAAGTACAAACAATAATATATCTTGAAATTTTAGGACTACGCTTGGATAGTGATTCAGATATAATTTTTTGAATTTTTTTTTTAAAATTTTGTAATTAATTTTTTAAAAACTATAAAAATACATTTAGGATATGAATAATTTAAATTATAAAAAATTTAAAATTAAAAACTTGTCAAACGCGTATTCCACGTTTTAAAATTCAAAATCTGCATTTAAAAACCTAAGCAAACAAATTAACTTTTCAAATTATTCTCACTATGATTCTAAATAAACTTGCATTTAAACATGAAATATACTATTTGTAACTCTACAAGTCGTTGTTCCAACAACTTGAAAGAACTTACAATATTATGATTCAAAAGATTAAATCTAAATTATTAATAACAAGACTTATGGTGTGTCTTATATACTAATTGAGTTATTTCTATTCAGCCGACAATGGATAAAAGTATCACAAATACGGAATATGAATAAAGAAGTATTTTAATCACAAAATTTTTAACTTATTAATGAACCCGTGGCCCAAAAGACCCTTTTTTTAATGAGAATATTCTTAACTCATTTTGAGTTAAAACTAATTATTATTAATGAATGCAATTATCATAAAAGTTCAAATTGAGACAGACGAGCTGTTGCTTTTGTCAGTTCACCTCCTTGTTTTTATTCAGTTTTTTTTTTATATATATATATATATATATATACACACACACACACACACACACACTTATATGACACAACTGAGCCCATTCATTATATCCTCAATTCAAATTTTGCTTACTTGTCAACTATCATATTTGTTGGAAAGCTAAAACATTTAAAAATAACAAAACTATTATGGTTGGACATTGTTGTTTTTGCAGCACCTAAAAGGATTTGATGAATTGGTGGGTAGTCCAGTTCTTGGTTCAAAATTGTTTGCCAGGGAAGCTCTTTGGAAAGAAACTCTCCAAAATATATTATTCTTTCCTGCATGGACATATGCTCCTCATTATTTTTTTACCTTCTTGCATTTTTATTATATTAGAGTATTGTCAGATTTTACATGAGAGCATTTCAAGCATTGCTCAAGTCTTGAGTCAAATTTAAATTTGAAGTAAAATTGACAAAAAAGGTTTTCAGTGATTACTCAAATTAAGACCTAAATAAATTTTTATACAAAACCAAACTCAAATCTGCCTACTACTATTTATTGACTCAAATTTTTAATGGTAACATTTTGCTCTTTCTCAAATGGAAAGGAAAAGGAAAAGGCATGGAAAAGAAAAGATTGGAGGAAACCATACCTAAGGTGAACCAACTGTTCTTCAGACGGCAGTGGCTATGGATGCTGCAGAGATCGGCGATCGAAGATGGAGATCCCAGAGTGACGATGGTCGATGATGATCTGTGATGGGGCTTTGCAATCAGAGATGGCGACGACTGATGGGCTTTGCGATCGACAATGGGGCTTTACAATCCCTCATGTGGACCAGGGGAGAAGGAAAGGGAGAGGGAGAGGGCACAATTATGACGTAGGCATAGGAAGGACTCTAGGCAAAAAACTGAAAGTGAAAGAGGTTTGAAGGAAAAAAAAATATAAGAGAGAAAATGGCTTCGGGAGCATATGAAATAAAGTAACTTTTAAAACAGGTAAAGAATTTTTAAAAAAAATTTAAATAAAAATTTAAGTGAGTGGGACTCAACTATTACTTAAATTTTAACTTAAATTTAAATAAACATGCCCCCACTAAATTTTTATATTTTCATAAAAAATCTCATTAAATTATAATTTTTAAATTTTTGCCCTCCTCATAAGTCAACTGTCTAGATCCACCACTGATGTCACAAGTTTTAATTTTGAGAATTAATCTTTATGAAATTATGAATAAAACAATTTATCATTCACCTCACTCTGGAATCCTAGTGAGTGCAACAGCTTTGTGTACTGAATATATCTTTTTTTTTACGACAGTATTTTAAATTGTTTTAAGTTAAACTAATGCCTATGAATAAATACAATTATCCATAAAAAAAAAAGTGCAACTTGAGATGATCCTTGTTTTAGTCAATTCACTTCCTTGTGCGAGATTTGTTTATTTTTTCGAGTAATGCTATACTTTTTAAATTTTTATTTCAAATTTTGTTTTAAATGATAAAGTAGTGATGTGTCAGTGTATTATTGTGACATATTAATTATATGATTTAATATATTATTAATATTACAATGTTACATCATTTGAGATGCAAAATTTAAAATCAGTGGCAGATCTAAACCTTAAGCTTAGAGAGGGTAAAAATACAAAGTTAAAATGTAAGAGGGTTTTTTATATAAAAAAAAAATGAAAAATTTGGAGAGGGGAGGAGCAATTTCTAATTTTTTTTTTAAAAATTCTATAGAAAATATAAGAAAAAAAAGTTAAAATTTTTAAACTTTAGGAGAGCCATGGGATACATATCTGGGAAGCATAGTATTTTTATAGTTTTATTAAGTTTTGTGTGTGTGTGTGTGTGTATGTGTGTTTATACATGTATACACACAATGGAACCTATTATATCCTATAATTCAAAGTTTGCTAACTAGTCAACCTTCATATTTATTGGAAACCAACTTCTTCAAAATTAGCATGAAAATTGTTGTCATGTCATTATTTTAAAATTAGCATTTTTATTGTGTGTGTGTGTGTGTGTATTTATACATATATATACACACAATGGAACCCATTATTCATTATATCCTATAATTAAAATTTTGCTAACTTGTCAACTATCATATTTGTTGGAAACCAACTTCTTCAAAATTAGCATGAAAATCATTGTCATGTCATTATTTGAAATTTGAGACTTAACTGGCCCTACTCAACAACTCTTCATCACCTGCTTTAAGGTCCACAGTCCATCCCCCATTGAGTTGTTATGTTTTTTTTTTTGGGTTACAGCTAGTTGTTTTTATAAGTGGCTAAAACATTTAAAAATAACAAAACTTTCATGGTTGGACAATGTTGTTTTTGCAGCACCTAATAGGATTTGATCAATTGGTGGGTAGTCCAAATCTTGGTTCAATATTGTTTGCCAAGGAAGCCTCTATTGAAATTGGCTTTTGCTTAGGGATTAAACTGAATTAATACTTATTGCCAAAGCAATTGATTATTATTAAAAGTGATAATTATTTGTTTTTTTTTTATTCATTCTTAGAAAAATTGAATTTGATGTGTCTAGGTCTTGATCCGTCGTTCTGACCAACTTAATTATTTATACGATTCTAGTTGGGAATGATAGGTGAGAGCCTCTTCCCATCCCTACATCATCTAAAGAAATCTTCTTCGTCCTTGCTCCACCCTCGTCTTCATCACTATCCCATCCCGCCAACATTCACCATAAGTTAAAATTAAAACTAATTAACTAATATTATTACAAATATGAATCTATATATACATATGTACAAATTACTTATAATATATATATACACACACACATCTAGATCCATATATGTGTAGTATTTAAGAAAATATGAGAAGATTAAGGGATATTTATATAATTTAAATATATAAATGGGATAGGACATGGCTACCAGATCCATTCCCTCCCTAAACATGTATCGTGTTTTAATCTCTTCTTCTGTTTTCGTCACATCCTTTTCTCCAAACCCAACTCAATAGAAGCGACACAAGATATGGTATTTTGCAATCCCTAATTCTATTCATTTGAAAATATTCATACACCTTTTTTCTGATATTTTTCATTTAATACTTAACTCCAAATTAAACAAGGCAGGATAAATGGGGGCAGATTACCATCGAAAGTTCTTTTATGTTATTGGTTATTTAGTTATAGTTGTCTCTTGTAAATTATTTGGTTTTGGCACTTCCAAAATTCTAAATATTATTATTGACCTTTTGAAGTTAAAAGAAGAGGTGATTTAATAGGGCATTTGGATTGAAATAGTGGGAAGAAAAGAAGAAAAAAATAGAGCTTATTTTATGTTTGGTTTAAAAAAAGAAGAAGAAAAGAATAGAAAAATGCTTAAAAGTCTACTTTAATCTATGATGGTCTATTATAATAAATTAATTAATCAATCAATCACTTGAACACTCTAATATATTACAATCAAGAACTAATCAACATAATCAACCTTACAATCAACTAAAATATGGACTTTGAAAAGTAATCAAATCCAACTCATGATTGAATGAAAATAATACTCAGATCACCGTAATAGAAGAGTGAGACTCGAACTCATGACTTTCTTTTAAAAGAAAGCGTAAGTGTCCAGCTACGACTATTTTTTTTTACTCACGTAATAAAACATTCCATTTATTACTTTTCTTTCCTTTATCTTTCCAAATAAGATATGATCTACTTTCTCATGTCTTCTTTCCCAATTAGTTATCTAAAGATTCTAAACATGAAAAAAAATAAAATTACATTACTCTCTCACCTCATCTTACTCATAACTAATGTTTTCATCTTCTCTCTTTTTCCTCTTGCTTGTCCAAACACACTTAAAAAGATGATTTTCAACTTAAACCCAATTTATTTTTGTTTCAATTGTACTTCTCTCCGAATTTGCTCCAAAAACTATCAATTAGGTATTCCTTTAAAGTTTTATTTATTCTTATTATCACTCTAACAGTCTTGATTGGTTGGCCATATTCAGGATTTCTATATAACTGAAGGTAAAAGGTGAATGAAGTGGTGGATCTTATTTTAGATTGCCTTTCGATATTATTATTTCTTTCTTTCTTTCTTTTGTTTTCTTGATGCCCACTATTTTCTTCCTTTTTTCATTGTCCCAATTTTTTGTTTAACATTGAAATTGTTGTATATAAGCATTGTAGCACAAACATATAAGCATTTTTTTCTTCTTTTAATTCATTAAAATTGTTGTATACAAGCACTATAGCACAAACACACACACACACACACATATATAATTTAACTATTATTACACGCAAAATTAGAAGACTAAACGAATATAATGGAAGAAATTTACAATTGAAAGTCATACCTTTAACTAGAAAATGCGAGAAAATTTTTAGTAGATCTGAAACGTTACGTAACGATGTATCATTCTAATAATATTTTATCATATATGTTATGACTTATTTAAAAAAAAGACCCTAACATATATAATATTATATTATTAAAATGACATATTAAAACAAAAATATAACCCAAAGAATTTTTCCGTGTGTGCGGTCTAATCAGATAAAAAAAAATACAGAAAAAAAGAAAAAAAAAAAAGAGACAGAAATTGATGATTTGGCAAGTAGGGGCCATAATGTGTAAAGATGAAGCCAAACGGGACTAAATTATATTTCAAGAAATAAAAAAAGGGTTTGATTGCAATTTTGTAAAAGTAATGAATTAATCTCTCTTTGACGGAAATGATAACAACCGTTAATATTTCTCCTATAATCTCAACCCTTCATCGCGTCCACGGGAGAAAAGATCAACGGTGATCATCGACTTTTATCTTTAAGCTCTATCTGGGTCTTGTAATCACCAATTTGGTGCAGGCTCTTTCTCGATCCTCCGGTGCTATTAAATCCCCAAAACCAGAGCGAAATAGAGAGAGAGAGAGAGAGAGAGAGTTATATACAGAGAGAAACTAGAGAGACTTATAGAGAAAGAAAGTTTAAAGAGAGAGAGAGAGAGAGAGAGAGAGAGAGAGAGTGGAGCATCTTTAGATCTAGATCTTTGTTAGTATTTTCTCTCTCCCCCTGTAAATGCCATGGAGGTTCGAACGCCTCTCGCATTTCATCTATGGATCTTTGTGTCTCTTCTGCTCTTCGTCGGCGGACACTGCTTCTACCTCCCTGGCGTTGCTCCCCAAGATTTTCAGAAGGTAAGTACACGCATGGATGTGTATATTTGTGTGTACATATATGTGTGTGTATGTTTGGTTGAGCTTAGTGTTAGATCCTGTTCATGTTGTAGTAAAACATGGTCTTTTTATACCGTTGTTATGTAATTTTGGTGATTAGTGGCTTATTTGTTTCAGATCTGGATCAGTTATGGCCTTCAGCTATGAAAAAAAAGTTGATTTGTGAAATTTGTTCATGAAAATACGGTTTCTCGATGTTCAGTTAATTGGGATCCAGTCATATAGTGACTATTACGGTTCTGATTCGATGGTTGTGTCGTGAATCTTCATATCTGTGATTATTTTGTGAGTTTGTGTATATAATAGATTTATATGTATATGTACTATAGACTGATTTCATTGCCATAGTTGTTTGTAATGCAACTCACTTATCAAAAAAAAATTGTTTGTAATGCAACTCACGTGTTTTCTTGAATGTCCTGAGCATGATCATTCCTATATATTGAGCAAAATCCAGTATGGTTGGTTAGATAAAGTTTATATAGGGATTGAGTTCTCTGTGTTTGTGGCGAGAGTGCATGTTTTATATATCTGAAAACTCATTTAGAATATTAGTTCTTTCTCAGTCATATTCCTGGATTCATTAATTAGTCAATGGGCTCTCGGTTACTTCCCAAGTTGTGATCTTTATTATGTTGATCTTTAATTCGGTTGTATATTCAATTTTAGGAAGAGTAGGCACTAGTTTGAATATACTCTAATATTGGATCATGCGATAAATGTAAGATGGATGGTTAATTATACTCATTTGTTTATCCTGTATGTCTGTAATGTGCTATGTGAGGCACAAATTCTGCAGGCCAGCTGACTCTAAGCCTTTAATGCATTAGGTAGTCCCATTCGATCATGGCACTTCATGGCTTGCAAAAATAGGGTTTCGTTACTTTCCCTTTTATGGATGTTGCTAGTGAACTTGTAGGAGGCAGGTGAAGAAAATTTTTGGAAGTGGAAAAAATTACCCAGATTCTTGAAATTTGTATTTATCACTCAAACCCGGAGAATGCATGGATTGAAATTTAGTTATGAGATCGTCACGAACTAAGCTGTTTTAGTGGCTTTGATGGTCACTTTACAGTTTTTGTTTCATTGTTGTCAAACGCGATCGCGTAGGCGTTTTCAAGACTTAGCCCCTTTTCGTGGTCCAGGCGAGGTGGATTTAAAAAGGCAACGCCCTGGCAGTTGCCTTGTTCAGGGCGAGAGGCGTTAACCCTTTTAAAGTTACCCAAATTTACTTAAATTGTCTTTGCTCCTTGTTGATTTCTTATTTCAATTAGAGGTGCATTTTTGTCTAAGACAAGTTAAAAGCATAAAGCGAAAGAATACATCATTTGTTATGTTTTCTTGATTTGTTATGTTTCTGTAACTTCTGTTTTGTTTTGTTCCGTTTTTCATGCTTTCTCTTCTATAAGTTGAGTTTTAATGACAATAAAACACCAAACTTAGAATGATCACATCTCTTAAATATTATAAGTTGAATTTTTTAGTGTTACATGATACTTAATATAATTATAAGACATTATTTGACTTTGAATAAATAGATTTTTAATATCTTAATATAATTTTTGATTATTTTTATAAATTAGTCCTTGCTTCGCTCAGGCTAGCACTTTTTTGTTGCCTCGCCTTTCGGGCAATCTAAGACCTTAGCGCCTAACGGCGCCTTTCGCCTTTAACTAAACTGTTTTGTTTTCCTTTCTTGATGTTTGCAAGATATGTTGGTCATATCTGGTCTTCTTTCTTTAGAGTTGCTTTTATTATATCAACCTGTTTGAAGGGTAAATTTTTTTTTTTTGGAATCGACTTCTCGCTTTTAAAGAAGCAGAATGCTTTCTTTTTTATTTTTTCCATAAAGAAAGAGTGGGCCCTCATATTATGGAACCTGCCTGAACTTTGTTGCACAATCTCATCTTTTTGGAAATTTCCCATGAGCATTTGGAGACCTGGAATATACATGTTTGTGTGTGTATTTATATATTGTTGGAATCAGAGCCTACATTATCTGTATCACTGCAAAGATTAAATTACTGCAAGTATTTTCACAAATGTATTATAGTATATTTTCCCTACTCACATTGGAGTGAAGAACCAAATTATGTACAAGCAATTAATGTAGTTAAAAAAAGGTATACCCAATTAAATCAGTAAATAGGCATCCATTTTTGTACTTATTGGGATTATTTTGTTATTCCCACTTTGTTGATGGGCCATTATACCCTTCCTCTAGAGTGTATTCTTGTTTTCTGAGTAGAAATTTTTTCCTTTGTTTCTTTGTTCTCCCGCCATTCTGGACTCTGTCGTAGATGTAAAATATCATATTTTTATGATACATGACCATTTATTCAAGGCTATAATATGGCTATAACATGCCCATTTCTTAAGGCCATAGTAAATTCTATGTCTCTTTGTTGCAGGGGGATGTTTTGATGGTGAAAGTGAACAAACTGACCTCTACAAAGACACAACTTCCTTACTCATACTATTCACTTCCTTATTGCCGACCAAAGACGATAGTTGATAGTGCGGAAAATCTTGGGGAAGTTCTCCGTGGTGATCGTATTGAAAATTCTCCTTATGTGGTCAGTTAAATTTCTCAGATAATTTGTTGGCCCTTTGCCTTCTAACTATTTTTGATTGCTGAGCTTCTTACTGAAGTTGTTTGTTTCAGTTTAAAATGCGAGAAGCTCAGATGTGCAATATTGTATGTCGTATAACGCTTAATGCAAAAACTGCTAAGGAATTTAAGGAAAAGATAGATGATGAATATCGGGTGAACATGTGAGGCACTCTATGGAGAATCTTAGATATGAATTCTAATTTCCTTGAAATTGCATACTTCTTTCAACTTTATTGCTCACTTTATTTCATGTTCTGTCTTGCATTTGACAGGATTTTGGATAATCTTCCTCTTGTTGTTCCCATTCGAAGGCAAGATCAGGAATCTTCTATTGTGTATCAACATGGCTTTCATGTCGGTCTCAAAGGGCAGTATGCTGGAGTAAGTACCTAACAATTGTTATTTCAGCTTCATGGTTACCAATTGCTTTTCCAGAAGTAAAGTTTTGAATACTTATTTTAAAATTTAAATTTAACTATTTGCAGAGCAAAGAGGAGAAGTATTTTATCCAAAACCACTTAACATTTACTGTGAAGTTTCACAAGGATACACAGACTGACTCTTCAAGGATTGTAGGATTTGAAGTCAAACCATTCAGGTCTTACATCATATTCCTTTGTCTTATTGTGCATTCAATTGGTGCTGATATCTGCATACATTGGTCGTTTAGCCTGTCTTATAATTTTGGATTATTTTGGTGGGACCAGTGTTAGACATGAATATGAAGGTGACTGGAAGAATGACAAGACCCGTTTGACAACCTGTGATCCCCATGCTAAACGCACTGTCACCAGTTCTGAATCTCCTCAAGAAGTTGAAGATAAGAAGGAAATTATCTTCACATATGATGTTGAGTTCCAAGTAAGTTCTTATATCTATGAAGAACATTTTGATGTTAATGTTACTGAGTTTGTAGATGATTTTGTTGCGTGTTTATGATTGTTGTGCCCCTTCTTCCACCCTACAGGAGAGTGATGTGAAGTGGGCATATCGATGGGATACCTATCTCCTGATGGCTGATGATCAAATTCACTGGTTCTCAATTGTCAATTCATTGATGATTGTTCTTTTCCTCTCGGGCATGGTGGCTATGATCATGTTACGGACACTCTACCGTGACATCTCAAAGTACAACCAGTTAGAGACCCAGGAAGAAGCCCAAGAAGAGACAGGATGGAAACTGGTTCATGGGGATGTTTTCAGACCTCCTACGAACTCAGATCTCCTGTGTGTTTATGTTGGGACAGGTGTTCAGTTTTTTGGCATGATACTTGTAACCATGATTTTTGCCGTCCTTGGATTCCTCTCTCCCTCAAACCGAGGTGGGTTGATGATGGCCATGCTTCTATTGTGGGTCTTCATGGGTCTGTTTGCTGGATACTTCTCAGCCCGTCTCTACAAGATGTTCAAAGGAACAGAATGGAAGAAAATCACTCTGAGAACAGCTTTCACATTCCCAGCAACGGTCTTTGCCATTTTCTTTGTTTTGAACGCTCTAATCTGGGGCGAGAAATCTTCAGGAGCAGTGCCATTTGGAACCATGTTTGCTTTGGTATTCTTATGGTTTGGTATCTCGGTTCCCCTTGTGTTTGTGGGAAGTTATGTGGGGTTTAAGAAGCCGGCAATTGAGGATCCCGTGAAAACTAACAAAATTCCAAGGCAGATACCTGAACAGGCTTGGTACATGAACCCAGCTTTCTCTATCCTTATTGGAGGCATACTTCCATTTGGAGCTGTATTTATTGAGCTCTTCTTCATCCTCACCTCAATCTGGTTGCAACAATTCTACTACATTTTTGGTTTCCTCTTCATTGTCTTCGTCATCCTAATCGTCACTTGTGCCGAGATCACAATTGTGCTATGCTATTTCCAGCTGTGTAGTGAAGACTACCTTTGGTGGTGGAGGTCATACCTGACATCAGGGATCCTCAGCCCTCTACTTGTTCCTATATGCTGCGTTCTACTTCTTCACAAAGCTCGAGATCACAAAGCCAGTATCTGGGATCTTGTACTTTGGTTACATGCTGATTGCCTCATACGGTTTCTTTGTGCTCACCGGTACAATTGGTTTCGTTGCATGTTTCATGTTCACGCGGCTCATCTACTCATCAGTGAAGATCGATTAAGTGACTGCAATTTGAAGACAAACGATTGGTTTGTATCTTGATAAAACATAAATTACTTGTCTCATATCGGTATGGAAATGCAGGGCCATCTTAATTACATCCCAAGACACCATTGGGTTTCAGTTTAAATCTTTAGTCAGAGAAATTTTTTTATCAGCCTTCCCAGTACACAGGTTCTTTCGGATGTTTAGCTCTTTCTTTTCTTTTTTTTTTCCTTTCAAATTTCGCCACTTTTATGTATTGAGACGACATTTGTGAGGATGCTCAAGCAAACTTCTATCCTCAATGACTGCCTATTTTAGAAATGATTGAAGCAAAAATTCTTGTATTACAATTGCTAGTTTTTCACTTGTGAAGGTAGCTTGTTTATTCGTCTTGTTATTGCTAAATCCATCTTTAAATAACTAACCATTTATATGCTAGGATTCTGTTTTCCTGCATGATCTGAATTTTCTTATGGACGGTATTTGGTTCTAAACCAAATAGGAGAAATTTTTTCCTACTCATGTAAGTGTCACAATTTTAATGTGATACACATGTAATTATATTTATATTTTAATTTTAATTACAAAACAAAATTAGAAGAACATATGTATTGAATGTGTAGAAGATTGTGATTAAGACATATACGATGAGATTCTTCTTATCGTGTTTGTCACTAAGTATTATTTTTTTCTTATTGCAATGTTTATTAAACAGGTATATCTCTCACTGGGTTTTCCATTACACTCGTGTATCTTTATGATAAATCTCCTGCATTTTTCTCAGTAGCTGTGTTAGGGGAATGCTTTTAAACAACTGTGCCTCAATTCATATTTCTTGTGTGCTTGGTAATGTATCCTTTATGTTCTCTTTTAGAATCTTATATCTGGTAGCATTCTGACAGATAAAAAATCAAAGCACAGGTACAAATCCCATCCATTTAATCTGAATATGATGCGAGAAATTAGATTTGATTTGAATTCGACAATTTTTTTAGTTAAATTGATTGGATATGCATTAAGCGAGATCGATTTGTTAACAATTCAATTTAATTAAATATAATATATATAATAATTTTTATATATTATAAATTTAAAAATATATTTTTAAATTTTTTATAATATGTTAAATATTAAATTATATAAGAATTTCTTAAAGTTGAATTGAATTGGGTTTATATGTTTCAAGTTTTACATAATATATTAATATATATTAGTATTATTATAGAATCGATTTGATTCGATAGTTAATAAATTCGAATATAATTTAGAATTTATAAATCAATTAATTGATAAGATTTTTAATAAATAAGATTCGAATCACCCCTAAAAGAATTAGCATGGAAACGCCGTTAGAAGAACAAATATACTGTGAGGTGACTTCTATTGTAAGCAAGTATTGAACAAGTTAAACAAGTATTGATTAGTCAGTCAATGTGTAATTGTTTCAAGAATTTTTTTTTTTTGGGGGCAAAATAATAGGGGTGTCAATTTGTGTTATCATGTCGTGTTTGGGTCGTGTCAAGGCATACATATTAGAAAATATATGTAAATCCTAACCTGACACTATTAACTAATCGTGTCAAGTTTCAAAATCCAAACTCAACCCATTTATTAAACAGGTTACACGTGTCGATACATTTAACCAATTTATTTTAATTTTTTTATTTTTTAAATAAAAAAATTTACTTATATTTTAATATGTATAGATAATTTTCAAGCAAAGTAGAAATCACTTTTATAAATAAAAAATCTCAAAATCTCGATAAATATTTAATGTGAAACGAATTACCTTAACTCATAATATATTTATAATTAAATGTGTTAAGTCATAGTTAAACGGGTTGACACTAGTCAAACCCAAACACGATCCTATTTATTAATCGTGTTATACGTGTGAACCCGTTTATGACCTCAGACCTATTTATGCCAAACCTAAACTCGTTAACTTCGTATCGTGTTTCAAGTCATATTGTCATGTCGTGTTAAAAATTGACACCCCTACAAAATAGTCAAGAATACGTAAATTTTGTGAAACGAATTACCTTAACTCATAATATATTTTATAATTAAACGTGTTAAGTCATGCTAAACGGGTTGACACTATTAAAACTCAAACACGACCTGTTTATTAATCGTGTTATATGTGTCAACTTGTTTATGACCCAAACCCTATTTATACTAAACCCAAACCCGTTAACTTCGTATCGTATTCAAGTCGTATTGTCAGTGTCGTATTAAAAATTAACACCCTTTACAAAATAGTCAAGAATATGTAAATTTTGTGAAACGAATCATTAATGAGAAATACTTATAATAATATACTTCTATACTTATAGTTATCGCATTATATTATAACTGAGGATCTTTCAAGAAAGTCTATTTTCATAGGTATCCCATACTTCATGACTATACATGAAAAAAAAAAAGCAAAAAAAAAAATTATTTAAAATCTTTTTTTGTAATAATCCTTGTAAAAAATATTTTTATTGAAATCATTACAAACTATGTGAAATTTGTGAAAATAAGCATATATGAAGGACATTCAATTCTAATATACTAGATATCTAGGTATTTTATCTTGATGTATCTCTGTATTTTATTCAGATATTCTTCAAGAATGACTATTTTAACAAGATTTATGTGAACCGTTACTATTTTGATCAAAATAAAAAGGCAAAAAAAATTGAGAAATACAATACTTGGGTGTATGAGTACTCAGTCAATTTTTCTAAAAGAAGCTTATATATATATATATATAATCTTTAATTAAATTATAATTATTTATGAAATATTTATTGTGATAATTTTATGCCGTGGAGTGTGATTAACTAAAGTTTTGAAAAGCTATATATAATAAACAAATTATAAAGTAGAGAGTCATTTCTTATAATCAACATGTGTTTCTTATTTACGTGATGGAGTTTATTTACAGATAAATTTAATGAGTTGGGCTTTAATGTAATTTTCATTTTTTTGAAGTGAAATTACAACATTATAGTAGGGTATGTCTATGATTAATTCATAGTTACGATCAAATGAGATTGGATGACTAATGCGTTTAAAAGTTAGGAAATGATGATATGTACAACAGTTCTATATATATATACATATATATATATATATATATTTTTTAAAAAATTATTATAATATATAACAATTGATTTTTTTTTTCTTCCTAATAAAGTTTTATGATCATTTAAGTATTTATATCACTTGATAATTTTTAATTTTAAATTTTAAACCTATAATTGAATATTAAAAATAAAATTTATCCTTTAAGCATAAAGTTTCAACTTCGTCGCTGATGATCAATATGCTAGAAGACACCAAAAAAAAGGAAAGGGAAAAAAAAAAAGAAACACTATATGTTGACTCTTATTTGTTATAATTCATAATTCATACAAAGTCAAATCACCACCGTAGAGAATTGAAACAATTGCAAGAAAATTAAGATTTAGAAAGGAAAAGGAAAAGGAAAGGGAGAGAAAACCTAAGTGAAAGGCTTATAATTAATACTAAGTAAACATGGAATCTACTTGCGAGGGGCAGTGTTTTCTGGACTAGACATTCCCGTGGCAACTTTGGCTACGTCCATGGCGCTGGCTTCGGGCTTTTTCTTGGAGTACAAGGTGAAGTAACCGATGGTGACCGCCGCTGCAAAGCCACCGACGGCCATTCTTATGGGACAGTATGGTAGTTTCCTCCTCTGGTGGAGGACCTCTTTTGTGTGCGGTCCCGGCTGCGGCATCTTTGGTGTCTCCTCCACTCCGGCTGCATTCACATTTCCTGGCCCTGCCATTCTCTCTTACACAATCTCTCTCTCTATATATATATATGTGTGTGTCTGTGTCTGTGTGTGTATATATCGCTGTGTGATTGGGTGTGTGTTGAGGTGATTATGGAGTTTAGAGAGAAGGAAGAGAGAAACTGAGGAGGTGGGTACAAGAAATAGAGGGGTGGAAGAGAGGGAATGATTGACAAGTGGAGTATGTAGCAGTGAAGAGAGCAATGCTTGACACGTGGCATTTGCGTATTAGACAGTGCTACGTGTATAGATGTGAATGGTTAGTTTGACAGTCAACGTTGACCTTTTCTTACGGGAACGACGGAATCGCTCTGGTTATTTTGTTGGTCTTAGCTTTAGCCCACTTTCTCAGGGTCCGTTTGGCTTATTTCCAACTTCCAACCTGGGGCAATTCTACTCTCAAATGCCGCTTCTTGTGGATCTGAAGGAAGAAGTAGTACATGTGTTATGCACGTGTTCCTCTGTTCTCTCTCCTTTCAATTCTTTTTTTCAATGACTAGACTACAAAACCCATGGTAGACCCTCTAATTCAAATGAAGGGGAAATAAGTTAATCTCAAGTTTCTAATACAACTATTTATAAACCTCACCAATTTGGTTAATTGGCACATTCTTGTTTAGGGAGGCAATTTAATTGGATTCATTTAGGACTATTATATACTACCCCTGTTGAGACAGACTTGGAAGATCCCATAGAATTTTGGAGAATTATTATAATATTCTTTGACAAACACAATTTGAGTTTTTGAAATATGTTATTTGTTATGATACATTTTATATTTAGTTTAACTTATTTATTATACTTAATGAATTTTGAGAGACTCATTAAGTATTTGATTAATATAAATTATTTGGGATGAAATTCTAAACCGTATTTATTGGTCATAATTTTTTTATTAAGTATTTATGGATTAAGTTAAAACTTTTTTAAAAGTTCATCTAAATACTAAATTGTTTACTCAAATAATTATTTAACTTAAATCATACTTTGTTTCACGGCTCAATCAAACAGGCATGTGATATGAGACGCAAGATTGTTTTTTCTAACACATTTTTTGAGGTATATTTTTACTTTCACAAGTTCAAAGATTCTCTCGTTTAAGCATTGTTTGGTTTTAGTTGAAAGTTTGGGTTATCCTATCCGACCCAACCCGAGAACCGAAACTATAATCTTGAAAGATTATCAACTCTTTTTTGTTTGGATTTTTCAAAAAACAAAATCTTGAAAGATTTATTGACCAATTGTCATAGCCTCTTTAATTTGCTTTTATATTTGTATCACAAAAAATATACTCTAAATTTCTCTTCCTTTTTGCATTCCCTCACCCAACTTGATGGGTTCAAAAAAGATAAAAAATATGATTTTAAGTTTACAAACTTTGTTTTAATTATTTGATGTAGTAGTGAGTATTTTATTTTTTGGTATTATGATTTTAACAAATCAAATACATTTGTTAACAAAAAAAAATTATAAATTAAGTTATTCGTTTTCGTTTTTAAAACCATTGGCATATCAAATTTTTTCTTTATTGTCAAAATGTTATAAATACTTAAATGGCTTAATTTTTATTGAATATATATATATATATATATATATATATATATCAAGAGTTAAATTTTTTATTTTTTACTTCTGGTTTCTGTAAAACAAAAAGTAAACCGACCCGACCCAACCTGAAAATATTCGATTTTAGTTGGATCAGGTCCAATAGTTCAGGATTCCGATTTTATTTTTTTAGAACTGTCTAAAATTAGGTCGATTCTAATTCTACTACAACCCGACGCATGTGCACCCCGGCAGTCACTACAGAACCTATTTCAACCCTCAGACTCGGCCTTCATCAAAATTGTGGTTTTTTTGGGGGGGAAATGCAGGCGGGCACTTCAAAAATTGATTCTAGTAGATCTTCCCAACCATTATACTGAGCAAATCTCTCGACAGATCAACAGCAAAGCAGCAGCTGGGACAGAAACCTTATTGCAGAACAGTTTTGCACTCACATGAGATAGTAGACTGAAAAGTGAATCGAATTTTCTTGCATCAAACTAGTCATAATTAGAAAGCCAATTCTATCCACTGCAGAAATTGCGTTCAATTTCATTTCAGGTGACAAAACACATTCAATTTCAATATGGTAAGCACACTATATACATTGATCCCCAGACATTCCCCCCTCCCCCCCCAAAACAAATTAAGAAAAATATCCTCAAACAACCATCTCAGCTTCTTTAACACTTGTGGGGATCCCAACATCCAACCTCATGGTTGACTTGTATTTCTCAGGCACAATGGCACCTCCCTGCACACACATCTCCACCACTGCAGGGGCCTGGCCATAGAAGTTCCTTAGCTCCCGTTGCAACAGTGGCCCATCCACACCTGGCACATGCCACACGTATCTTGGTGGTATCAAGTCATCAAGCACTGCTGCCTGCCACCCGTGCTGCCCATTCCGCTGCTGATGCTTGTGGGCCCCGCAGTTCTGTGCCTTGTGACCGCTGGAGCCCACGTGCACCTCTGGGCAATAACCGCAAACCCTCACTGGGTACATCTTCATAAGCTTCTTGGCTCCTTCCCTCATTCTTTCCCACGTTTTGAGTGTTTCCTCGGCCAACAAAGCTGTTTCTCCTGCATCAGATGGGGGTACAATTTCTGCATTGGGTATTTCACTTAATATTGGTATCTTTGGAGTTTGTGGTTCAAGGTCTGGTAGTTCACTTTCATCTGCATCAATAAATTCCTTCTTTCCAATGCGGATGATTGGCTTTCTTCTCCTTTTTGTGGGGAATTCAGGTAAATCTACCCCTGCTTGGATGCAGAGCTCGACTACTGCAGGAATTCTGGGAATCGAAAACCTCTCCTCGTGAGGTATACGCCTTCCAAGACGATCAAAGAGGTGGTAGGCTTCAATTGGCACCAATATGTCTTCAACAACTGCAGTTGCCCACTCATGAACTCCCTTGCGGCTTGAAGATCCTTGCCCTCTACATGACTTGAATGGATGCCCAACAGGTCCCACATGAATTTCATTACACCACCTGTAAAAGTATTGCAATACATTGTCACTGAGACATATCAAGGAACAATTTCCACGATTGAAGCTTGAAAAACTAAGGGAATGTTTGGTCATTACATTGAATTTGGACACGTCCACCAATATTTTAGTTGCATTTCAATGTAAAAAATTAACATCTTGAATGGAGCCATTTCAAAAAATGGCATCTATCTCAGATATAAAAAAAAGAGGCAAGCTTAGTGCATGAAACTCCAGCTACTACGGGATCTTTCAAGGGAGATTAGACATACGCAACATTACTTCCACAAGAGGAGAGGCTATTGAAAATTTAAATTTTATCATTGCAATGAAAATTTAAATTTCCTAAATGATCATATGCAATGAAATATGATGAAGTCCCTTATTTCCCTTAATGGCCCCCATTTTATTTCCTTTCACAGGCACCAGTGCATAAGGCTTCTTCACTCGGAAGGGTCTAGGAAAGGTGGATGGTTAGGCCATTCAAATTTATGGGAATGTCGAAACATGGCCTTGAGGAGTGATTTAAGGTCCTGGGCGGATAGTGTAAATGTGATTTTGAACCAGCTAGGTCTCCAGACTATCCCATGAATCATAATTTTCCATTAGCCAAACAATTTCAAGTACAGGATGAAGAAAAAAATAATTTTTTTTCTTAACCTACGCCAAAGAAAGAGAATTACTTGCAAGCATGTACAGGTACCACTTTCAAGAGCTTTTTGAGATTGTTGATCAACATTACTCTTGCATTGAACACATCATATGCAACTGGAATTAGCCTTTTAACCACCAACCCAATCTTTGGGGGAGGGACTGGCCTCTTAGGCTGGCCTTTCCTGTTCTTGATCCTCTCCCTGGCAGCTCGCCTAAGCTCCACGATGGGTATGGGGAAGGGCTTTTTCTCCTTCTTTGAATAGTACCTAGGCAAATCAGCATTCTGGGGATAATTGCATCTGATGACTAAAGCATGTCGATGACAGAAATTCTGTGATGGAATTCTGAACTTTAATTGAAGTTTGGGTTCACCACCATCAGTACTGCAAATGTAAAAATAGAAAATTAAAAACATGTAGTCATCTAACGAAGAAGTTTAACTGGTATTTTCTTAAGAGCGACAGGCCCTTATGGAACATAGGAATTACACATCTCAAACTAAATTTGCTGATGTAAGCAGAACGGAGTAGGTAAAAGTTTTGAATATCAGTTCCTCAGAAAACAAGTAAAAGGTCAGAAGAGTTTTAGCAGCAGGACATTCTGTACACTCATGTAAGTCACTGGAAGATCATCAAAGCTAGGAAGTCTACCCAGTTGAAATGACTTCACAATCACCTAGAATGTTTTGTTTTCCTTGTTCTTTTCCTCGGGAGTACCCTTTAGATATTTATTGGGTTTCTAAGGCTCTGTTTGCTTTATGGATTTAGTGAGGGAAAGGAAAAGAAGAGGAATAAGGATGGAAAAAATAAAGAGAAAATGATTTCTCTCAATTTTCTTTCCTACCTAAACAAAATTTCAGAAATAGTTAGGAATTAGGAAAAATAAAAAGAAAATGACATGTGAATTTGAAAATTCCTACCTTACTTTGTCTAATATTTTCTTTTCCTTACGAAAAGACAATTGCAAAATAAATCATAGTTTCCTATTTGATTTCCAGTTGAATTAACCAAATATGAAACTATGATTTATTTTGCATTGTCTTTTCCTTTCCCTCGCTAAATCCACGAACCAAATGAAGCCAAAGAATATGTAACTAACTTGAAAATGATAAGCAACTTATTGATTGAATTCCTGGTAGATGTACAAGTATGCCAGTGAGAACAACTTTAGCCAGGCCAGAGGATTGATCCACCAGATAATTTGGATTTCCTCAACACAATAGTTAGAAACTGGCAGTCTCTGTACCCATTTTGGCCCATCCCACCCTACCAATTTAAATTCCACTTGTATGCAGCAACTACTATGTCAGCATGATGTTCCTATAACAGCTAGATGCCTCCCATTCAGATTATGCATCACTAATTTAATGCTTGAAGTTTGTCAAACAATGCATAGCATATGGGCTATCACTTAGAGACTAAACCACTGAATAAATAGGATTCGTTAACTGTTTTATAAAGGAAAGAACGAAATATCATCTGGCTAAGGAAGCTGGAAGACCAAAATTTCTTCCAAATTGGTCTAACGGTTTCTTTTAGATTAATTGAAAGTGAGATGAGATCAAATTGAGACAAATTTATACTATTCCCGGAAAATTTTCTAAATAAGTATTCAGAAGTTCAAATTGACAGAATGAGAAATCCAGTCTTTGAACAGATTGAAAATATCGTAAGAATATAAACTTGAAGATTAAATGATTAATTATTGCAAAAGATGTCAACTGCAGAAAAATATTGCTCTAAGGAGAAAGAAGGTCTTGGAAAGACTGTGGCTCCAAGAGTAAACATGGCGTACCTTCAAAGAACCAAGTGAACTAAGACCCACGTATGGGTTGAATTTCTGAAATTCCACGTTGGGAGGTAACATCCTTCCTTTACCATGCAGCAAAACTGCATCGTGAAACTGGGAGTGGAAAAAACTACAAACCATTCCTGAAATCAGAAAGAAATTGCTATTAAAAATATTATTTATGCACCCAAAAAAAAAAAAGACCTCACGAAAACAACTAGAACATGGTTACTTGCGAGCAACGAGAATAAGAAATTACAAAAATTCTATGAATGCAAACGCCACTTTTTCCCTCCCCTCCACCACCAAGTGAAATATAGAAAGAAAGAAAAAGAGAAATAATGGATCTATATTACAAAACTGCCTAGAACACAGAAGTGTACCCCAGGCCCATAATCCGTTGGAACAACCAAGATGGCCCAAAAATGAAGATATCCTGGTCTTCAATCCATAATTTGTTTTTCAAATTTTAAAAAGTGTAGTAAGATAGAGCAAAGAAGATTGAAAAAAATTAAAGAAAGAAAAGGGAAGAAGAAGAGGGAACACCTGGATGATGACGACACAGCTGAATGAAGAGAGACTACTTTGCAGGTGACCCAAGAGAATGTGAGAGAGAGAGAGAGAGAGGCTGTGGCCGTTCTTCCCCAGAGATAGAGAGCTCCGAAAGCCTGAGTCAGAGACTTACTGCTTTCTGCGCGAAGGGAAAAACTGAATGTATTTGGGGGAAATGATGGGTCGGGGTGTGATCCTATGATCCTATGCAATCCCGGATCACGCCCCCACAAAGATCCTATTGGACTGCAATTGATAATCTAAATAGTTTTGAGTAAAATGGATTGTAGGATCCATAATCACAATTTTAACAATCATGATCTCCGGATTGTGAATAATCTAAGAAGCATGAATATAGGCATGGGACACGGACACGTCATTTCTCAAAAAATAGGACATGGACGCGTTAGGAATCCGTTGAATATATACATTTTTTTATTTTTTATATGACCATATAATAAAAACTTAATGTAATTTCAATTAAAATTAGCATAAAAACACACAAATCACAAAAATATTATTAAGATATTAAAATAATAAAGCTATTAAATAAAAACTCAAGAATGTCTTCATTTAATCTTCAATATTCAAGACTGATTATTACATAGAACATATATATGTGTGTGTGTGTGTGTATAAAACCCCAAAATAAAAAAAAAAAAACAGAAGCAGGAAAAATAGGAAAAAAAGAAAAAGGAAAACATTTCCATAATACGTCCGAAATTCAAAAAAAATTAAAAAATGTAGACAGTTTTTTTACATGTCCAGTGTCCGACACATGTCCGAGAGTGTTAGTATTCGACACAGACATGTGAGTCAAAATAGAGTGTCAGTACTTCATAATAAATAATTCGCTTTGATTTCTATTCAGTTCCTCTAGACCATATACAATTATACAAACCCCTTTATGCAAAACATTGCCAATTTAGTTTACACACAGATTAGAGAAGCTCCAAAAGGATTACCCCATGAACTATTAAGCAACATTTGAGACTTCAACATGGATTTAATAGTTCTGTCACGCAAGTGACATAGATTTATACATGTTCATTACAGGTGAAGTATAGAACAAAAATTGTGAAGTTAGCAAGCAGCATTCAGAATAGAACCATTAGTAGAGCTTTGATAACTCAAGTTGGGAATTGATTCTTGGAAATTTAGACCATGATCATGAAAGTAGCTTCGTTGAATCCACCAATGTAGTACGCCCACCATAGTTGGAATGAAATAATAATTATTTCCTTGAAAATGAGTTGAGTTGTGTCGACGTGTATAACATGTTTAATAAATGGATTGAGTTTTGAAACTTGACACGATTAGTAAATAGTATCGAGTTAGGGTTGACTACATATTTTTGAATATGTATACCGTAATACGATTTGAACACGACACGATAACACGAATTGATACCAGATAAGTATCAATTACCAACTCATTAGGACCAAGATGTAACCAATAATGGTAGCAATGAATAAAACCAATGACAGCGGTGGCAGTGGTAATAATAGTTGTGGCTGAGGGGATGATAATTATGACTGTGGGATAATATCAATGGTTCCAGTGATGGTGGTGGCGGTAGTCATATGCTAGTGGTCGTGCCTTCGTGATGCTGATTGTAGCTCTACGGTCAAGGATTCATATCCTCAAAATAATTTTTCCAGAAATTAAATTATTTTATTGTATTTCGTGAATAAATTACCCTTTGTTTTAAATAAAACATCTCATCAGCACTCGAGTACGATGCACAAAATGCAGTTTATGATAGAAATTATAGGCTCCCTTCAAAATGCCGAATTTCTGCCTTCATCTATAAACTAGATAAAATTCCGTCAGTTGCTACCATTTTCATCAATTATTTCTCTCTTTCATACTTCTCACATCCAATTTTTTTTAACTAAAAAAAGCATTCAACAAATAGGAAGTTAAATCGAACAAGGAACCCAATTTAAGTTCTCGAAATTGAAACATTGACAGCAATCAAGTTAATTAAAATTCTTAGAACGTAACCTAATACCAAAAATTCAAAATAAGAAAGAACATACAAAAATTGATCAGATTGGGAGACATTGCAGAGTGAAATAAAGGGAAACTTGTTCCCCAAAAAAGAAAGAAAACGAAATTGAACATTGACATAACGATATATAGTTGTTATATTACCTTAAAATCAAAAAGAAAAAAAAATGAGAAGCAACCAATTTATACATATGCACACACATAAACATATATACACACAACAAAGAGAAAGAGGAAACTTACTGGAGGGACTTGAGGATGAAATTGACATTTGATGGTTCTTTGGGGTAGTGGAAGCGTGAAACTTTAAGCTGTTACAGCTTCCTCGACGCCATTGCTCGAGTCGCAAAGCAGGGAGAGGAGTGGTAGGGAGAGAGTTTTGAGAAATTGCATCCAACATGTGCACCCTACTGCAAGTTGTGTGCTGTAGCCGGTTAGATAAGCCACGAAGAGTAACAAGTCGAAATGACTTAAATAACCCCATAATAAAGAGAACTTGTGTAATATATATATACACACACATACATATATATAATATGTAAGAAATGCTTGGAAAACCAATATTTACTTAATTTTTGTTTACCTGCTATGTTATAGGTAGGCTTGACAAAATGGTTTCAAATCCGTCAATCCGTCCTAACCCGCTCATTTAGTTAGCGGGTCATAAACGGGTTGGGTAATAAGGAATCCGTCAATTTAACGGGTCAATACGAGTTGAATATGGGTGTTTGACGGGTTGAGAATAGAAAATAATAAAATAGTATAAGAATATATATATATATATATCTCCATTTATATATAAGAATATATATAGAGATATAAATATATAAATATATATATATTTATATTTCTATTTGAAAAAGAATAAAATACTAAAACATATACAATAGATTATAAAACAAAATTAATATTTAGAAAATGTAATTCAACATTACCATATATATAAACAAAACACAAACCAAAAATTTGTGATTCAAAATAAGTTGTGATTGACATCACCATATTGAAGAAGAAGTCAAACAACACAGAAATCTATATAGAAACTACCGTTAGTGTTTGTTCTTCCAGCCGTTCATTTGACTATTTCTTGCATGGATTTAGTCTTCCAAACAGTCCCTTAAACTACTACTTGTAGGCTGTCTCTCTCTCTCTCTCTCCCTCTCTTTCAATCTAAAACCAAATTCAGTCCAAAACAATTCATTTTCATTTTTTTCTCAGATGTTCAGTTCCTTCATTTGTGGCAGTTTTCAACATCATCAAGAAGGAGATGATGATGATGAACCTCTTGAGTACTCCACGTTCCCCACCAAGAAAATCAAGAAAAAGCAGCATGTTTAGAAGCAGAAATAACAAGAACCCATATGCCAATTGCGGGCTAGACAAGTTTTCTGCACTTTTAGCTGATCTTGAAGACAGGAGACAGAAGATTTACACACAAATGGGTTCAGAAGACATCTCTTTCGTTCGCTTCATGTACTCGAACTCAAACGATTGCAGGCCTGTTGTTGTGATGCTGAAAAATAACAAGCAAGACAAACCCAACGCTGGCAACTTCAAAGATAAGACTGTTGCACATAATAATTCAGAGGCCTTTGAGAAGCAGCCATTAGTTATATTATTTGATTGAGATGTGACAATCTTAGGTAGTATTTTATTTCTTTAAAAAAGTTGAGTAGCGGGTCAAATCCGGGTTGACCCAACCCGACCCGACCCATTTATGATCATACCCATATTCGACCCGATCAATTCGGATAAAAAATAGGTGCAACCCGTTTATGACCCGACCCGTTTATAACCTGCCCAACCCGCCCATTTTGCCATGCCTAATTATAGGGTATTTTAAAAGTAATTGAAGTGTTTTGTCTTTTTTATTTAAATTTTTTGAAAAAATTATAATCATAGTTGAATAAATAAATTTAGTAAATAAATCTGATAAATATATGACATTATTCATATTACAATTTAAACTTATATATACAATTATAATATATATATATAATTGCAAATCTAATATATATATATATATATATATATATGAGGAATGCTATTCTTACTTTAATATTTTACCAAAAAAATTTACCTACTGACGTGGTTACTTTTAGTATTAGTGAATTTAACATCCTAATGCTAGTAAATTCAGTCTTTTGGTGCTAATCATGTCAGATGAGTCCAAAATGATTAATTTATTAGTACTAAAATGCTTAATTGACTAGCACCCGCATATACCAAGAGGCTTAATTGACTAGCATCCGAATAATCACGTTAGTAGGTAAAAAAATTTGATAAAATTTTATGATAAGAATAACATTACTCTACCTATATATATATACACATACAAATAATTACAAATCTAATGTATATATACAATCCAAATCTAATATAAAATACACAGTCACAAATCACAAACAAATTTGAAATGAGTGTCTTTTAAAAATACCAAGAGAATTTGTTAAAAGCCACCAACAAAGACTCAGCAACAACTCGTTAAAACGAGAGTACTGAAAAGAAGATATAGTAAAAAAAGAAATTCATTAAATCCACTCTGCAACTTAAACCCGTTGAAAATTTTTGTACTAGCTGCAACTTAAAATCACTTTCTTCTTGCAATCTGTCTCCATCCATCTAACCAGGTCCACTGTAGGATTCGCTCCAGGAAAGTCTGATTTTTACACAGGCGAATCCATGTAACGAAGCAAGATAGGTACAATCGGTCCGCCCGATCATCTCTCTGTCTTATTATTATTCTATGAAAGGAAGAAATAATGGTCGGAATTTTTCCAATCATTATCATCATCAACAGTCGCTCTTTCATTTCTCCCGCCCTCTAAAAATTTGATTCTCTTAAATACAGGAGATTATATATATATATATATATATATATTCACGGCACTTAAACCACACCAGAGTTGTTTGAGTGCATTTCATTTCCCAAATACCAAAAAGCTCAAGATTCAAGCTTTCAAATTCACTTCTGATAACAATAAAGAAATTAAATAAAAGTAACAAAGAAATTCATAAAAAGTTGGAAAAAATGAATTTTATGATTCAACTTTTTTTCCTTTCAATCTGGACTCATTTGATAACACACTATAATTCAATATCATAATCTCTTTTCCTTTTGGCACAAATTCTCGGGAAAGAAACAGAGTATAAAACAAATAAAATTAGAAATTTACTTAAGTAAAATGAGCATAAATAGATTGACAAATAGCTTTTAATTACCATCAAATGCATCATTAGATGAGAAGATTGAGAAGAGACCAAAGCGTTTATCTAAATCAAAGTACTTGATTTTGCAACCACGTAGTTGGACTTCATTCAACTGGGGTCAAGCTTGGTTTTAAAGAATTCATTTTACCGGAT
This sequence comes from Nyssa sinensis, assembly GCA_008638375.1. Taxonomy (NCBI): domain Eukaryota; kingdom Viridiplantae; phylum Streptophyta; class Magnoliopsida; order Cornales; family Nyssaceae; genus Nyssa; species Nyssa sinensis. Next base: position 9,253,308 of record CM018040.1, read on the forward strand.
CCATTCAAAAAATTTCTATTACAAGGTTTTCTTGCTGTTATGTTAAACAGGATGCTAACAAAGTTGCTCATGCTATTACTGCTTATACTAGGAGGAATGAGGAAGGCTTGTTTTGGTGGCTGGAGGAGTTGCCGGAGGTGTTCTCCCCTTTGCTGTTGCTGCGGCTAGATGTCCACTCTATTGAATTTTTTTGCTCTGGCCTTTGTGTTTTTTGTCTCTCTTCTTTTGGCCTTTCTTAGTTTTGGTCATTAAAAAAAATAAATAAATACAAAGGACTACATAAAACTTCAAAACACCAAGGTGAAGTCTGAGAGGCCTGATTATTCTTAAACCCGATGCGAGTTTTTTTTTATTTTGACTTGTTCCCAGATAAGATAAGAAGCTCATGGGCAGGATTTTACTTCTTCTCTTTTTAAATCTCTCCACTTTTTTTAGGGTGAATGGAGAAGAAATCGCCCTAATCACTCAAATTTTCTCTCTAAATCTCCTCTTTCCTCTTCCGTCACAAAAATTCAAACAAAAGAAAGTAATATCAATTAACTTGAATATTTACTTATCTCCAAATCTAATATAAAACAGATTGCAGAAGAATTCAATTCCTAACATGAAATTATGTGCAACGTCAAAAGTATCAAAATTGCGTGAAATTCGGTGGATGACTTGAAATCGATGTGCTAATCAATACTCCTCGCTTCGCCAGGATATATGCCGTTTTTTAGGCAAATTCTTTTGTTTTGACCTTCAAAAACGCGTTTTTGCTATTTTTGATAATAATATGCTACTTAATTTTATGAGTTGCAGTTGCCATTTAGAATTGTTCTTTTACCAAATTGCTACTTAAGTTTAAAACTTTTGATTTATGCTTTTAATTAGAATATTTCTATTTTAAAAATTTTTAGTATTTCTCCTTATTTTAATTATTTATTTCCTAAAATTATAATTCTAGTCGAATTAGGAATTATAATTCTAGACGAATTAAGTTTTATGGCCTATATAAAAACTATTTTTTTTCATTGTAAGATTAACTTTTATTCAATAAAACATTTTCTTTCTGAGATCTTATTTTTTGAGCTTGTAGATTCGAGTGTGTCACTTTCTGTTTGTGGATTTGAACGATTCTCTAAGAAGCAGGCGGTGCCCTACTTCTTCATAAACTTCCACTACGTCAGAAATTATCCCATCCAAAAGAAAGTAATATCAATTAACATGAATATTTACTTCTCTCCAAATCATCCCATCCAACTGAACTGTCGTACATATCCGAGGAAGCAATCAATGAATGTGAGAGAAAACTAAAGAGCTTCAAATCCAGCTGAAGTCTGTCACTTTGCATTACAAACAACAATAATTCGTTGCTGTTGCCAGAAACACATCCTCCTCAACCTCACACAGAGGATAGGCGGTCTCAAAACCACGTCCATTTTGATCATCCCTAGGCAGCGTCAAACCACCTCTCTATATTGGTGTGCAAAGTTAAAAACAGCATAAATCTATCTAAATCATGTTGAGAAATTAACAAAACAAATGAATTTAATACAAAGTTACAACTGCAACCAATAATTCACCTCCAGGATCAAAGTAATGAGAGATCACACAGGGAGAGCATACAAATAGTAGCATCGATAGAGATGTTCGTAACACAGAGAGATCAACATATTTATATTCTCATTTCAGGAGTGTCTTGACGATGGACTTGACATTAAGTTTCTTGAGGTCTGTATATGACTGCCCACATCCAACAAACATGACAGGTGCTCCAGATATATAAACCATGGACAGTGCTGCTCCAACCTACACCATTGAAACCCATTCCAGTGATGCACCAAATTTAGGATACCAAATCAGGTTGGAGACATTCAAACATTCAACATATTCAAAATCCTTGCAGTAAATAAAATCAACTACCTTATCATCAATGGTATCGAACTTAGTGAGCAGGATTCCGTCAATTAATCTGGGATTAGGAGAGCCTGACAGGTCGGCTAATTTCTGCAAGAGGACCAAGAAGTTAATCCGAGAAATTATGATACAACAAATAGGTAAATTTTGACAACAAAAGGTGAAGCCCAAATAAAGAGACTGAACCTGATTGAACTTTGACAGTTGATCCACGGCATCATTTCCAACCAGTGCCTCACCAACAAATAGGACCAGATCTGGACTGTTGAGGTTAATAAGTTTTGACAGTGCTCTCATCAATGGTTCATTATCCTGTAAAATATATTAAAATTTAAAAACACAACAGCAGTAGAAGAAAACATACAAAGAAAACTGATGTGCACGTCAGATTCATGGTCTAGGGCAAAATATTACTTGCAAAATTCCCACTCAGGTCTGCCCAACAGATCATCTTTACCATTTACAACACACGAAAACTTGAGTTATAATATTAATATAATACCTGCATTCGACCAGCTGTATCAACAAGAACCACATCAGAACCATTTCGAGAGGCCTCCTGAATTGCTTCCTTTGCTACAATTGCAGGATCTTTCTCATAGCCCTTCTCGAATATAGGGATCTGACAAACAACAGTTAGTTACAAATCAATTACCACTGTCAAACTTGTATTAATACTTAATTCCATGAGTCTCATTGTAGAGCTGCAAATGAAGTGAGCTGTTCATGAATAGCTCGTGCTCCTCTCACTTGAGAGCTTGTTTCAAGCTTTTAAGTTAATATATGCAAGCTGAGTTTGAGCCTAACTTTCAAGCTAGTTTATCAAACAGGGATAGGCTCGAGTTGATGCATTTAGGCTTGGGTCAGGTAGTTCAATCATAAATAACTATGCTTTCAATCCTAAATAGCCACTGCTCTCTATACATGTGCTATTTCAATTGTTTCCCTCATTCTTTTTACTAGTTTTTCAATCGGCTAAAGTACAAATATGCACATGGGACACATACAACACAACGTATTTTTCAAAAGAAAAGGGTATGGATACATTTAGAACAAGCTAAATAGTAATATATTTATTTTTATATATATGATCATAACATCCAACTCTTAACATTATTTCAATCAAGTTAGAGTAAAAGAAATCCACAAATCATCAAGTTTGAGATTTGCAACCTCAAGCACTCCAATATTGGGGTTTTGGGGGGGGAGCATACCATGTCCCGACATGTCAGGTAACATGTCCCCGCGTGTCCGAAATTTAAAAAAAAAATGTAAAAGATTGGATACTCATTTTTAACTTGGACACATGTCCGAAGCATGTTCCTGTCCTAGACATGTCCAATACCTTGGAGAGGTGTCTATGCTTCTTAGTTAATTAGCAATCATGTCCCTCATTCTGTTTCCAAATTTAACCTCATTAATATAACATGTTACAATATCTTTGGAAAAGTGTGCAATATTTTGACCTTTACCAACACTGGCTTGCCCTGGAAACCAAGTATGCTCGGCATTCAGTTGCTGCTAAAATTCCAGGGTGTGTTGCCCTTATCAACTACACCTGTTCCTCATCCATGTTCCCTTTTTTTTTTTTTTTTTTTTTTCCCTTTCATATTTATTTTTCTGCCATTTCATGTATCAAACTCTTCCAAGAGATACAAAGTGGACCCATTTATTTACCTTCTAAAAGGAGAAACTCTGAGATGGACTTGACTTCCTCTTATATAATAAGGGGATTTTCTTTCATGAAGTTTTCATGTAGGACTGTTGATATAGATCTAAGTAATCCTTTCTAATAACCAAGTGAGCTTGAGCTCACCTAAATTTTGCGAGCCCAAGCTTGACCACACTCCCTCCGGACCAAGCTGGGTTGAGCCCAAACAGCTCACTACTCAGTTTAGCTCTGTTCATTTGCAGCCCTGCTTCTTGAGTAACATCACTTGCCCAATTAAGTTATAAGCACATAGAGCTGTGTCGTCAAAATTATACCTGAAGTCGGCGTGCATGGGTTCGCAGCTGCTCAACTGCTCCTGAACGGAATGTATCACATGCAGCCATCATGACATCAATCTTATGCTGCAGAAGCCAGTAAGCAACCTGCAGAGTGATATTTAAGAATACCCGGTCAGATTGAAAGGTTAGGCTTCTACATAGAAGTTCTACAAAATGTACTGATATCAGTTTAAGACCTTGGCAAGATTGGTAGATTTTCCAACTCCATTAACTCCAACAAAAACCACAACATATGGTTTCCTTTGCTCCTTCGCGACATGCACATCCCTCAATATGTCAATGGAGCGTCTAGGAGTTAAAATGCGAACAAGAGCCTCTTCCATTGCTGCCTGCAGCCATCAGTGCAATCCACAATGTTAATCTTTTGCAACTATGAACAGTAAAAGAAAGAAAGGAGAAAAATTGCTTCCCAAAAAAAGGAGAAAAAATAATAATTAGGGAGAAGGAGAAAAAGGGAGGAAAAAAAAGAACAAAAGAAGAAAATGATAAAGCCCACACACCTGCACCGTCGAAGATATCCTTGTAAATGAAGCAAGCTTTTTACCTTCAAGACTTGCTGCTACTGATTCACAAAGTTTTTCAGCTATCTCCTCAGCCTGTGAATGCCACAACACAAAATTCTCATTAGCAAACTTTGTAAGATTGAGAATATTGAACAAACAAAAACTTGTGCAGGAAGTAAAAAGAATAATTAAAAGGTACCGGACAAATGAAAACAAATAGATAAAGAGTATAGAGGAGTAAACATACCACATTCTTGGTCATGAGTCGGTCCTTGAGAGCTTTCAAAGCTGGTTCTAGGTCTGCCTTCTCCAAATTTGCCTTTCCAGCAATACTGAGCACAAAACAGTGAGATGAAAGTGATGTTAGCATCTAACAATGTCAATGAATTAAAAATTGAAATGTACTACAATAGCACAGCAAAAAGGGATATTTCTAACATCACTGACATTCTAAGCAAAGATGGGAAATAAAATAAGAAACTTCAAGCAGCTGAATTATAGCGTATGAACCAAGGAATAGAAAAGCTAAGTTCAATGTGGAGTGAATATTTCTAACATCACTGACATGCTCAGCCAAGTCATTGATTTTGCCACCGTTCATGATGTTTGGCATAAGATTTCTGGCATGTTCATTCAGCATTGCAAATTCCAACTGACGCAACATTGTTCCGATCTTTGGAACAGTGAGAAAGGGACTGCAAGTCCATTTCAGTAACAATTTCTTATCCAATTGATGACAGAGACAGAAACCACATACTAAACATGACATCCTTCCACTTTTTGATGATCTAAAATCTAAATTACTTGAGTAACAAAGCACTAAGGAAATAATAAAATTGTTCCTCACCACAACAAAGAGCACTATGAAATCTACAATCTTCGGCAAAGCTATTATTGAACAACAATTAGAGAGGATTCAAACTCCTAGAAATTTGTGGCCTCTAGAGGCAGTATCGTAGCTCCATTTCTAGCTCTAGTGAAACTCCTTATGGTCATTTGCTCATGAACAACCATGTCGAATCCCTCAATTCAGAAAAATATTACTGTTAAACAATGTTAAATGTCAATTCAATCCATAATGATTAAAGGAAAATCAAAAGATCACTCTGCCTTATTATCAACTTGCAAAAAGTTCCCCTCAAGCTTTAGTTCATTCATGGAGCAAATTTTGTTTCATTCCAGACTCTCGAGTTTTTCTGAAATTTTCTCTCATTTATTCGGTCCCTAATTATTTATGAAACTATCCCCATATTTCAGATCTTCTTTGGTTCCTCTTGGTTCTTATGCTTAAATCTTTCAAGAGTTTTCATTCACTTTTCTACAATCTTCTCAGTTTTTTTCTAAACCCTTCCTAAAATTGTATAAGCTCTCAATATATAAATATAACTACTCAACACAACAAAGACTTATCCCAAATATTTGGAGATAGCTACATGAATCCTTTTTCACCACTCATTTTTATCTAAGGCCGTCCCCTCAATTAAACCACAAGCTAATGCAATGTGTCACTTAAGGGGTATACCTTAGCATGTAATCAAATAGTACTAGGATTCATATTCATAAAAAAATTGACAAAGCTTTTACAATGGCAGTCAACAATCTAACACAACACTCCTCATTTGAGCTTGGAACCAGTGTAAGGACAAGACACTAAGTATGACAAATGGAGTTGATACATAAATATGACTATAGGTAACTTTCTTCTCTCCGACAGAATTATTGTAATTCACCAAGCTTGTCCACAGTAGGTCACTTTAATCATCATACTACAAAGATTGACACATAGCACCATCAAAGAACTATTGTAATGACTGCAGCATAAGTCGATGTATAAGAGGCCATTCTTACATTCGACAAAATATATAGTTTACAAATACTGATTTCACAGATTTTACTGTACCAAAATGTTGCCTAGAGTACCCATTAATATTTCACATGCCTCATTATTAACAATTTATAAACTGAAAAAGTGGTCACAAGACTCGCAACATCTCATGATTTGATCCTCAATATACAGCCATAAGCAGAATAACACCATGCATATTACTGATAAAACAAGATCACACATTCCTATGCTATAACTAACCCATACATATTACTGGGTCAAAAAAATCACATATTCTATTGAGTCTTACATAGCATGAACACAAAAATTATTTACATTTTACAGTACGTGTTCAGCGAACGAAAACTTGATTCTTTTAAATGCACAAATGAACTGATTGATCATGCCTGGAGTCAACAATTATTGAAGAGTGGGAAAATAACTTTACCTCTGGAACATGGATGAAAACCACCCTTTCTTCTTCGTATCGACCTTACTATCCTTCCCTGCTTCCTCCTCTTCTTCAGTTTCACTTTCACTACTGACAATCTCTTCTTTGTCCATCATACTCTCACCTTGTTCCGCTGCCACAACAGTTACATTCTCATCCCCATTCTCATTCACTGGGTCAGTAAAATCCAATTTTGGCTCTGGAGGTGAATCATTCCAAACTCTATTCTTCTTTGTTATCTTTTTCTTTGGCTCCGCCTTGGAACCCTCCACCTTGGAACCCTTGTTAACAACAGTATCAGGTTTCTTCCCACCTTTAGCTCTTAGTTTCTGTAGCTTATTTACATCGAAAGCACCAGCATTGGAACTTCCATTCTCTTTATCACTAACACCACCCATTGTGGATGACTCGTGGACTCCAATATGATTACCATTTGAATGCCCATTTTTTATTTTGTAATTTTTTGAATTTTCACCATCCCCACCATCATTCCCAGATTCACCACTACTCTTTTTTTTATTACTTCCTTCATGAGCAGCCTTCTGCACTTGCCCTTGCTTCTTACCGAGGCTATTATTCATGGGCTTACCCATCGGCTTTGCTTTCTTCATTTCTTCAGCCCGAGCTTCAGCCTCCTTCCTAAGCTGCCTAAATATATCATCAAAGTCGTAGTACACCATCCGTTTTGGATCATAAATCTCTGAGAACTCTCGCTTCACCATAGCTAGCAGATCATCCACATACAAAAGATGGAGAATCCGCTGATACACAGCAACGAACACAAGGCCAAGTTCATTGTGGAACGTCCACTTGAGAGTGTAAGCAGCACCAGGAGCATCGTAATTGTATGATGAGGCACCAGATCGTTCCTCCAAAAGGCAGGATCTAATCAAGGTGTCAATGGGTGATCCTTTAAGAGCATTTCCAAGCTCTTTACATGTCCAAAGGATCAATCCCCCTCTAGTAAATATCAGTAATTGCTCTAACATCTTGAAATGCTATATTACTTATCTCCTGCAATCAGAGTGATACAATATTGAGTTTTTCTCAAACATATCATTCAAATAAAATGGATTTACAACAAAGAATAAGCTGAGAAATGGAACCAAATCCTTATATCAATAATGATCCATTTGGCTGCTTGAGAAACAAAACTCAAAGAAAGAAAACATACTGCAAAACAACGGCTGAGGATCTCACTCTCACATGGAATTGGAATTGAAGAAGTATAATTCTATTGTGCAGATGGCAGAACAAATGAGAATCAAAATAATTAGAATTTTGATCCCAACACACAGACAACCCCAGAGAGAGAGAGAGAGAGAGAGAGAGCCAAAAACCAATACACACAGATAAGGTAGTCAATACACTGGTAACATGTTCAATTATAAAATCAGATAACATTGCAAAAGCACTATTACAAAAAAAATATTTTTTTTTTAAAGAACTCTCTCAATACACCAACCTAAAATTCAGAGAGATCAAGTCAACACGCAATGTTCCCAAAATGTCACAAATTCTAAAAATAAAGTAGAAAATCAATCACATAAAAAAAGAAAAAACTTGTGAAACAAAAGGTAAGTAGTTACAAACTTACAATAACCACATGTGATTTTCTCATAATATCACAAATTTGTATAAGTGAAATATTGGTATAACAAAAAACTGCATAAAAGCATGAGAAAACATAGCAGAAACAAATGGCATTTAAAATTTTGAATAAACGAACTGAGTCACAATTAATGGTCAAATATATCAAAACAAAGTCACCATTCTCGTAACAACAAACCCAAACAGAAAGGCAATTTTAAGCGTACGCCATTTTAAATCTAAATGCACAACAAAGAAACCCAAGAAAACTCATATGATGGATGGAGCAAAAGCATTTTAACATCAACATGCACGCAACAACCAAAACAATCAAAAATCATATATACACAAGAATTGATTTGAGAACACCCATTGATTGAGAATCATGTACATGACTCAAAACTTCTACATATACGTGCATGCGTGCACGTATGTATAGCTAAATCTGCTCAAAAAATCAGACACCAATTACTTGAGATCTTTAGAAACCTCTTATATCTCCTGTAAAACCAAAATCAATCAAAAGGTGGAGACAAACAAAAACCCTTAAAAATGATTCCGGAGCACACACTGACATCTATTTATCTATCGCTGCGATCATCAACACCATCACACTTAAAGAGACAAAGAAGAGAGTTGGAACGGATCTGAGAGAATTGAAGAAGATTATTTGAGAAGAAATTACCTGAAAACAGGAGAAACTAGAGAGATGAACGGATCTGAGAGAATTGAAATATACATAGACAAATATGTATAAGTGAATCTGAAGAACCTAGAGAAACAGAACCCATAAATTGCAACAATTCAAAAGCCGCATAAATGTAATGAATTCATAAGTTCCGTTTAATTTACAACTTTCTCAGCAACCAAACACATCAGAAAGTGTTTAAATTCAAAAACCTTAACAATTTAACAATTGAAAGAAATGAAATTTACACATATTGAAGAGGGAAAATAATAGAATTAAAAAGGTTTTGATGTACCTGTCTTTTTTTTAAACCTGAGAAGCCCTAAAAATGAAAAAGAAAAGAAAAAATAACGCGAGAAAATGATGGAAAATGAAAGAGAATCAAAAACTGGAATTCTGAATGTTCCACCATTTATATATTGCTTGGTGGACTGCAAGTGGGGTGTGTTGATATTCGTTGGTCGGCCATGGCCGAGACGGACCGGGCCGAGACGGGCCTTGGTTCAAATGTTTAACCACTCCACTCCAAGCTCGGCCCAACTCCTGCCGTCTTAAGAACCTGCCGTCTTGCTCTTAAGACAAAAGGAGATTTTGTTTTATATATAGTTAATATGTATAATGAAGTGTTTTTCGACATATATTGAAAGTTTAGGAAACTTGATAGTTATATTTTTATAAAATGAAGTAATATCACTCTTTCTTTTATTGATTTTTATATTTTTTATTTTGATATGTGCAATGTAAATAAAATAAATAAAAATTCAATAATTAAATGAGTATTCCAAGGGATGTGTTTGAAAAATATTTTTTCTTTTATAGAACGACTCCATTTTCATCCCTATAGAAATAATATAAGAAACATTATTTTTGAGAAAATTTTCTAATTGCTCTATTTAAATAAAATGCCAAACACCTTTTTATGATACCGCTATTTTCACATTTCAAAATAGGGATGGTAATGTGGCAGGAGATTTTTTTTCATTCTTGCTTCACGAAAAAAAAGTTTTATTTCAAACCTGTTTAAATCTCGTGATAGGCGGGACCAGGTCCCTATTGGGGTATCCATTTATTTTTAAAATTTTATATATTTATTTTATTAAATTAATTATAATTAACATATTTTAAACAAAACAATACATGTATTAAAATAAGAAATATACACGTTAATAAAGAATTAAAATGGACTTTATTTTCTTTTTCAAACATATAAATCTATCAAATTTGTATAAATTTTTAATAGGTGACTAAAAAATATCATTATAAACATTGATTATCTAACACAAAATTCTTTTATTATTTTCTTTTATATAAATGGGACGGGATGGGACGGGACGGGACAAGGTGCTTTCTCTCTAAACCCTAACGTGGTGGTAGGGCTGTAAACGGATCGGATTCAGACCGGATTAGAGCCGATCCAAATCCGATCCGTTTAATAAGAAATCCGATCCGATCCGATCCGATCTGTTATTCCGACGGATCATGCGAATGTTAATCCGTATCCGAATCCGTTAATAACCGGATATCCGATTCGTCTAAAATTATAATATATATAAATTAATATATATAATTTTAATTTTAATATATATATATGTATATAAACGGATTGGATCGGATTTTAGACGGATCGGATCAGCCTATATTATATCCGGTCCATTTATATTTGGGATAATCGGATTCGGATCGGATTGGGTCACAAATCACTATTTCTAAAACCATATCCGGATTTAACGAATCGGATTGGATCGCGATCCGATCCATTAACAGCTCTACATGGTGGTTCCTCAAACTCGTCCTATTAAAACCAGAGTTGACAAATTTTCAACAGGATGTGTTAAACTGTCATCCCTACTCCAAAAACTTGCATCATTTGTCTCCTCTCTCACATATGTAAAAGGGTGAGATGAGGGAATAGTATTCTCTATTTTCATATAACCATTATATTAGTCTTTGCTTTGAGCTAGTCTTAGGTGATTTATTTTCCATCCATATCAAAATCATATGATTTGCTCCACTCTGAATATTGGATTAGCTGCAGGTTCTAAACTCAACAATTTCCTTCAAAAACACGCTTAGGCCTCTATTTTTAGCCTCAGGATTGGGTCATGCCAAATTTGGGCCTGTGTAGGGCCAAGAAAAATCTGAGTTTGGCCTGGACTGACCTAACCATGAACAACCCTATATATCTGCAAAAATGGCCACCATTCTTGCTCTGTTCTAAAATTTTCCCATCCTGCCCAAATACATATGCAGCTGCCCAGTTTCAGTTACCAAACTAGGTGCCTTGGAGACACTGGGCTGTTTATATGCTCTGTCATATAACAATCAAGAGGTAATTTAAGTGGAAGGGATTCACAGTAGGTCTCGTGAGGTCTTTTATTTGAACCTGTGTTGATATACCATATTTGAACAACTATTACGTGTCTATGCAAGTCTGGAGGCTGTAATGAAAATATTCCGAACTGGGTATCTACCATACAAGACCATTGAACTGAACAATCAGAGTCATCCTACACACCTACCTCTAGAGGGAGGTGGTGTTCAACAAGGAAACCTCTAACTTTGCATATATTCCATAACCAGTCTTTCTTTTGCCAATCGCTATTAAAATTGGCAAGCATTCAATCTATAAATGAAGGTACAAAGTATGCCTTAAAACTTAAGGTGAATTATCTCAATCAATTATACTCTCTTTCAATTTCCTTCTGATTTGAGCATCAGAGGAGTCACCACTGGGGTCAATTCAATGATCCCTAGCCTTTGTTTTGCAGGAAAGCTCCGAAAGGGATCTCATGTTATTCGCAAGTGGTAACAACACAGTGAAAATCACCCATAGTAAGTGGCTGTTTCCCGAGGTGTACAAAGAGCTCAAAACAGCATTTTAAAGGTAAAATGAATTTTGTGCAGTCTAGGGTACATCTTCCTAAATTCTATTATTATTCTTATATGTCGCACATTAGCACTTAGGTCATGTTTGATACGTATAAATAGAATAAAATAAAGATTACTCATCTGTGTCAAATGAATACTTGGAATGATTTTTAATAGTTACCAATCATACTAAATAAGAATAAGAAATTAAAAAAATTGAATGAATATTCTTGAAATAGCCATTTTATCATACCAAACATGACCTTAAGTGCTAGTTTTCATTGCTGTCTATTTTCTCATTTCCATAGATATTGTAATAGGGCTACACATGGAGTGGCTAAACATGTCCTTTTCATTGGATTAACTAAAGTGTGGAGGGAGGATTTTTTCTATTGGCTTCATGGATAGTATGATTATAATTCTTTCGCATTATAGGCCTGCTGGCCTTTTTGTTATTATCTCATTCTTCATAGAAATAATATTTACCTTTGGAAAAAAAAATGCTGACAAACTAGATAACAATCATTGTAGAAAATGATTATAATTGAAAATCATTTAGAATTAAAATAATTTTGCAATATTTTAAACAATTTAGGAATTTAATATTTTATTATTGTCTTCAAATTGTCCTAGAAAATAATTTGCAACCATTAAAAATTGGACAAAAACTTGAAATTATTGTGAAAAAAGAAGCAACTAAATTGAAATGCAGAAATTATTCAGCCCAATTAAATCAACCAGAAATTCACTAATTCTGAAAACCTCTACACCCAAAAAAACTTGGAATTTGTGAATTAAAAATCATGTCTTTTGCTAACAATGCCAAAAAATCCACTATTGACAATAATGTCAAACCCTAAGAGCAATCTCTTGACCTTTTGAATACCAACCCCTTTTGACTCTATCCAAACTAGTTACTGACCATTTATAAGACTTTCTCATCTTCTTATTTGATATAACACGTGTTAATATTTTTTTAATGTTATTGTATCATAATAATAAAATATAATTAAAAAAATATACTATCATATCTGTATCAGAGTCATTCAAAACTTTTTTTTCTTCGTCAGTAGATCAAGTAGAAGGTCACATCTACATCTAGGCTATCATCATTCAAAAGAGTAGTCTAGAGACTAATATTATATCTGTTTTTGAAGTCGTTGGAACTATTAAACTCAATCCTTCTACGTGACATTTATCTTCCTTGTTGCTTGTTCATGGGCTTCATTTGACTAACTTTCATTATTTAACCTAATCATTAACGAATATCAACCTAAAAACTCCTTGAGTTCCTCATTCTATACATAACAAATTAATTAGATTTGTTCTTCTATGTTTCTTGTAATATTAAAAAAGAAATCATACCCATTACCCAATTTACATGTCATGTGTATATTTTTTTTTTTTTATGGTGGGGCTTTTTTCTCTGATGGAGACGGAGGTAGGAAATCTTATGAAGACCTACAATGCTTTATTAACAATATTTTTTATCTAAAATGATATGGTTTATTTGAAATTGTTGTAATTTAAGATTTCTGTTTAAATAGCGTATTTCAAAACGTATGGATTTGTTGAATTTGAATATGTTTCTAGAGCAGGTGTTTGGAGTGTTTTTCTGCAAAAGTACATTGAGAATGCTTCTCCAACACCTAACTCAAAGCATGTTGCAAAAGTTTGAAAAATTATTTAATGGGACAGTCGTTCCACGTCATCATCTAATGTGAAGTGACTTTGTCTCTCAAACATTATCACTTTTCTTAAAATACATGAAAGAGCATCACATAAAACTATAAAAAATTGAAAGTATTTGTGAGAAAAAAGTCCAGTGGTACAGTAGTACCATGCTAGAGCTACTGTGATGTGAGCATTACAGTGAAATCTACATAAATTCACAAAAATAACACATCACAATGACAATAGCATATTATTACCGTATTACTGAATTTTTTTTTTTATTTGTGAGAGACAATCACTTCTCATCATATGATAACGTGAAGTAACTGTCACATTAAATAATTTCTCTAAAAATTTGACAAACATATTTTTTACGCCTATATTTGTACTTCAAACACATAAGCGAAGATAAAATGTTATCCAAGCGAATCCTTAAAGTGAAAGGAATTATATATATATATATATGTATATTACTTGGGAGAAAAGATATGAAATCTAATTTGCATTTGCTTATTTGTAATTGGCATTTGAATCTAAAATTGTGTTCATATATGTTCCATCAAACATGGCCATGTGCTAAATGATGCACATATTTTCATATTCATGACTCAACCCCCACGATACAAGGGAGAAAAGACACCTTTAAATTGCCTAACCATTTTTGGTGATGTTAACTCCATTCCAACCACTAAACTTTATTTTCAATAAAAACCCATAAACTGGTCATTTTAGCCGCAAAAAACCTGCCTAAATTTCCAATTTAACCCAAATTCAATCCAAGCCAACCTTTTGAAAAACCCCATATTCTTGGATACATAATCACATCACATCAATTAAGACATTAAGACTTTCCAGCTGCCCAACTGCTTATGTTGAAGACATCTCTCTCTCTCTCTCTCTCTCTCTCTCTCTCTCTCTCTCTCCTATTTGTATCTGTATGAAATCAATATTTGTAATCATCCAGTGGTCCATGACATGTGGATAGCTCGTGAAGGACCAAGAAGTTTATGGAATTTTCATGCAATCTATGCCAAAAATGGGAGAAAATCAATCACCTACTCATTTAAAAATTTAAATTATTAGAGATGATGTAATTTCGTTGTTATACTTCTCATGTTATTCATATTATGAAGATGACAGTGATATTCGAATGTATCAATAATATAATAACTAGATGATAATGTATTTTTTTAATAATTTTATATCATGTATTATAATTAATTTTTTTTAATAAATTATAATATAAATAATAAAATATTATTAAAAAAATATATTATCATGTAATGTTTCAATCCTGCTAAAAAAATGTATCATTCAAAAAAAGTGCTTAGTGTTATAAAAGCCGAACTTTGGTAATAAAGTTGGGATAAACAAGTTATAAGTTTGCGTAAATTATACGTATCAATCATGTCAAACTTTTGCCACCGACAAAAGAAATGCTCTTGCAGTATAAAGCAAGGAAGGAGAAGGTTCCAGGACAATGCAGTTGCCGAAGAAAGAAGCAAAAAAAAAATGGAGAAGAGTGATGTCAATTCTCTTCATGGCAGATAGATATATATGCTGTATGTGCAGACTTGCATGCACATGGGATTTGTGTACAATAAAACAGTATGAGAAGGAAACAACGTCTCGGAAATCATGGCCAGATCTTTTCTCTGACTTTATAACAAAGCAAGAAAAGTATAATTTGATCTCTGACTGACGTGCATGTGGTTTACTATTCAGTATTCAATCCATTGTTGTCAGTGCATGTGTTGTAGAAGTGACTCTCTCTCTCTCTCTCTCTCTCTCTCTATATATATATATATATCATTTATGTAATCACGTCAACTACATGTACAGATAAATTTGTGAAGGCAGAGCGTGATCAAGTGTCTCAATACCATGAGATTACATGATTAGATTGCTTAATATATGGTTTTGGTCCTACCATGATTAGATTACATGATTAGATTGCTTAATACATGATTAGATCACGTGATCAAGTGTCCCAATACCATGAGATTACATAATAGATTGCTTAATATATGATTTTGGTCCTATACATATTTATGTGTACATGCATAAATAATGGCGAATCTAAATTGTTGAAATTGGAAAAATATATATAAAAATTAAAATTTAAGAAAATTTCTAATGAAAATATCAAAAAATTGTGAAGGATAATTTCTAATTTTCAAAATAAAATTCTATAGAAAAGAGTGAGAAAAAATTAAAATTTCCCCTTGTATATCTGCCATTGGGTGTATACATACTAGCTAGTTTGTTTTTAACTTGTTAATATATTTTGTTTTTGTCTCAGTGGAGTCAGGTAAAAAATAAAAATTCCTAGTGTAATATATATAGCTTTGTCCTTCTAGTATTTATTTTTATGTCTATCATTATTTTTCGGGTAAACTAATTCAGATGATCAATCTCACTATCTACTAGAAAGAACTCGATTAAAGTCAAGACATTATTCTATATGGACTGATCACAAGAAAAAGTGGCATCCGACTAATTCGGATGATCAATCCCACCATCTACTAGCAAGGACCCGATTAAAGCAAGGACATTATTCTGTATGAACTGGTTACAAAAAAAAAATAACATCAACTGAGTTTCGACCTTACAATCTTAAAGAAGCAAACCTCTTATTTACTGTCTATCGCCTACTTGATCATCTCTTTGAGCGAGCTTTCCGTAATTATGTTTTGAAAGGAGTACAAACAAAAGTTTTATTACAAACAAGGGAAAAGACAAACTTGAAACAGTTGTCTTTGGCTTTAGATTTGTAACTATAAGTACAAAATTATGATCAAATTTGTAACTACAATTTGGGAAGAGCTAGATGATTTTTATACTATGGTATTTTAAACATGAAGACAAGCGGCTCTCTGAAATTTTTATAGTACTGGAGCTCGTTTGTTTTAATTTAATGAGATGAGTTTATTGTATTTGAGAGATTAATTAAGTGATTAATTCAAAATCAAATGTTTGGATGCAATAAGCTGACTTATATATTGAAATTAACTTATTTGAATAAGTTGTTCCTTCCTTCTTATATAGTTAAGTTAATGGAAAATAATATAATATAATATTTATCTACTTATCCTTTTTTTTTTGTACTTTTATCATTTATTTTTGTCATTTTTGCTCTTTTGTATTTTATAAATACTTTTTAACCATTTTTATCATACACCTAAATTTTTTTTCCCATCAACTACTTATTCTCTGAAATTATTTATTTTTATCAACTGTTTATTATCATTAGCACTTCTTATGTAGTTCAACCAAACAGGTCCTTAGTGAATTAAACCAAGATTTATTATGTCCAAAAAGGAAAAGGCAAAAAACAGCACTACAAAACAATACAAGAAGAACCCAAGAAGGAATGAATACCAACAACTATGCACAAAACAAACCAGGAGGACAAGAGCCACAGGCCAAACCCCATGCGCCAGCTACCAAACAAGAAAGGCAGAACAGGACTCAAAATAATAATAAAAGGAAGAAGAAACCACAGAACCACTAGAAAATATTCAATGGTAGCCGAATCATTGATCCTAGTGATTTAAATGGAGGTCATGTAAATATGTTAGTATATTTTATATTCACTTGATTTTTATCTAAATTATCAAGTTGAATAATTACTCCAGAACCAAAACTAGTCCCAGAACAACATGATTCAGGAATTAAAAATATTCTGACTGAAATTCCCAAGTAATCAGGAGATAATAATAATTAAATAGAGGTTAATTAAGTGACCAACCCCTTGACCTCTCGAGATTAGTTGAGGAAGAATAATCAAACTCCTGTTATGTTTATATAACTGGCCCACTAGAATAGCAGATCAATCCGTTCACTGAAAATCAACTAGACTTTTCAGTTGACTAAACCATTTGACTTCATATATAACTCAGGAGCAATGCTATGCATACTTTAAAATTTTATTAAAAATATTTTATACATTAATGTGATAATATGGTATTAATTATACATCACATCATAATATGATATACAACTAATATTACACTGTCACATTAACATGTAAAATACTTTTAATAAATTTAAATGATAAAAATAGTTTTATTCATAACTCAGTAATGAAGACCCTCCTTTCAAGATCTGAACATTTAATATATATATATATATATATATAGAGAGAGAGAGAGAGAGAGAGAGAGAGAGAGAGGTGATCAGGATTTGAGGGGTTGATTTATGAGCAACCCTTTTGGTTCAGGCCTACTACGTGATACCTTTGTCTTTTACTAAATTCAATAAATCCAAGCCACATGTATTCCTCTCTTAGCCTCCCCCACCTTCCACCAATACATAGGGACCACAAGCCCAGAGAGAGGGCAGAATGGTTAAGAACCCATGAGCGACATCATAAATGCATCACAAAACACATTCTCTCTCTCAAAATATGGTAAGAGAGGGGGAGAAGGTCCACATAGTTGTTCAACAGGCTTATCTGGAAAAAATTTGTGTGGACCGATTCACTGATAAGTCAATAGATTAAATCAATCTCAATAGATTAAATCAATTACAGTTTATTAATTTGACCGAAATTATTTTTTTATTTCCTTAAATTTAAACAATTTGTTCAAATGATTGAATTGATATAACTTAATGTACGACCAAATTCACACAAATATTTCTCGGATATAACAATATTAGACTTGAAAGTTCTTATAAACAAAAAATTGTTTATAAGATTTTGTACATTACACCTAGATCAATAAATATTTAACATATCAACAACTAACTGTTGCACCAATATCTTCACCCAGTTCTATGTATTAATACATTAACCAGAGAGTAATATAAAGACAATATATATGTATTATCTTGAGAGAGAGAGAGTACCCTTATGCTTATGCAGGGTGCAATGGCAGTACGAAGGAGAACTCTTCTCTTGTGCTTGCTCTTCTCTTTACTCTTCTCTTCAATCACTACCATTTTTGCTCTAACAAAACAACAAGAGCTTGATCGAATCTCGGCACTTCCAGGGCAACCGCCGGTGACATTTGCTCAATTTTCCGGCTACGTTACCGTAAATGAGGCACACGGCCGAGCTCTCTTCTACTGGTTTACTGAGGCTACCTCCAATCCAGAGAAGAAGCCTCTTGTCCTCTGGCTTAATGGAGGTCAGTTAATTAGCTTCTTTACATTCTTGAAACTATTAATCATGAAATGGGTTTGATATTGTGCAAAGAATATGAAATATGCATAAATTGAATTGTAACAAAGAAAATGAAAAATTCACTTCAGTTTCTGTTACAATATGTGTGTAGGAATATGCATATATGCACACATACAACCACACACACTTACTGTGTATATAAGTATGTATATGCCCACATAATCATATACATTCACCCACACATATAAGCATGATTTGCAAAGGGTCATGGCCCTCCAAAATTTTGTAAAGCACCTTGCATATTACAAAGAAAGTCTCAACAAAAATAATTTGTTAATTTAATCCATCAAAACTTTCACATAATTCAGTAGACACCAATTAAAATATAGAGTAATATTAGTTGACATGAATTATTATATATTTTTTTAAAATTTAAATAAAAAGACAAAACAAATCAATTAATTTTAAAAATATCCTAACACGATAGCAAAATATTTCAGGCATTTCTCTTAAAATATAATTTCAACTTAAATTTTACATGAATTGTCATAATTTTTCTTTAAAATCTATATAAAAAAATAAAATTAATTAATTAATTTAAAAAAATCCCAGCAGATCATCAAGGTATTCCAAACGTTTCTCTTAAATTATAATTACGTTCACTTTGGCTCCTCCAACCTAAACTTTTTAGGTTGGCTAGTGGATTCACATTACTAGGATTCTATCAAAGACACAATCAAGAAAATTATTAGAGGGGACTAGAATTATTTTGGAGAATTATAGTAAAAATTTTAATTTGGATCAAAATTTTGAGATAAAAAAAAAATGATGAGTAAAAAATGGGTTCGGCCAAAATTTTAGGAGTAGGCTAAAATTTTGGGAGAAAATTAAAAGAAATAATGAGTAAATATTGTATTGAACTAAATTTTTGAGGTGGGTTAATTTTGAAAAGGGCGAAGTTTTACGAGTAAAAAAAAAATTCTATAATTTGAAATGGACTGCAAGCCAGCATAGCTCTTAATAGTCTTTTGCCTTTTCTTTTTTTCTTTTTTTTGTAAAGAAGAGTGTTCCTAGATCAGTTTATGTGTACTTCGAGACTAACCTCTACCACTCCACCAGCCTTTACCCTATTTTTATGAATAAGACGTGGGCGGTCTCAAGAGTTGCTGATCGTAAGAATCAAATCTGTAAGTTTCCAGATAAGTTCCTTACACGCAACCCGTTTTCACTTGATCAATTCTTTGAAATTTTCTGTCCTTGATTGCTATCCAATAATTTTTTTTAAAAAAAAAACAAAAATAACAATCTTCCATGCACAACATTTTCACTTTTATAATAGAAAAATATAAGTTGAATTCTAATTCACAATCGAAAATTTCAACTAATGGCCCAATTTTTAAAGATCAAAGTTTAAAAACAAGTCATGAATTTGTACGTCTTGAATTCAATTCTTACTAACTTCACACAACTCTAATTTAATCAATATTAATGACTTATGAGTGGTTAATTACAAGTAAGTATTTAAAATTTATTTAGTCATAAAAATTACATTTGAGGATTCTGGTTTAAAAAAAAACTTACTAGTGTTTGCTGTTTTCTTTGTTTATTTGTATTGGTCAAACATAGCATTCATGATTCCAAAATATAAACTGAAATCTGACTCTGGCTTTCAATAAATGATGACTCATGGGTAAGGCATGCGTGCTCCCACTCGTGTCAACATCTCTTGCACGTGTCATCACCTAACCTGTCCCACTCCAGTCAATTCACACCAAAATTTTTTTTGTCGAAAATGTGTTTATTTAATAATTTTTTGTTATATAAATTATGATTTATTTTTTTAGACATAGTATACATAATAATATTATTAAAAAATATATTAACATGTAACCTATGAGATTCACTTAAAAATTTTCATATTAACATGTAACCTTAATATGAAATTTTTTTTTACTGTAGATCAAATTTATTAACCGAATTCATGAGCTTATTAATCACATCTGGTCACGTAAAAATGAATGAAGTTAATAAACCCGATTGATATTAGAATTTCTCTTTCATGTGGCCTTCAAAAGACTCCCATCTACCACCGGCGCACATTCGTAGAATCCCACTCTCCCACGCTTAAATGTGCCAGAGTCACCATTACTTTAATAACTGGTTGTTAGGCAATCAAGAAACAAACCAAAAAAAGCAAAGGAAAAAACCTACTTAGCCACACCCCACCCCCCCCCCCCCCCCCCCCCCTCCCAATGGTTTTATTCCTTCCTTCCACTGATGATCATGCTCCATGTTTGACTGAACCTGAAAAGCTCAAAATAGTAGATAACATACTAAAAAAATAACAAGAGTAATATTAGGTACACTACTTATTTCTATTACTTTGGATTACCATCTTCTCACACGAATAATGTGTGAGAAAAAACCTTATACATTTTATGTTGAAAATTCTTTTTCAAAATTTATAATTATTTAGATTAGTTGTTGATAAGTTGAGTCATGTAAATAGCATCAGTCTTAAAATGAAGACGCATGAAGTCTTGTAAGTATAATCAAGTTTAAAGAAATGTACAAATTAAAGTAATATTGTCATACATATCGTGCATTATACCTTAGGCATTTGACTTTAGGATTGTAAAAATTTAGTATTGAACTTGAATGTTTACGATGTTCATTGGTGAAGTTTAATTTTGATTATAGGATCGATTTAACTATTGAAAGCCATTCAATTTAGTACTAAACTTAAATGTTTTTTGATTAATATGTCTCGAACAGGAGAATAGTAAATAGTTCATCTGGACGTGTGTGTGCCTAAGTCATTCGAAAGATAGCATTAGTTTAATGTCATAAAAATTTTGAATAACTTACTCGCTCGAATGATTGAAGAATTGTATTTGAATAATTAATAGTCCGAATGACAAAGTGTTCATTGTCCGAACATGTGTTAGTTTTGCGTGCTTTCTGATTAGTTGTGTGATTCTTTTTTGAATTAGATTAGGATTTTTGTATATTTTATTATAAATAAGACATTTTTGTGTCTCACCTAAGGAGTGTTAACCTCTTAAAGATTAAAAAAACAATTGAGAGTTTTATTGTTACGGTATTTCATATGATCAATTCTTGTTTCCAAGGTGAGCAGATATCTTGTGTGAAAAAAGTTTATAAACTTGTGTGTCAATGAGTCGTTAAGAGGTATATAGTGAGTCAGGCACATACATCCATTCCACAAGAAGTTGTACATTATTAGACATGATGGATTTTGTAGATTATGGGTGTTGTGATTGTAGAAGACTAATCTAAGGGTCATACAGGTAATGAGAAGAAAATTCTGCAAGTAGACTAACGGTAATCCACATGACTGTGACAAGTTAGTTTCTTAGGAATTTGTTTTTGTAGACTTATATTATTTTCTTTATTGATTAGTAGATTCTTTTGCAAATGATGAATTTTCTTCCTATTAAGAGTTTTTCCCGTAAAATATTTGTATCTTCTTTCCATTTATTTATCTGTTTAAATATTGTTACAATTGACTTGATATATATATATATATATATATATGTATGAGTTCATGATCTTAATTAATAATCTAATAAGAGGATTTATTTAATAGTAATCAACATAGGGTACTAAATAAGTTTATTTTAATATGTGTTCTTAAATTTATGATTTAATTAATTAAAATATGATATAAGTTATACCGCACTCTTACTAGATAATTTTATCATTAGTTTTTGTATTTTTCAAAATTTTTAATATTTCACATGCGGTCCCACTGATGAGTCTCGTGATGAACTCCATCGGTCGTGGGACATACCCATGCCAAGGAGTGATACTTAAATTTGACATTGCTGCAAGAGTCAATCCAATGCATGTGTATATACATCATTTTACATCGAAGATGGTTTTAGCATCTCTTTATATATGTGTATATACATAAATATAAAAACACACACACACACATACATACAAACATACATACACGTGAGACGGTAAGACAGGAACGAAAGTCCAAAACTGCACAACAAAGTGTAACAGCTTTTCTACCGTTAGGTCTCCTGCACCTTTCATATTGGGGGCAACAAAAGATGCCCTCTTTCCCGCTCTCTTTAAATTGACTCAAGGAAGAGACTACAAAAGAGAGAGAAAGAAGTTTGTAGGTTTATCACTTTCTACATCATTTTCTGAACATCGAGGAGAGATGACGTTGATGGGAAATTTTATTTTATTTTTTTCTTTGTTCATGAATCAGTTAAGCAATATTCTGATTCAATTTACAGATAACAAATTAAGAGTAATTTTAAAGAGAGTTATTATTTTGGAGTGTCAAAAAATTTATTTATAACTTTACATAGTAATATAACACTTTTAAATTATAAATCTGTTTCAATGACAGGTGTCAAAATAAGGTGTTATTTTAATATTTTTTATTAAAAAATATAATTAAATTTAATGGTTATATTTTAAAGGGTATAGTTTTCATAACGGTTTAATTTAAATTAATTTTTTAAATTAAATTACAAAAATTAATTTAATTTAAAAAATCAATTTAAATTCTAACAATTAACTAAATTAAAAAAATTATTTAATTATAAAAATTAGTTAAATAAATAAAATCATCCTAAATTTATAAAATGATTTTCAAAGTGATTTTTCGAGTTTTGGTAAGTTGTTTCTTCATAAACACCCTGTATTTATAAAATTCTTTGTTGAAATAGAACGATTGAAATGATAGCCGTTGTAACAGTAAAAATGGAAATGGTCCCAATTGTCGAATGTCACCTCTTCCTTTTCTCTCTCCAAAGTTTGTAAAAATGGCATCCCAGAATGTTGGGTGCCATTTTGCAGCCTCATATGCCACCCCAGTTAGAGTAAAAAATTTTAAATTTGGGGTGTCATTTCGATGATTATGGTTTTGACACCCCGGATGGCACTCCATGTTTGAGTTACTCTAAGTCTCTATTCTCAGGACAAACAGACCCATTCTTTAAACATTCTCTGTCAGACCCACTCTTTAAACAATGATAAATCCAGATGTATAAATCATTGCATTTTTAAAAAGACAAAAAAAAAATTATTTTTTATTTACATGACTTAAAATAATTAATCGAATCTATTTCAAAAGACCTGTTGACTTAGAAATTTCTCATGATGAAGAGAAGATGGTGGAAGACTAGAAGTGAAAACGAAGGGGATCCAAGTGGCCTTTCCCCTTCAAAAAATTTGATATTGTATTTTTCTATCACTAAATTTTTTAAAATATTTTAACTAAATAATACTCGGTCCCAAAACTTTTTTAATACATTTCATATGATTTTTCCTAAATCTTAGTACCTACAATTTCGATTTCCTGACTAAAATTTCTGAATCCTTCACTAAATGCAATGAGCTAGAATTCTTGCCAACATGCTTACTAACATATGATGCTGGATAAGTTTTAAGAAACATCTAAAACTTAGATGTAGTTATAGTAATGGACTCATGACTATGTCAATTACCTAACGGTCATTTTTTTTGTTTTGTTTAATGAAGCAGTTTATATGGTTCTCATTTGTAATTTTTAGTTAGTTTATTTTTTAATGTAGGAGAAAGGTTAGTTAAAGTAAGGATGTAATCATCCATGCATGGAGTGCAGGACCAGGATGTTCATCAGTAGCATACGGAGCATCAGAGGAAATTGGGCCATTTCGAATTAACAGAACTGCTTCATCTCTCTATCTCAACAATTACTCCTGGAATACAGGTTAACTAACTCTACCACCATCTCATTCTTTCTCAGATTTTATACTAGTTTTTGATCATTTTGACTAAAATCACAATATTTACAAATCAACAAACTCAATACACACACACACACACACAACATCTTAGTAAAACACTCACAAAGATAATCCCATTAATTAGGATGAACAAATTAAGACACGCTATATATAAATATATATGTACGTATATATGTGTGTGTGTGTGTATGTATGCATGCAACACACAATTGTTTACAGTTTGTTAAAAAGGACCCATGATACTAATCAAAGAAAATGGCAAACATAATAGATTTTCTAATCTAAAATTTTTACTTCTAAACACAAGGTGACGAGAGTCATAATATTTATTATAATAAATCCCATCATACATATTGTATTTAGAAGAGTGAAAAGAAGTCGAGAAAACTAGTAAAGTTTAGAGCTTTTACAATGTTAGATATCATTTCATCCATGTCAAATTTATATTTTACAATTTTACCTATCACTTTCAACTAAGGATGATAATTTGTTCCATCTCATTAAGAACCCGCCATGGGGTATTTATAAACGGTCAGGGTGAGACTTTGAAAACTTGTTCAGGTTCGAGACAGGATCAGAAGATGGTCATCATGTCCCCTTTATATATCAATTTTTTTAAAAATCTTTATATATACTAATAAATAATACTATATAAAATTTATTTTAAAGTTTCTCCTATCATACTCATATTATTTTTTCTTGTATTGATTGTTTTGATAATAAAGTTTTAATTTAAATATTAAAAAAAATGTTTTAACTTCTTTTTCTTTTAAAAAAATCCGAGTTCAAGACAGAACCGAAAATATAAATAAATAATAGTTCCAATGACTTTTGGGTTGGAGCAGATTTTAGCATGCATTACTCTACAATAAATAATAACATTTTTCTCATTACTACCTTTTTTCTTGGATTATTTTTTGCCTAAAATAAATTTCATGATCGTTTCCATTTTATGCTTGTAGAGGCAAATATTCTCTTCCTCGAATCACCTGCTGGTGTTGGCTTTTCATATACAAATACAAGCTCTGATCTCATGGATTCTGGGGATGAAAGGACAGCTCAGGATGCTCTAGTTTTTCTTATAAGATGGATGTCAAGATTTCCACAATACAAATATAGAGACTTCTATATTGCTGGAGAGAGCTATGCGGGTGAGACTTTGAAAACTTGTTCAGGTTCGAGACAGGATCAGAAGATGGTCATCATGTCCCCTTTATATATCAATTTTTTTAAAAATCTTTATATATACTAATAAATAATACTATATAAAATTCATTTTAAAGTTTCTCCTATCATACTCATATTATTTTTTCTTGTATTGATTGTTTTGATAATAAAGTTTTAATTTAAATATTAAAAAAAATGTTTTAACTTCTTTTTCTTTTAAAAAAATCCGAGTTCAAGACAGAACCGAAAATATAAATAAATAATAGTTCCAATGACTTTTGGGTTGGAGCAGATTTTAGCATGCATTACTCTACAATAAATAATAACATTTTTCTCATTACTACCTTTTTTCTTGGATTATTTTTTGCCTAAAATAAATTTCATGATCGTTTCCATTTTATGCTTGTAGAGGCAAATATTCTCTTCCTCGAATCACCTGCTGGTGTTGGCTTTTCATATACAAATACAAGCTCTGATCTCATGGATTCTGGGGATGAAAGGACAGCTCAGGATGCTCTAGTTTTTCTTATAAGATGGATGTCAAGATTTCCACAATACAAATATAGAGACTTCTATATTGCTGGAGAGAGCTATGCGGGTATTTTTTTAATAAAACTAATCATTTAGGGTCCATTTAGATATGTATTTGTTTTCATATTTTGTGCTTTTGAGAATAAAAGCGACGATAATTTTGAAATATATATATATATATGTATATATATATATAGATATATATTTAAGGTCGTTTTCATTTTTTTTAATGAATTTGAATTCTTGAAAATACAAAAAAATTACTTTTAGTTGGTTCTTAAAAATTAGTTTTTCTATTAAAAAAAATTCTTTGAAGACGGTTTTTAAAAAAGCGCTTTGCCAAAAGCTTGTTTTATGTTATGTTTGGTTTGAATTATTTTGGCTGGTTTAATCAGTAAAAATTATTAAATTAAATTTTATTTTTAAAAAATCTATTTGGTTAACTGAGTGAAAATGATTATTTTATAATCGATTTTATAAAAAATTAATTAAATTATAATCAAACAGTATCTGCTGATTATTTTTTAAACTACTTCATACTTATAGATAAGAATTTTTAAGTTAAAAAAAATCACTTTTTTATGTAATAACCAAACATTATCTTTTATCAAACAATATAAATATTAATCAATTATATAATAATTATTTATGAAATAATTAAAATTAGTTTAAAAAATCTAAACCAAACATAACCTTAGAAAACAAAAATAAAAAAACAATTTTTGACAATATATCCTAACAGGCTTTCATATTTTTTATTTTATTTCTAGTGTCTAATGATTAATTATGCAAAATTATATTATGTGTCTATCTATTTATCTATCCACACACACTCATATATATATATATATATATAAATTTATTCTCATGATATATGTTTACTACTTTCAATGTAGGTCATTATGTTCCCCAATTGGCAAAAAAAACCCATGAATACAATAAAGGGTCTTCCCATCCCATCATCAATCTTAAAGGTTTCATTGTAAGTTATCAATATAATTCCAACATTTAAATGAAAAAACTGAAGTTCCAATACTCCATTAGGGTTCATCATAAACAAAACAAATTTGATAACTTATACATAAATATATATATATATATATATATATATATACACACACACACACATACACACATACATGCAGGTGGGAAATGCTGTAACAGATAACTACTATGACAGCATAGGAACTGTTACATTCTGGTGGAGCCATTCCATGATATCAGATACAAGCTATAAATCAATCCTCAAATACTGCAATTTCAGTCCAGAAAAAAACTCCCAACACTGCAATGATGCCATGGATTATGCCCTGAACCATGAGATTGGAGATATCGATCAGTACAGTATTTATACACCGTATTGCAGGGCATTACCTAATAGTATTATACGGTCTATGTGGTTGAAGAACACTCTTATACGCAGAAGAGTTTCCGGCTATGACCCTTGTACTGAAAATTATGCAGAGAAGTACTATAACCGGCCAGACGTTCAGACCGCGTTGCATGCAAATACTACTGGGATTCTATATAAATGGACTGCATGCAGGTGATCTCTTTAATCTCTCTTTGTTAATACTAATTGATCTTTGTTAATACTACTGGGATTTTGAAGTCACTTGAAGGTAAATTATTCTGTGTGCTCATCATATACTGTGTAACGGTTTCTGTGATTGTTGCCGTACAGTGGGATTCCACAAAATGCTGCAATCACAGTGGTCGTCTACCACTGTGACGGGCTCACCAAATAATCACGAGTTCCTTTAACTACTGCCTTATTGTGTGGAATTCTTGTCCCGCTACAATTATCTCTTTAAAACTTGATTATATATATAATTTTTCAACTTGTCTACATATATATATATATATATATATATACATACAAGTATATCTTTAAAACATTCTTTCAATAAAGATGTCATTTTAAAAATGCCTTTAATTTAAAACAATTCTAAGATATTTGAATGGTTTCTAATGATTTTAGAACTCAATATTTTTAATATATATACAGACACTTTTATTTAGTTAAATACATTTCTTCAATTTATGTCTTAGAACATCTTTATTGGACTGGCTAAAAAATCAACCCACTAGTTATTATCTAAACAAGTTATATCATAGGTTAATTTTAACAAGTCCTCTCTTTTTCAACGAATAAGTTAATTCTTCTCTTGTTCGGAGTCTCTCACCCTTTTTATTGTCTCCCTTTCTCTTTTCCCTTTCTCTCTATTATTCTATACAAAATATTTTAAAAAAAGTAATTTGTCCCTATGACTGGCCACGGTTAGCTTGAAAGTTGACAAATTACAAGTCCGGTCCACCTTTAACATTTAACCTTCCTTGACTATCGGAGTATTTTTTTTTTTTGCTCAATAATTAACAGTTGATTATGCATTACTTGAAGAGATACCTTCATTCAGGGCCGGCTCAATATAATTGGTGGCCTAAAGGGAGAAAGTAACAACTCTTAATTAAGTTTTTTTTATATTAATATAAATTTTTACTTTGTTTCTTTTATATATTTATATTATATTTTAATTTTTGTAATATACAATTTATTTGTTTTCCAACAAGAGAGATTTATGTATTGAATAAAACTCTACAAATAAATATTTTACATAATTTTTTTTTATCTTAATAGACAATAATAAAAAAAAAATTGATTATAATACGAATAAAATTCTAGAATTAAATTATTTTCCTGGAGTCTTTATGGGACTTTTTTTATGGAGTTAGATTTTTATTTACCTTAAACTTCTAGTTTCATTATACTATAAATATATAAAATTTAGGACCTATTTGTAGAGTTAGACTTTTATTAATTTTAGACTTTTAATTTCATTATACTATAAATACCAAAAATCTGGGATCTTCTATTGAGGTGAGGCCTAAAGCGATTTTGGGGCCTTTTTATACTGTTAGAGTTTTATTAATCTTAGATTTCTAATTTCATTATACTATAAATACCTAAAATTTGTAATTTTTTTTAGATGGGGCCTAAAACGATTGCTTTGTTGGCCTTACTCTTAAGCCGGCCGTGCCTTCATTGCATCCCTCCATTTTCAAGTGTGCATTTGTCGATGGGAAAGTTTGATGATTTCTATCTGACTGTTTTTAGATATAAATTTCAATTTGTGCAGTGATGTTCTTATAAAGAATTGGAATGATTCTCAAGTGTCTATGCTACCCACATACAAGGAATTAATTGCAGCTGGTCTCAGAATCTGGGTGTTCAGGTACTATTCTGTTAACTCTGGTATTGTCTGGAATCCATATATCCTTTCAAATGTTACCAAGTGCAAAATAAGACAATTGGGGCCTGTTTGCCAACTTTGAAAATTGGATTAGACTAAACCCAACCAAGGGCTCCAAATTGAAAATTGGATTAGGTTAAATCAAGGTACCATAGGCCGAGGCATTAGTGGGCAGAGGTGGGCTCCAAAATATGAAGAAAAAACAATTCTACATGTAAATTTTTTCTATTTTCAAATTATTTCATCTCAAAATATGGCTTAATCCGATATTTATTTTAGTCAACATTTGTTATTAAGTGCACACAAATAGTTAATTTTGAATTAAATACTTAATTTCTTCCTTAAGGGCAATAAGTTGACATGGTTAAACTGAAACAAACGGGATCAAATCAATTATAATATGTATATATATATGTATATATACACACACATATATAAAAGCAACACAAAATAAATTTAGTCATTGGTTCTGAGAAACTCTTGCAATATTTGGTGTATAGGAAGGTACTACACAAACAAAACAAAACAGAAGAAGAAAAATTCAAAAGTTCCTAATAAAATTATTTGTATCAATGCAGCGGAGACACAGATTCAGTGGTTCCGGTGACAGCCACCAGGTTCTCCCTTAACCATCTCAATCTCGCCGTCAAGACCCGGTGGTACCCGTGGTATTCCAGCAAACAGGTGTCACATAAATTTCATCACAAAACTCATTGATCATTATTATTATTATTTTTTTAAAAAAGAAACAAAAAGGGCTGAACTAATGGGAAATCAATCTTCTGTAACAGGTGGGAGGCTGGACTGAGGTGTATGATGGACTAACATTTGCGACAATCAGAGGAGCTGGGCATGAAGTTCCTCTGTTTCAACCTAAGAGAGCCCTTCTACTTTTCCAATCATTCTTGGCAGGCAAAGATTTGCCAAGATCTTAAGAAATTCAAATCCTTGGAAAAAAAACAGTAAGGAATTATACCTTTGATCAGTTCAGAAGTCGTAACAATTCAATCCATTAAAATTCCCATAAAAATTATGGGTTTTTAAAATAGGAATCATTCATTCAAATTGGCATTTGTATTATTAAGAAAACAGATTTAGTGTAATTCCGAATATAGAAGTGAATTGAGATTTTTAGCAGGAAATGAGTTAATATTGTAACACCATTTACATCAGGCGAGTTTGATTATGTCTCCAAAACCCATTTTGGAAAAGAATTGTCTAAATGTAGTCTTAGTCTTAGAAGCAAAAATTTTGGAAAAGAATTGTCAACAAAAAAAAAACATTGTGCATTTTTCCTTACAACTTTGTTGAATCGTCGTCATCCACCAACTTTGGAAGAGAAATCAACGGAGCCACCACAATTGTCTAAACGTAGTCTTAATCTTAGAAGCAAAAATTTTGGAAAAGAATTGTCAACAAAAAAAAACATTATGCATTTTTCCTTACAACTTTGTTGAATCGTGGTCATCCACCAACTTTGAAAGAAAAATCAACAGAGCCACCACATTTGTTCTAAATTAAAACAATTAAGAAACCCAAAAAATCGTCGACTGAAAACAAGCTAGAGTTTGTTGTTGAACATTGTGAGGGGAAGAGAGAGAGAGAAAGAGATGTGACATTGACAAGAAAGAAAAAGATAGGATTATTTAGCCCATAAAGAGGACTAGTTGGCCAGAATGAAAACGGAAACTTTCTCATTTTCTTGAGTATCTTTTATTTATTGAGGAAGAAAATACAATTATCAAGTTTTTTTTTTTCCCGGTAAATTACATGTTGAAATTTCGGGTTCTATTAGCCAATTTTTTGCATGTCTTGAGAAATTTAGAAATTGGCGTTGGTATGGATTAATGAGCTCAAACTATGTGTCAATGGTATTCTAAAAATGAAATTTGGAGTGATTGTAACACATATCTTCAATTATCTCTTATTCTTAGTTTCACTAATAAATAATAAAAATTAATTTTTAATGAATTTTAAAACTTGTAAGCCTGGTGCTGGAAATTCTATTTTAGCAGCAAAAACACCTTTGTTTTCTCTCTCAAAATTGATTTATTTGGATAAGAACTTAGCTAAAGTGAGATAAGGCTATCAAATGTTAAATATTGTCTTTAAGCTTTATTTTGGCCTTTGTTTCATGCAAAATGGTTCTTTGTTTATTTATATATATTAATTATTATTTAATAAAATTAAAATGATAAATTTTTTTTTTTATGAGAGATTAAAATAATAAATTATATTGATCTCTTTAAAATATCCCTTAGTTATAAGAACCTCTATTTTTATAAAATTTCTTCTTAAATTATTCTAACTAAATATTTAAATTGTTATGAAATTTGCTCACGTGCAACAAGTACATTCTCACTAGTTGGATATAAAAATCTTTAAGTTAAAAAAAAAAAATTATTTTCAATCTCAAAATTCATATTTTTAGCAAAATAACAAAGTTTCTTTGTTTGCATAGGAAATTTCTCTATTTGCATAACAATTTTTTTTCTTTAGAATTTCATGCACAAAATGAATCTTATTTGATAGATCTTCATTTTTATAATTCATTTGAATGAGATGATTTAAAGTAAAAAGAAAAGAATCTCATTTGAATATTTACGACAGGAAAAAAAAAAATCTACACAGATAAAGTTTGAGTTGTTAGGTTTCGTTTTCTAATCTATTCAAAAGTTCAAAAGTGAAGTAATTTTGAGAAAAAATAAAGTCTATCTAATAAAAATTTTGAAATACCAAAAATATCTTCAAATGCATTAATTAAAAATTAGGGTCATTGTGAATAATTGTTAAATATTTATATATACTTTCTTTTATTTTGTTTTTTTATTGACTATTCAAAAAATAATGAATTTCTCTTTCTTTGTTTTTTAACATTTAAATAAGGTGAAGATAACCTTTAAATTCAACAGATAATGAATTTCTCTTTCTTTATTATTTTTGTAAAAACTTTCAAATAAGTTGTTAAGAGCTTCAATATATAAATTTAATAAAAAATAAATTTATGTATTATAAGTTATTTTTAAAATTTAAAAAAACAAAGGCGACGTAGCGTGTGAAACCCTCCGTCAACGTCAAGCTTTGACAATGGAGGCAATAGAAATTTTCAATTTTTTTTTGTTTAAAATAGAACCGACTTTTTGGCAAGTGGTCCCTTGAATAAATGAAGTTGGGCTGTCGAGATCGCCAAGGCATTGATTAATGCACAATTTGCTTTTCACTCCCCTAAAGAATTCATCTACTGACAATCTCAACTTTGCTTCCCAATTGCCTGAAGAATTCGTGCAACCGATAATCACTTGTTCCAACTTTTTTTCTTGGAGTGCTTCTGAGAGTCGCAATTTCTGCAAAAACTTGAGGGAGATGGCTGAAGGTACTGCTGTGGATTTTTTCTTGGATAACTTGATGGAGCTCATGAACTGTCGCTTTGATTTGATACGCTGTGAGAATAAAAAGTTAAAATCACTCTATGAGGAGCTAGAATACCTTAGAAGATTCATCAAAGATACCGAGGAGATACGTAACGAGGATGAAAAAGTGAACAATCTGGTCGCAAAAATTAGAGATGTCGCTTTTGAGGCAGAAAATATTGTAGACTTGTTTGTAGTCGATGTTGTATCGGAGAAGTCCACCGACCTCGATTCCTGCTTAATCCACATTTTCCAATCATCAAGTTCAGATATGCAGCTCATGTGCAGTTCCGGCGGAGAGATCCTACACCAGTGGACCTACGACGGCGGTTTCAGCCGGCGCCTCGGCAGGTCCAGAAAGTTGACCTACGACGGCGGTTACACTCGTATCGTTGACGTGTACGGCGGTATCTGTTTCTCATCACTCGTCCGCATGCTCTCTAGCATCTTTGATACTACCAATTTCAGCATAAAGTACAAGCTCCCCAACGAAGACTCCTACGCTCTGATCACTGTCGCTACCGACAAGGACGTCTATGACATGAGGGAGGCGTACGACCGCTTCCAACGGAGTAATTTCCCACTCAACAGGGGTTGGTTTCGATTATTTCTCATCTCGGCGGAGGCGCCTGGCTCAAGCGCTAGTTGTATCAGCGACAGCTTGATCCACTGCTGGCGAACAGAGTTTCAGTTCTTCCGAGAGCTACCTATCTTTCATGGTTCCCTAGAACTCACTGGCGTCCAAGAAGAGATTGGTTCTATCAAGACAGAGATGTTGGAAATTTATGGCAACAAGTTGAATGGTGTTGGACTCCCAGAAGTTAAAACATTTTCCTATGCAAGTAGGTCAAGACCTAGTGCTCCCAATGTAGAGGCAGAAACTGTGGTAGGCTTTGACCATGAAGTACACACAATCAAGGAGCGACTCATTGGAGTATCTAATTCAGCGCCGCTAGAAGTCATATCCATTGTTGGAATGGCTGGATTGGGTAAGACAACTCTGGCACAAAAATTGTATGATGACCCTTTGGTTGTACATCACTTCTACATTCGTGGGTGGACCTATGTGTCTCAAGTGTTTCAAAAGAGGGATTTGCTGCTTGGCATTCTAAGTTCTTTTGTGCAACAGAGAAATGAAATTTATGAAATGAACTATGAAAAGTTGGGGGAAGAGTTGTACAAACGGCTCAAGGGAAGGAGATATCTTGTTGTCATGGATGATATATGGCATATTGAGGCTTGGAATGATACCAAAAAGTATTTTCCAAACGACAACAATGGAAGTATAATTTTGGTCACCAGTCGGATGACTCATTTGGCTTTGCAGACCAAACCTGACAGCCCTCCTCATTTTCTACCCTTTCTAACTGACGATGAAAGTTGGGATCTGTTGCAAAAGAAGGTATTTCAGAAAAATAGTTGCCCTACAGAGTTGGTGGAAATTGGAAAACAAATTGTAAAAAAATGTCAAGGATTGCCGCTGGCAATTGTTGTAGTTGCTGGACTTCTTGCAAAAACAGCCAAGACAGAAAGTTGGTGGAAGAAAGTTGCTGAAAGTGTAAGTTCATACATTTTAAGTGACCCAAAGCAATACATGGACACACTAGCACTGAGTTACAACCACTTGCCTCCTCACTTGAAATCGTGCTTTCTCTTTATGGGCGCATTCCCAGAAGACTTTGAAATTCCTGTGCGAAAGCTGATTTGGTTATGGATTGCTGAGGGATTTATAGGCCAAACTCGGCAAAAAAGCTTAGAAGATGTAGCGCAGGAATATTTGATGGATCTAATTGATCGAAGTTTGGTCTTAGTTGCGAAAAAGTCAGCTGGCGTAATCAAAGCATGCCGTGTCCATGATATGTTGCGTGATTTATGCTTGAGAAAAGCTAAGGAAGAGAATTTTCTTCGGAACATTTACAGGAACGAACAACTTTCATCTTTTTTTCCTTCAAGTCCTAGGAAAATACGCCGCCTGTGCATCCATTCTCAACTTTTCACACACATTTCACTAGGGTCTTCTGCCCCATTTGTCCGCTCCTTTTTGTGGTTCGACTCTAAAACGGTGGGTGCATCCTTTAATATTCGTGAATCTTTCAAACTGCTTAGAGTGTTGGATTTATCTCCCATCAAAATCCTCAACATTCCAACAGAGATAGGAAGTCTAGTTCATTTGAGGTACTTAGCACTTCAAAATGACTATGAGTCTATTCTGCCACATTCAATATCCCAACTTTGGAACTTAGAAACCCTTATTTTTATTAGACGTTTTAAGCCTTATAATGCGGAAGAGGCTTGGGATTGTGCAATTGATACGTCATTTGATTCGATAGAGTCTACAAAATCTAGAGTTCTTTTATATGTACCGCCGAGTATTTGGAAGATGGTAAAGCTGAGGCATATACAGATTCCACAAGGAAGTTCTACCAGAGAACTGACAGATGATGTCTATCCCTTGGTATTGGATAACCTACAAACCATCTCACAAGTACATCCCACTAAGTCTTTTGAGAATGTCTTGGCAAGGACTCCAAATCTTAAAAAGCTGGGATTTTGTGGAAATTTGATATCAGAGTCCACAAAGTGTTTCTATTTGACGTTTCCTGATCTGACCTCTTTAAAATACCTCGAAACATTGAAGTTGTCAAGTTTGATAGACCGACAATACTTTTGTAGTGGACCTTTTAACCACTACAAGTCATGTGTTTTCCAGTGGGATAAGTTTCCACCAAATCTTAAGAAGCTAACTTTAAAAGATACTTGTCTAGCATGGAAGGAAATGTCTATACTTGGGAAGATACCCAACCTTGAAGTTCTCAAATTAATGCATAATGCCTGCATTGGAGTGCGGTGGGAAACAAGTGAAGGGGGGTTTCGTCGACTAAAATTCTTGAAACTTGATAACTTGCATTTTGAAAGGTGGAGCGTCGACAGTATTCACCTTCCCAGCCTTCAGCATTTAGTATTGTCTATGTGTCAACAACTTGAGAACATCCCATCTGGTTTAGGGGATATACCCACACTAAAAATTATAGAGCTAAGCTGGTGTAGCCACTCTGCCATGAATTCTGCCATGCAGATTCAAGAAGAGCAACAGACCTTGGGAAACGATTTGTTGAATGTCCTTATCAAACATTTTTGATGAGGGGCTCACTACCATAGTCTTAAGGCTGTTCTCGATCTTCAGTGAATGCTGGTATAGCACCTCAGTAAGTACTGAACTCATCAATTCATTCCCTTCTTCACATATGTTTCTATCTTCTTCCGGAAAATGCTATACAACTTAGCATTTGCATCTATTAAATGGGAACTATCACATGGTAATCTTATTGACATGAGAAGATGTTATTCCTTACTACCTTGTATATTTCAGATGAAATTTCATCTAATAGTTAATGCATTCCTAGAAAAGGCCTTATAGAATACACACACACATCCGCACATATCTAAATTCCTATTAGTGTTCTAAATTGTTTGTTTCCCAAAACTTACATTAAAACTAGGGAATGTTTGGGTTTTAATGAATGGCCCTATTGCAAGATTTATTTCTAATAACCTAAAGAGTCTCATGACCTGGTTGAAGGGTAAACTGACCCAAATAACTACAAGCATATAGCAGTTATTGACAGTTAAGTATAAATGCAGTGCAGGTTCAAGTTACCAGAGTTAGTAGTGAAGGTGTTCAACCCAACTGACGTGCAGTTCTTAGTCACAATTTCAGGAATTTAAGACGCTGCACACCAGTTTGCCATGCACCAGACCCTGTGAAACAGTTGGGTTTCTGTTTTTCATGGCTCGGAGGTCTAGTTGAGGATAAATGCATAGTCAGAACTCACTCAAAATATTAGGCTCAATGAGGAAAAGAAAAGGTCATCAGAATTCCAACAAGAGAAAGTGGAGTTCAGAGAATTATCAGGTACCATTACAACTTTGGCAATGCTACCATTTTTACAATCTTCAGCCTATAGTCACAAATTTGCAGCTGCATGATATATTGATAGTCTTTTCTTTTGTCGGAATGCTATGAGTTAAGTGAACATTATGGCAGCACAAGATTGCATATATAGTCATTGAGTGAAATGGATAAGCTACAGAACTATAAAACTTCAAGAAGTTGTACATGGATGCACAAATCATTGCATGGCATTGAGACAAACATGCAACATTTTTTGATTACTGCAGTGCAATAGAACTTGGGAATTAATGGAACTCATTGGAATAGATGGGTAATAGCTTAAATGGGCAATGGCAGAGCATGATAGGTTGCATTCTAGGTCCTCTGTTTTGTGAACTGGTTGCTGCTCTCTGCATTATCTTGCGGCGTATGTGATTCTTCATACAAAAAAAAAAAAAAAAGAAAAAAAAAATCAGATTTTGGACAAAACTTTTCAACGTACATGGGAATTTAATAATGCTGTAACGATGTCTAAAATTACAAAATTTTGGAAACAGTTCTAAAGCACTATATTCAAAACAGGAAGCAATTTAAGTTTCTTGTTGCAAATTATTTTTTTTATCATAAAAATTGATTCATTGTTTATAGAGACAAAATATATTGCAATATGTCATATGTGTGTGTGTGTGTGTGTGTGTGTGTGTGTGTATATATATATATATTGCAATTATTCAAATTGACTGGATTAGTCTTTCATTGATTTCCTATGGATTTGACTGAGTTTAATATACCTGTTGGGGGTGTTTTTTTTATATAAAAAAAATTTGATAGCATTCTGAGAAGAAAGTATGTTTTCTTAAGACTTAGTTCACAAATATCTTACCAGTTTTACTTGGTAATAAGACTAAAACTTCATTAACTTTCTTTATTGGCAAATTTATGATAATGAGATGTCGAATGAAGTAGTAATTGTTGCAAAAAAAAAAAAAGAAGACAGTGAGGACTTCAGTGACAATGATGATCACAAAACTAATATACGAGACATTGCTATAGGATAGGTTGTTTACCAGATAAATCTTTCTTGAGCCTGGGTAACATTTTATTAGCTTTTATTTAGAAATGGAATGAGAAAAGAATATTAATTAGAAGCAGGACCTCCCTGATGTATATTCTCGAATAGGGCTAGCAAATGAGTATTGCTTTGAAGATTATCATGATTCATTGCTGGAATGAGATGCCGCGCATTTTGCTCTTCTAAATTCACCTAGGAAATAGCCATTATTTTTTGTCTTGTTAGCCCATTCTCTGACTACTTAAGCTTTTGAAGCAATTAGTAATCTAATATGATGTTAGAGTCACCTAGGAAATAGCCATTATTTTTTGTCTTCTATTTATTTTGGATAAAGAATAAAATAGAACAACTAGATCTAAAGAAGACTGCAATGCCCCTGCACTATACATATGAGAACGAGCAACTTCACATTATTGGTGCAGAGGTCAATGTGGCTTCAAGCAAGCTACCTATACTACTTATAAATGTATGCATCCATTTAAAGTGTTTTCTTCAAAAGTGTTTTACACTTTTATTAAATTTATCAAAATATTCCAATTAAGCAATAATTTAATCAACACATTTTTCATTTAAAATCAAAGTCACTCTCTCTTTAATATAAATCAACAGTTATGACTCTTCAGATTTCTTCTCTTCTGTATGAACCAGCAATTATTACGACTGTTCAAGTTGCTTCCCTTTATGAATTATGTGAATACTTCATCACGGCCGTAGTATGAGCCGGAGGAATGGCGGTTTCCAATGGGGGCGGTTTAAATCCATAGGTGAGAGACGATAGTATCAGTTGCTGGAGGAAGCTTTGAGCAAGGATTTTTTAGCCCCGAAAATTCCAAGAATTGATATGTTCGAATCTGGTACAAGAAAATATCGATTTCTACTGAAGTAGGGGTCGCCAACAGAGAAGTCCCCCATAGACGATTCATCAGGAATTTTGAACATTACAAGAGAAGGTTCTCTGGTCCTTCTCAATCATACAGATGGCATCATTTGGTCTTCCAATTCATCAAGATCTGCAAAGATTCCATTTGCGCAACTTTTGGATTCAGGTAATCTCGTGGTGAAAGATGCAATTGATGATAACCCAGAGAACGTTTGTAATCTCGTGGTCCTCTTTTTGGTTTTACTATTTTTGTACATCTGTATTCAAATGATATGTTTGGCCTTCAAATTTTAGCATATCTTGGTTCGATTTCAAGATTCTAGATCCCTATTTCTCAAGATAGTCTGTATTATTGCCATCATTGTGAAACATGAGAATTCATTCAAATTTAATATGGGTAAATGGAATTTTGTGTTCAATCTGAATGGTTGTCTTCTGGGTTATTATTTATTTTTGTCCATGCTTAATTTAGTGGCATTTGATTGCTCCTGTTTTTTCCTTCTTCTCAATTTCATGTTTTAAGCATATAAAACCGATCTGTTTGATTTGCTGGCATTTCCTCCCCCTTGGATTATCACTTTTATACTTGGCGCGCGTGTGTGTGTGTGTGCGCACACCATATATATACACACACACATATCTTTTGGAGTCAAGATTGGATTGAGATGTTGTTTTCTTCTCTTGTACAACAATTTGATTTTTTGAACATGCTCCTGGGTATGAATTTAGTGTCCTCTGTTGTGTTGCAGATGTGCCACAAGCATGGGGTTATGCATCGGGACCTAAAACCTGATAAGTTTTTGTTCGCAAACAAGAAGGAAACAGACCCTTAAAGGCAATTGATTTTGGGTTGTCAGTGTTCTTTAAACCTGGTAATGCCTATTGATAGTTATTGCATTTTAATACTTTATTTGTTGGGCATCATCAATTAGTGCTCCCTTCATTTTACCTTTGCTGAAGTTTTTGTAAATTCTACAGGTGAGATATTTAATGAGATCGTAGGAAGTCCATACTACATGGCTCCTGAAGTGCTAAAGGGAAACTATGGTCCAGAAGTAGATGTTTGGAGTGCTGGGGTTATACTATACATCTTACTTTGTGGTGTCCCACCTTTTTGGGCAGGTCTGTTTCTTTGTATTAAAAAGAGAACCTTTTTCTCTTTTTCATGGGGATTGTAACTCTAAACGATCACTGGGTGCAAGTTATTAGAAAATGTGTAAGAATATATGCACATTATGGGACAGAATCATGAAATACACTTGTAGTTCAGAGTGTTTGGTGGGAGAGTTTGAGTTGGAGCATTGTAGTTGTTTCACTATATTCTTTTTCTCAAATACACACGAAAATCTACGATGGCTGAAATATATAGCAACTTCCTATATTCCATCTGGAGAATATAAGGTGGGTTGAAATTTCTGTTTTTCAAACTTGCAATATTGGAATCATGTTTTTGCCACGATTTCAAATTGTCGTTGATTCTGAGTTTCTTTCTTTATCTCAAAATAAGTTAATGTTTTGATGCAGAAACTGAAAAAGAAGTTGCCCAAGCAATTATTCGGTCTGTTGTAGATTTTAAGAGGGACCCTTGGCGTAAAGTTTCCGACCTTGTGAAAGACCTGGTGAAGAAGATGCTCAACCCTGACGTAAAGCTGCGGCATACTGCTCAGGAAGTCCTAGGTAGTGTACAGTTCAGTTAAAATGACAATATTCAGTTTTTATGATTTTTTTTTTTTTTTTTGTTATTGCTCAGTAAAATGAGTGGCTACTATTAAAATTCTTAAGAGTTGAAATATAAAAACCTAAGGTTGTTACACTCATCAAATGCAGATCATCCTTGGTTACAAAATGCCAAGAAGGCCCCAAATGTTTCTTTAGGTGAAACTGTGAGAGCAAGGCTCAAGCAATTTTCTGTAATGAACAAGCTCAAGAAAAGAGCTCTAAAGGTACTGTCTCAAAGCTTTATCAAAATAAACTAATATGTTGATGTTGTTGCTTTTCTCTTCAAATTTTTGTCAGGCTGATTGATCTTTGTTGGATCTTGTCACATACAGTTTTATACACATACTGACATACTTAATTACTGATTGCTTTTCAAATCAACAGGTGATCGCTGAGCATTTTTCAGTGGAGGAAGTAGCAGGCATAAAGGAGGGATTCCAATTGATGGATACCGGCAACAAAGGAAAGATCAACATTGATGAGCTGAGGGTTGGGTTGCAGAAACTTGGCCATCAGATCCCTGAAGCAGATCTTCAGATTCTTATGGAAGAGAGATGGATTTCTGAAGTATTCTGGTGTTAAATTGCCTGACAAGTGGTATTCTTGGCTTAGTGAGACCATAACCCTTACGGAATTACGAGTTGCAATGCCTGATGAACTGCTGTTGTGCAAATCTGGATATAGGTGGATAAGGCAGTGGCTGCTTTCTTTGGTTTGGCGACCTGATTGATATTAGAGAATTCACTGAAAATGGCCAAGATTTTTACCTAAGGATGGCTGCCTCTGAATAATTAGGTAACAATTTATAACAAACTTACAGAGTAGTTTCTCATTCTGATAGAAAAATTTATGTTCTCATCTCCTTGACTACTCAGAAGTTTTAGAAAAAAAATAATCCAGAATTGAAATCTTTCAGTATTCTTCTTTCTAATTTCAAATTACTACATTGAATACAAATACAAATTGACAAGAAGAGAGTTAAAATGCTTGCCTTTCTTATTGATAACGCAGAGAAGGTTTTATCATGGGTTAGGGAAACTATAGTTTCTTTCTGGCTAATACAATCTCTTCAACTTGTGTTTTCATGCAATATTGTTTTGTGTTTTCATGCAATATTGCCATACCTTTGAGATGAAATTACCGCTTAGAACTTTGGTTTTCCCACTAATTAGGTGAAGTTGGCTGCATTTGGGAGAAAGGAAAGTCGATCATAATCAGCTCAGTGGTCTCAACCGGAACAATCCTGCTAGGCCTGGGCGTGACCTTGTATGTTTGGAAGAAAAAGCAGCAGCAGAAGAGAGAAGGTAACCCAAATTAGTCATTTATGGTAAGGTAATTCGAGTTGTCAAGTGCTGCACAAGCACTAAATAAAATTGCAATCAGTGCAGACAGTGCTTAAAAAAGTCATTTCATTGAAATCCACTCCATTGCCTTCTTTGCAGGAAGAATGGCGCACCACTCTAAACAAGGTTACCACAATGAAAGCCAGAATGAAGATTTACATTTACCATTGTTTGACTTCACTACAATAGTTAATGCTACAGATAACTTTTCCATTTACAATAAGCTTGGAGAGGGAGGATTTGGACCTTGTTTACAAGGTAACAACCGTGTAACAATTTTTACTGTCTCCTAAGAAATAAATAACCAATTCTCAATCACCAAATTATATCTATATTTTACCCTGATCTATTTTTAAAGCAGAACTTATCACTCTAATTGTTTCAGGAATTTTAATTAGCACATCTGCATTTATAAGGAAAATTTAATTCTTTGTCAACATATATAGCATGTTGTTATGCTTATTTCCTTGTATAGGTAGCTCTTCGCTCTCCTATAGAAGGAGGCCTCTATTGTACAACTATATATTATTCATTCAATAAAGTAAACCTTTCTTCACACTCTGAAATATGAACTTGTCCAATGAAAAATGACTGAGAATGACCTTCTGCATAGATATGATAGCAACTGTTTTACATGATTTAGCTCCATTAATTATTATTTTTAATTAAATCATAATCTTCAAGGTACATTAGAGGAGGGACAACGAATTGCTGTGAAGAGGCTTTCGAAGAATTTCAGACAAGGGGTTGATGAGTTCAAGAATGAAGTTATCTTTATTGCCAAACTACAGCACTGAAATCTTGTAAAGCTTCTTGGATACTGTATTCAAGGAGAGGAAAAGATGTTGATATATGAATACATGCCCAACAATAGCTTGGACTCCTTTATTTTTGGTTTGACTCTCTCAAAACCATTTTTTTCCAGCTCAACTTGTTGCCACACAAACTCTCTAATGCTTTTGTTTTTCTGGAATCATTTTCATATATGTTGTCAAAGTTAATTAGCTACAACATTAACTTGGATGAAAAATTGGGCAGATCAATCCCGAAGCATGTTACTTGATTGGTCTAAGCATTTTCACATAATCAGTGGAATTGCTCGAGGGCTTCTTT
The DNA here is from genome assembly GCA_008638375.1 of Nyssa sinensis. NCBI lineage: Eukaryota > Viridiplantae > Streptophyta > Magnoliopsida > Cornales > Nyssaceae > Nyssa > Nyssa sinensis. The sequence continues at coordinate 9,296,099 of CM018040.1, forward strand.
ATCTTCACCAAGATTCTAGACTGAGAATTATCAATAGAGATCTTAAAGCTAGCAACATTTTACGAGACTATGAGATAAATCCAAAAATTTCAGACTTCGACTTGGCTAGAAGCATTAGAGGAGGTGAAACAGAAGCAAATACAGAAAGAGTGGTTGGAACATAGTAAGAATCTGTAAACCTATTCAAAATCATCCACTTCCAATGCTTTTAATTCGTTTCTATCTTCATTAATTTCCTTGCAGTGGTTACATGTCTCCAGAATATGCAATTGATGGACTATTCTTTGTAAAATTCGATCCGATGTCTTCAGCTTTGGTGTTTTGGTGTTGGAGATAGTCAGTGGGAAGAGAAACAAAGGATTTTGTCACCCGGATCACCACCTCAACCTTCTTGGTCATGTAAGTATAGGTTGAGTAATATTGATTTCATTTGTGCTAAAATCAAAACTACCACTTAAAATTGTTTCTAACGGTTTAGGCTTGGGGGCTTTATAAAGAAGGCAAGTCTTTGGAACTAATCAGTGCACCAATGGAAAACTCGTGCAGTCGACTTGAATTGTTGTGCACAATTCATGTGGGCTTATTATGCATGCAACAATGTCCAGAAGATAGGCCTAACATGTCAACCGTGATTCTAATGTTGAGTGGTGAGGGTACATTGCCTCAACCTAAGCAACCTGGTTTTTTCACTGAAAGGAACTTACTTGAAGCAAATTCTTCAGCAAGCAAGCAAGCATGAATCATGTTCAGCCAACATGGTCACCGTCACACTATTAGAGGCCCGATGGAAGATAATTTATCTTAATGTTTTGTATATTGTAGGTGAATTTAACCAACTTATATACTTTTTTTTTAGGCTACCTATCTTCTTTGTGAAGGCATATTTATGAGGGATTATAAGAACTAGTTCCCTTCTCTATAACAGTCTCTTTTGTTATTTTACATTCAATATGGTTTATGTTTTGAGAATCCAATGAAAGTCTAGGCCCAATCTGAACACAATTTGGTAAACCTTGATTTTCACAATGCATAATTGCATATAGTCATTGCATCCCCTACATAAGTTCATCCATTGCACAATGCATAAATTTGATAGGTTTCATACCATTCAAACACCAAGGCACACGACAAAATATTGCAGTGTAGTATCGAAAAAGAAGGAAGCTATCGTCCTAACTGATTTTTTTTCCTAGACTCAATAAGTTCAACCTAGGAAATAGGTGTATTATTAGGTCTCATGCACATTTTGCTTTTCCTTTTTTTTTTTTGTGGGGAGGGGGGTGGTAAACTACATCCAATTATTATTGTTATTTTTTGAAATAGTCAAGTGGGATGGAGAATGAATATAGATTTTAATCTTTATAAGATATTTAAAAACAAACATGTCATACCTCCTGTCACTATCAACACACTTTAACAATTTGCTGGTGTTTTCATCCAATACATTCTTTTCTCTAAATAATTTATAACCCTTTCATATGTAGTTCATAGTTTTTCTTAGAATTTGATGAATTGAAAGATAATTTTTTTTAATTCAAATGGTGGGTTGTAATCCTCTTATTTGTACTAATAGGAAATGAACATAATTGTTAATGAGAAGACAGTTTAGGAGGATGACACTACGATCAATCGCCTCAAATTCAAAACTAAAAGGTAAAAATTAACGTTGACATGGACAAGCACTAGAAGTTGAGGTTTTCCCATTTGACCTACAAGATCTGACCTGGAAATCCCAATTTGTGAAGGCCATAGCTTTTCCCAGCCGCAGCGACTCTCCTAAATTCTTCCCGCGTCATTCCTTCTTTGGACTCTTCCTATTTCTTCTCTCTTTTCTGCAATTACTTGCGTGAAGGCCGTAGCGACTCTTCTCTATTGCAGGTCCGTAGCGACTCTTCTCTATTGCAGGTCCGATTATCTGCTCTATCACAGGTCTGATTTCTTTTTATGCCATTTCTTTCGTGGCTATGGGTTTCACCGTCAGGAATCAAATTTTGGGTTGTGGCCTGTTCCTATTTCCTCTTTTCATTACGATCACTCTCTTGAAGGCCATAGAAACTCTTCTCGGCTACCGCAAGACACCACAATCGGGAATTTTGTGGCTGTGGATTTCGATAACCACCATAGGGAATAAAATTTTGGGATGTGGACTCTTCTAATTTCTTCTCTCTTCACTGTGACCACACGCTCAAAGCCAAGGTTAATGGATCATTGAGAAAGAGCTTTAGGTGGCCGAAGGACGGGTGCAATCAGATGATCTAGCTATAAGGTCTATCTTTCTGAATTTTATGTGGTAATTTTTGTTCATACCTAATAGTATTGAGTTATTTAATTCCTTTATGTTCTTCCTTTGTCAAGCCGTTGAGCTCCCAGAGTCCTGAAGCCTATGAAAAGGTCCCCATTTCAGTTTTCAAATATTCACTCAAGCTTGCAGAAACAAAGAGGAATTTATAGAGAGAAAGAGAGAGAACGATCACTTACTGTTCTGCTTCATCGCATTCTTCATGAATATGAAGATGATTGATCAGTATGTTTTGGGAGGTTTCATTTCTTCTCTGTTAGGTTTTTTTGCGTTGTACCACTACTACATTTTGAAAGGAAAAAAGAGAAGCAACAGAGCTTCAATGGAGATACAAAGCCACGAATGGTTCAAGAATTCTGGGGATGCTGAATGCCAGCCGAAATTTTTATAAATACAGAAATCATTATAGTTGATGCTGGTGTTGCCGGTTCCACTCTCTTTTGCGCTCTTGGCAAGGTATTTCTCTCTCTCTCTCTCTCTCTAACTGGAGAAACTTAAGAAACATGATGAATTCAGTGACCAATCTTGAATCAAGAAATATCGTTCTATAAGTTAAGCCACTTTTGGAGTTCAAGATTATTTATAGGAAGCTCTAATCAGGGACATTAGGCTGTCTACTACTGGGTCACTGACTATCACTGATCATCCACCAGATCTTATCGAATTATAAAAAGACCTAGAAAATAAAAATTGATAACTCTTATTGTTTGGGTAGATGGCCTATACATATATTCTAATTGTTGTGACCATGGCTAATCTAAAAACTTGTTTTGTACTGCCAATTATAGAATGGGCGCTAAGTGCTTGTCATTGAACGAGGCTTAACTGAGCCTGACAGAATTGTTGGCGAATTGCTTCAACCAAAGGGCTATCTGAACTTAATTGAGTTGGGTCTCAAGGGTAAGAAACCAAAATTCTTAAACATAAGTTATAATTGACAATGGTATTATTAGTTTATCAATGAAAACTTCATATCATTGTTGAAAATCTGTTATAATTTTTACTTCATAGACAATACATTGGCTAGGGGCCATTCCTTATTGCAATGGTAACAGCTTGGGCTGCTAAGCGTGAGAACGCAGGTTTGAGTTTTAGAGTAGATACTTTGTGCAAAAGAAGGCCCGTCTCCAGTCTATCCCTCCCAACACTCGCATTGGCCAAACCAATACTGAGCCATAGCTTTCTTTTTCCTTCAGAAAATACATTGGTCAAATTAATGATGTTGTCTTGTTTGTGATGTAGATTGTGTGAAGTGAGATTGATGCTCAATGAGTGCTTGGTTATGCTCTTTTCAAGGATGGGAGAAATACTAGACTGTCTTACCCCTTGAAGGACTTTCACTCAGATGTGGCTGGCAGAAGTTTTCACAATGGGCATTTTATACAACGAATACAGGAGAAAGGCTGCTTCACTTCCCAAGTATTCTTTCTTTCCGTTGATGTTTTTATCACTTTAGGTTTTTCTTTTCTCCCAGTCCATAATCCAGGATCTCTATAAGATAAAAAATGTTGCTCACATGATAGCATTGTAAGGTATAACTCAAGGTTTTTATTTCATGTGTGTCATGGTAAACATTTTTCCTTCTCTCATCATTCATCCATTTGTTGAAACTATTGATCAACCTTGAGGATAGATGAAATTAAATTAAAGTTGCCTGGAGGCAAAATAAGGACAGTTTAACAGCTTGAGTCAATTATCATATTGCTTTTCGCTTTTAATTTTAGTAAAAATTTTGTTAAACTTCTAAATTGGTTTTGAATGAGTAAAATAGTATATCTGTTCAAATGAGTTGTATGATCAGACCATCAAAATTGTCACTCACCTTTCTGTGACTATCCCCTATGCTCCTAGGAACCCCTTGCCAAATCATCTTACATTTGTTCACTCCAATCTCGAGGTTGTAGTTGTAGTTATTTGCCTGATTATCATCACCCATGAACCGCAAGAAAACTATGTAGATAGGAGCCATCCCAAGTTCAAATGTCCTCAAAATGCAAACAAAAATACTGCCCAAAGCAACTAAAAACCTAGAGATTGGAAAAAGATGCACAACACCCATTACATAATCCAGGATCTCTATAAGATAAAAAATGTTGCTCACATGATAGCATTGTAAAGTATAACTCATGGTTTTTATTTCATGTGTGCCATGACAAACATTTTTCCTTCTCTCATCATTCATCAATTTGTTGAAATTATTTTACTTTAGTTGTTGCAGAGTTTATTTTTAGGGTTGGGATAATGTATAGTTCTACACATACAATGATGGTGAGCTTGGCCAGCAATTGAGCTCGAATATGTTTTCTTTGAGTGGGAATTTTGTTACTGTTCTTTCCTTGAAATGGACATGGGTTGTTATTATTCTTTCAAAATTCAAATGTTGACTATATATTCTCTCTTTTTTTCTTTCTCCAAAATGCAGAGCTCTAAATCATTTGGGACCTTTGGTGGAAGGCATTGGAAGAGGAGGCATCTCAAAGTGACCTGCCAAAACTCGTTAAGCTTTAAACATAGGTGAAAGCGATATCCTTTTATCATGTATGCTTATGACTATAAGATTATATTCTTGCTTTTTGTGGACTTGCCCAGTTTGCTTGATTGTTTATGGTACAATTATGAATATTTGATCTTGCAAAAATAGTAGGAAATACCATTGTCAGATTGTTCGCTCTTCTCTACGAAGGCTGCAAAGCGATCACAGGATATCGTGTTTTGAGTTTCTAAAATAATCTAGTTTCTGCAATTTATGGTTATGTAATTCACTGTAGGGCTTGTCAATGGATCGTATCTTGATCCACATTCGATCTCTTTATCGAATATGGCATAAAAAATTTGATGTGATGATCCAATCTAATCCAGGTCCTAGTAACTCTTTTAGTTAAATGCATCAGATATGATTAAACCTAATATGATCAAATCTGACAATATATAAAATGTATATTAATTTTTTATATATTTTTATTAAAAGTATGTATTTTAATTTAGGAATTTATAGATCTGTTAGATTTTCCAATCCCAATCCCATAAATAGGTTGCGGATCAACCTTCATCTGAATCTGAATTCGAACTCGATCCGTTTATGGGCCTAATTCATTGTTATATTGATGGTTTTAGATTTTGATCTTCAAATTGTTAACTTGTTCATGATATGGATTTAGGGTGCTGAGACTCGTATTTGAATTTGTTTATGATTTTTTCCTGTACAGTTCAGTGTTATGTTGTCAAATGAGAAACCCAATTTTTTAAGGAAAATGCTAAACATAATGGATTCTCTCTCTTAGACTCACCACCTTGTGGTTAGGAGTGAGAAAATAGGATGCAAAAAATTGTTATGTATAACATAGCTCTTTTTTTTTTTTAATAAAAAAAAATCACTGGTTATATTTACCTAAGCTTATTCACCGAATGATGTGGCCAAGGATGTGGCAGTCAACATGTTCCTTTAGGCCAAAAAAGAAATAAAAAAGAACAACTTCACTAAAATATGAATGTATTCTTGTAGGCATAAAACACCTCTAAAATATAAGGAAAGTAAATTTTGAAAAGGAAAGGTCTTCAATGATCAATCATAGAATTAAAACCGGATAAAGCATAATTCCCATTAGGAATTTTGTAATTGTGTTAGAATTGTAATTCAGTTTCTTTACTTTTTAAACTCTAAATATTGAGTCTCCATTTATTTATTTTGTACTATTATTTTTCTTTTAGGACTCTAATAGCATTTGGCTTTCTTTCACAACATTATTAATTTGGTACAATTATTTTTCTTTTAGGATTCTAATACCATTTGTTTTTCTTTGATAATATACTTCCCAGAGTTTGCACAATTCTTTTTCTTTTAAGTCACATGTCTTATTCATCAATTTTATTTTATTTGTTTATTCTTCCATCAAACTTCATTACAAAACTTAAAGAAAGATCTTGATAAATTTATGAATTGAGTATACATTTGCAGATGTGTTGTTATGGAAGTACAGAAGGTTCTTGGCAGCGCTTCTGATTGAGATTGCAGTAATATGGTTTTTGCTCACCTCTTGGAGTACCCCAAAAAGGTACTTTTATCTTTTTTTTCCTTCCCTCTCTCTTCTTGACTTGGTCAATGAACAAATTCACCAAAAAAATTCTCCTCTTCCCTCCTTCCGAACATACTAAAGAATGAAAACTCTTTCCTTCATCTCCTTTCTCTTTCCCATATTTTATTTCTCCCACTATTTCCTCTTAATTAACATACCACTGTAAGATATGAAAGAAAGGGAATTATGTGTAATTGTTGATTATTAACAAGTCGGCTTGGGTTAACGAGTATGTGGTGAGCACTGGGAATACGTTTGTTTGGACTCCATCTTTTAGAAGAGACTTTCTTTGATTGGGAGCTTGAGGAGGTGGACGCATTTCTTAGTCAATAATTTTTGGGCAGTGGAAGGAAGAGAAGATAAGAGGATTTGGATGTCGAAAAAGTTATCCTTTTCTGTTAGCTCTTTTTACATGAGTTTGTTTGCTTTTGAAGGCACTCTTTTTCCTTGGAAGCTCACTTGGCATTCAAAAGTTCCCCCCAAAGCCTCCTTTTTCACTTGGGAAGCTTCTCGGAAGGCCATTTTAACTGCGGAAAACATGAAGAAGAGAGGTTTTCAGTTGGCTAGCAGATGTTACTTTTGTAAGAATGATGAAGAAAGAACGGATCAAGCTCTCATTCACTATCAAATCCCCTGGAGCTGCTGGAACCTTGTTCTTGCCATGTTTGGATTCTCACGGGTCATGTCAGACTCCGTCAAAGAACTTTTGTTGGCTTGGGAATGGTGCATCCTTCCTAAAGAAATTAAGAGAATTTGGAGACTGGCCCCCATCTGCCTCTTGTGGTGCCTTTGGAAAGAAAGAAACAATCGTGTCTTTGAAGATCGGGAGCTTCCTAATCCCTATCTTAAATATGCCTTTTTGCATTTATTATTTTTTTGGGTCAAAGAGGCTTTTCTTGTAAATGTTTCTTCTTTTGTTGACTTTTTGGGGTCTTTAAAACCGATGTAAAGCTTCTTGGGGTTTTTGCTCTTTTGCCCTTCTTGGGCTTCTTAATATATACTCCTTACTTATCAAAAAAAAAAAAGTTGATTATTAACTAAATTATTTAAGGAACCATTAAAGGATTTAAATATTCGAGTAAGGTATTCACGATTCCGAGCAGGCAATGATTGAATATCATTGTAGAAGGATATATTTGGGTTCAGGTTCAAATGTGACTAGATTGTGGACATTGGTGTTGTGTCAATAAGATTATGATATGTCAACGTTGATAGGAAGTGATTTTTACATATTAAAGGTGTTGATAAATGTTTTACCTCTATAGATTTGTCTATCTTATTATGTTTATGGCCTCAGTGTGGTTTTCATTATTGAATTTGGGGACTACTGTATTCTTTCATTTAGTTTTAGCCTTTGAAATTGATGCCAACAATTAATAATTAGTGCTTCCATTTATTTAATTACCAATTTCACTCAGATGATGTGCATATGTTTTAGCTTTAATTCTAATTATGTAATGCTAATGATTTCTTGAATAAGGTTTGCAGCCTATCAAGAAAACAAATTCTGTGAAGGATCACAAAAATGAGGGCAAAAAACCTCCAGTTCCATGATCAAGTATTTGACCTCATTCAAATTTGTCGAGGATCACAGTTTTATTGTAAGACAAAGAAGTAGAAGGTCTTCAAGTTTTTAAAAATAATATTAGAGTTACTTAATTCCTCGTGCTCTTTTTGTCAATCCTAACAAGCAAATACAGGTACATAGACCAAACCATATGACATGCTAGAAATGTGCCTAAATTGACATTCTGGTTCTGTTTAGCCAAAGTAGCACATAAAATTTGTCAAATGAATGGGTAATGTGATATTCATTGTCATGTAAAGTGAAAAGGGATATTTATTTTCTGATGTCATTTGAAATGAATTTAATCTGCATTTGCATGCTTGCAAATGAGATAGCAATCTACACTAAACATCTTGATTGCTTTTATATGAATTTATGCATATGTTGAGTAATGGCCTTATAAAGCAGGGACATTCTATTTTGGCTTACGTGTCCATGTCGGACACAGACATTTACGAACACTTTCCGGACACGTATTTATAATGCTAATTATACTGGCTGCTATTTATAATGCATATGTGCGTTCATTAATTATATATTCTGTTCTTGATCCCTTACCTTTTATCTTGTAGCTTTTTGTAGTTGGATTTTCAATTTTCTGCTAATTTTGTTGGTTGTAATAGTTAATTCTCTTTCTAAACATAAGATAATTGATGTTATAAGTGTTGTGAAAATGAAGTATGATGCAATCAGATTTACCAATTGCAACATAAGCCAAAGAAATATATGATAGTTGATGTTTTAAGTGTTATGAATAGACAAGTGTGATGCATCTATTATTCCAGGTATGGATTAATTTCCTCTTTTAAATTCCTTTTGTGTTATTTTTCTTTCTTTGGCATGTGAATATTAAAATAATTGCATGTTCAATTGAAGTTAAAGTCATCAAGAAATAGAAGACAACACAATTTGATTACTCAAATTGTTTATGCATTGTAATTTTATTTGATTAATATTAGTAACTATTTCACGTGCAACACACATGCACTGTGACTAGTGTATATAAAATGTATGATAAGAGACACAATATTAACTATTAGTGTTACTGATCAAAAAATAAATAAATTAACAATTTTTGTTTTCTTTTTCTGAAAAAAGAAATCTGATCAGATTATTCAGTTGCCTATGTCCAATAATTCATAATTGGATTGAACTAAGGTATTTGGAAAAATATGCAACCTAATTTATTTGTTCAACTGAGCTAGCAGGTTTTGACCAGATTTAGTAAGATTTAATAAGCCCTACTGGGACATAATTGTCAATTTGGGTTTTGTTCTGAATATCCCTCCTTGTGAGAGTTGCTCACTTTATATAGAAACTGTCGGGCTAATTACAAGGCCGAAAATCAGTCATTACATCGGATTATGCAAGGTAAGAATAAACGCCTATCAATTATATGCCTATATACAATATACTCTTTTATATATAGCTAGACTAAATAAGGTAGAACATATGTTGCCTTAATAGACTTTGGCCAGCACATATCCAGCTGTCAATTCTGCTAACATCCCCCCTCAAATTGATGTTGGGTACTTGGGCGATCGAGAAGCATCAATTTGTCAACCAGGAACTGATGGCGAGGACGAGAGAGAGCCTTGGTGAAGACATCAACAGTTTGGTGTTCAGTGGAAATGTGTGGAAGAGTAATCTCCTAGCGAGTGAAGGCTTCACGAATGGAATGACAATCCACTTCAATATGTTTGGCGCACTCATGAAAAATAGGATTGGCAGCAATCTGAATAGCACAGATATTATCAACATGAAGAGGAGTAGGAGTAAGCTATGGAACATTAATTTCGCCTAACAACCCTCGAAGCCATACAGTTTCAGAACAGGCAGACGACATAGCCCGATATTCAGACTCGGTGGATGACTTCGAGACACGAGCTTGCTTTTTACTCTTCCAAGAAATGAGGGCATCGCCAAGAAATATACACCAGCCCGTAACAGAACGACGTGTATCTGCACAACCAGCCTAGTCGGCATCACTAAAACCCTCAAACTGTAACTTGAAGAAAAAAACAAGCCGCGACCATATGTCCCTTTGAGATATCGAAGAAGACGACGGACAGCGACCAAATGAGTCTGGCACAGAGCCTTCATAAACTGATTGACCTGCTGAACAGCAAACGAGATATTAGGTCGAGTAATGGTCAAATAATTCAAACTGCCCACCAGCTGCCTGTACATCGAAGGATCAGATAAGAGATTACCACCCGTCTGATGCAACTTCAAATTGACCTCCATGGGTGTAAAAACTGAATTACCATCTTGAAGGCCTGCTAAAGAAAGAAGTTCTTGGGTATACTTATGCTGATGTAAGAGCATGCCATTCGGACAATGTTGAACCTCAAGTCCAAGAAAATACTACAGTGGACCAAGATCTTTCATATGAAACGAAGATTTAAGGCACTGTTGGAGTTGCTTAATTATCTGGAGATCAGATCCAGTAATCACAATATCATCGACATACACAAGAAGTATAACGATCCCAAGGTCAGTCTTGGCAAAGAAGAGAGAGGAGTCATACTGACTCTGAGTAAAAAGTGAAATCCAGTAGAGTAGTATGAAACTTCTCAAACCATGCCCGCGGTACATGCTTTAAACCATACAGAGACTGCTTCAAGCGACAAACCTCAACAGAAGAGGAAGGAAACAAGCCAGGAAGAGGAGACATAAATATTTCTTCCTTCAGATCACCATGTAAAAATGCATTCTTTACATCCATCTGGTGAAGCGACCATCCTTGTGAAACAGCAATGGCTAGAACAGTGCGGATAGTAGTCATTTTGGCCACAGGAGCGAATGTCTCCTCATAATCAAGCCCATACTCCTGCCGATTCCCGAGTGCCACCAGACGAGCTTTATGTCTTTCAATAAAGCCATCAGCACGTAGCTTGATGGTGTAGACCCATTTGCACCCAATAAGCTTAACTCCAGCAGGACAAGGGATAATGTCCCAAGTGTGATTGTCCTGAAGAGCCTAAAGTTCATCCTGCATAGCTTGGCGCCAACACTCTTGAGTAGAAGCCTGAGAATAAGACTTAGGCACAAAAGTAGTATCAAGAGTAACCTGAAGAGCGGAAGAAGAAAAACCATACCAATCCGGGGGCCGGGAAACCCTAGTAGACCGGCGGGGCTCATGCAAGATAGGATCAGATGGCGGTTCAGAGGAAGGAAGAGGCAGTGGGTGATATCGCTGATACACAATACCTGGCTTAAAATAAGAAGGAGTATTAGACACATCATCAACCGCAGTAATAGGAAGAGTACTGCCATCTGCGATCTGAATATGCTGCTCACCATCATACTTACGAACATCATGTAAAGTTGCCGGACTGCCAGTCATGTGATTGGAAGCCGCAGAGTTAATTAACCAAGGAGAAGCAAGGAGATGTTTCTTACCTTGGAGACCAAGAGCAGAAAGGGAGGAAATAATCATCTGTTGAACCTGCTCTGGAGTAATGTTGGAAGAAGAACCCGAAACAGCGGGCAGAGCGGAAGATGTAGGCACAAAAGTGGACTGAACAGCAGTATGAAAAGCAGGAGCGGATCAATTCTAAGGGCGTACACAACAATCCTTAATGATATGACCCTCCTTCTTGCAATAATTGCAGAATTTCTTGCTGCAATGTGCCCAATTTCCTTGCAACTATAACACTGTGACGGAGATCTAGATCGTCCTCTACCTTGAGCAGCGTAGGCCACATTAACCATCTCAGAACCACCAGCATCTTGAGCAAGGCCAAGCTGTGAGGTGAGACGCTGTTCTTCACGCAAGAGTTCACCCAAGCAAACCTCCAAAGATGGGACATGTGTGCGATTGATTAACCCAGCTCGTGCACTTTCAAACTCGGGTTGGGGCTTCATCAAGAATTGATCCCGTTGGCTCTCAAAGTGAACCGCTTGTAGTGCTGCTAAAGCTTCTTTGGGAACCTGAGAATGCACCAACCCAGAATAATCACTCCATAAATTAATAAAACCATAATAAAATGCTCAATAGAGAGGTTCCCTAGCGATAGTTTCCGATGTCTAACTCCAATTGAAACTTTCGGGCAGAATTATCTTGATAATAAATTTGCCGAAGGTAATCCCACATCGTCTTAACGGTAGTGAACCCACAAAGATTGTTGACCATATGAGGTTCAATAAAGCTGAGTAGCCAGAAAGTAATTGTGGCATCCCTACCTTCCCAGGAACTAAGTTCCTTGGGATCAGTTGGAGCCTTAGAAGACTCATCCAAATGACCCCATAACTTCTTCCCTTTCACAAATATCCTGAACTGGAATTCCCAACAGGCGTAGTTCTTGCCATTAAAGCGAACAATAGAATTTTCTCCAGACATAATAACCATTAGAGAAAAAAAAAACAATTGACAGAGCAGAGAAATCACATCAGTTACTGGAACAAGAATTGCGATAGCCCAACAACACAAAAAAAAATGCCAATAGTCACACACCAAACCAGAATTATGACAAAATTATAATTAGAAAGGATAAACCTGACTCACTGGAAATATCCCTCTAAAATCTGTCGACAGCCACCAAGAATTTGTCACAACCAGAAATACTCCAGCTGACAGTCGCCAAGCAACACTCAAAAAAATATTACCGAAAAACCAAGAAACCAAGAATTCATCCAAGCTGAGAGCAAACCCCATGTCAATTTGGGTTTTGTCCTGAATATCCCTCCTTGTGAGAGTTGCTCACTTTATATAGAAACTGTTGGGCTAATTACATGGCTAAAAATCAGCCATTACATTGGATTATGCAAGGTAAGAATAATCGCCTATCAATTATATGCCTATATACAATATACTCTTCTATATATAGCTAGACTAAATAAGGTAGAATGTATGCTGCCTTAATAGACTTAGGCCAACACATATCCAACTGTCAATTCTGCTAACAATAATATATAGTTGTTTGTATGTCTCTGACGTCTTTGAAAATTTGAAATGAGATGGAACTCGTATTAAGATGTTATTTTAAGAGAAACTGTAAAATAATTTTCAAAATATGAATGTATATGTCTAAACTTTCTTTCCAGAACTTATCTCTATCCAACCACCCCTCACCCAAAAAAGAAGAAGAAGAAGAAAAAAAAAACCTTTCTAGAATTCCCTTTCAGGAAAAAACAGTTTAAAACATAGGCCATAATTTAAGCTTTAAGCTAATGAAATGACTCTAAAATTGCGCTAATATTGGTTGATTCAAGAATTTTAAATATGTTAGGTTGAGAGGTTTTTGTTAGAAATTAGATGTTTAAAAGCTTAGGTACAGACATACAAGACCTAACAATATTGTCTTCACAAGGTATAAAATGTGAATAAAGCAGAGTTAGAAGCCTCTCTGCTATATGAAAAGATGTTGAGACCCCATCGTTGAATATTAATGGTTGCCTCACTCCAGAACCAGAAGATGTTATGACCTTGCATTAATTCTTAATGGTTGTGCAATTCTAATTATATGTTTAGAATTAAAGGGCATGCTCTGTATAGAAGTGTGTGCTAGAGGCTTTAAAGCATTTTAATAAACTCCTATTAGGAGAAAGTTAGACCACATAATCACTCGTGTATCTCATAACAACACTCTAGAAAATTGTATCAGGGTGATAGGTTTGATTAGATTAGGACCATTTCTTATTTTGATTGCCTTCTCTCATGGGGTCTATTGCAGCAAATTAGGTTTCCAAATTCTTTTAAATAATTAAAAATTAGATTGAGGAAATTGACAGTCATGAGTCATGATTTTATTAGTTTTTTTGTGTGTGTGCATTCATTCATGTAACCTTAAACTTGTTCAAGAGTCCAAGGGACCCAAAACTGATACGAACGTCTCACACTTGCCTAAAGAAACTTGTAAATACTAAATATATTTCCGACTCCTGGTTTGCAATTATGTGAGAAAATTGAAATTGAAGAAACTTAAATTCCAAAGTAACCCAAAACAAGATTTTGAGAGGCAAAACTGTCAATTATTAGTCTAAGTGACTCGAAACCAACACAAACACCTCACACATGCCCAAATAAACTTGTTAGGACAAACGGAATACATTTCCTTTTCCCGGTTTGCAAATTATACAAGAAAATAGAAATTTAAAAATTTAAGTCTCAAGGAACCCAAAATGGGGTTTTGGGGGCAAAATTGTTAAATATTACACTAAGTGATCCAAGACCGCCACAAACATCTCTTACCTACTAAAGAAACTTGTAAGAACAAAAAAAATATAATTCTGACTCCCGGTTTGCAAATTATGCGAAAAATAGAAATTTAAGAAACTGGAGTCTCAAAGTAACGCAAAATGGGGTTTTAAGGTGTCACGCCCCGAATTCCCACGAACCCGAGGCGCGAGTAACGAAACTAAAAGAAAATAAAATAAAAGGACAATCTAACGGATTCAATTCAAACTTACATTTATTTCCTTCAATGTACATCCATGTAAAGCACAATCAATAAAAACATTCAGCATGTCATTCGGGCTTAAGCCCTTACATCTAAAAATATGCCCCCAAGGGCCAAAATCATTCTAAGCTCATGTCTCCTCCACTCTGCAAGACTTCCTCAAGTCTCAAGTGTCGGGAGCGTCATCTGTGATGTGTTATCCCACGAATGGGTCACCTCAACTGCTGGTACAATATAATGCTAATGCAAGAAACAAAATTAAGGCATAGCATGTGCAAGTGTACAGTTATATCTACATGTCATTCAATATCATCCATACAATGTACTAATCACATCCATGAAACATCCATACAACTCTATGCCATATCCATGAATTCATTAACACGATGTAATGAAAATGTGCGCGACACACCCATGCAAACTCTATGCCACACCCATGTCTCATCTTACGGTCCTTCCCCGATGGCCTGAGTACCATTTATATGTCTTGCTTCACGGTTCGGAACCCGTCAGGCATGCGAGTACCTATGGCCGATTTTGGGTTTTTCACCACAGGATCTACACCCTCATAATGCACAGCACCACGTGCTCAACTCACACCATGTCCAAGGAATCACATTATGCCATTATGCTCTGATTCTACCATGCCATAATGTAATCTCAATAAAGCAACTTATGCACACATGAAACATTCTTTAAATAATGTATTACACAATAACATTTCAATCAGTAGATCCCTTCATCAAGGTTACATGCCATACATAGTCCATTTATCACATGCTTTAAGTCGCATATCTCATAATCTCAACAATTCTCGAAGAATATAATCCACATATTATGCTAACACATACGATATACACATAGTCATGATCCACATTCATCACCAAACTTTCAAAAAGATAACAAGGAACACATAAGCATATGAACAATCAAACAAATATGTGAATCATCAAGTCAACATGACAGTTACTCCTAAACTTAATTCTATTTCTCACTTAGCACAATATATCGTACCTGATAGGTCGGTCTCAACCCTAAGAAACCGTGCTCGTGAGGTAACTGAACTAGCAGTAAGAATGCAGAAGGTCAGACCACCTTCTCTTTGCCCTTCAGTGTTTCTAAAATCATGAAATACAACTCAGTCCATTTGCTACTTGAATTATGCTATTTATCAAATTTTATGTCTTTATTTTATAAGTTTTTATTTTACCAAATTAAACTCTACTGTTGATTTCGGAACGTCGAAGAAAGTTGATTTAGGCTTTCACGAAATTTAATTTGGACATTTGAGCTAAAAAGGGCAAAACAGTCATTTTGTACTTTTACGGGTTCTCACATCCCAAGACTTTTTTTCACAAATTGGACTCCACGGTTGAGTCCAGAATGCTCAAAATAATAAAGATTCACTATTTGTTTACTTTAATCGGAGTTCGTTTGGCTACTCCTTGACTTAGGGGCATTTTGGTCTTTTACTCTTTCATGCATCGTATTGTTCGGTGCTTCATTTGCTAGTATGGACTCCACCGTTGAGTCCAGAATATCCGACATAATTAAAGTGGACTATCTTTTATGTTTATTTGGCCCTAGGTATTGTTAGGGGTGTTATAATCATTTATCATTTGCGTGTCTTTATTTTTCGGGACTTAATTCCCCAAATTGGACTCCACCATTGAGTCCGGAATGCCCGAAATAGTAAAAATATACTATTCATTTATTTATTTTGGACTTCGTTTGACCTATTTAATGTCCAAGGGTAAAATGATCATTTTTATCCAATTAATAAAATAATAAAATAATTTATTTTATTATTTATTTATTTTCAGGGGTTTATTTAATAAGTTTTCTTAAAATTTGGGCCAGATCACAATTATTCAAAACTGTTGGGGTCAATGCAATTTAGGAAAATACTGGTTTTCTCATTTAACTTTAAACAGTGAACCAGTGGGTTTAACCACTCAAACCCTAGACCGGACCAGGACCCTCATGAACCAGCCGGTTCAGTCTTTCAATTAAACCGGGATCCAATAACCCTCTTAATCCCCTTATCCACAGTTTCGATTCTCTGTAGTTCCAATTTTAATTTTATAGCCCTGCAACCAAACAGGGCCCAAATGTTTTAAATTTTAATTCAAAACGACGTCGGTGCAATAACCCTATTCATATTCGATCGGGTCCCGACCCGACCCGATCTAGATCCGGCCCAAAGGACCCTTCTTCCTCACGGTTTTCCGGTGGAGACCCCTAGGGTTCCGTTGCCATCTCTGGCGACGGTCAACTTTTTCCGGTGAGTTTTCTACCCTTTTTAAATGTGGCTCTCTTCGGTTTTTCACAAGGAACTCATATTTAAGCTTGGTTTTTAAAATGGTTCACCCAATCTTCACGAATCTGAGGACAACCGACTCTCCGGCCAACTGAAATCCTTCGATTTCGAGCCTTTTCCTCCACTGTTTAAATCTAACTAAGGTTCAAATCAATTTCTGCACCACTGAGGATCAGTTCCTCATGTTAGATTTGAGTTTGATGCATAAAATCACATGGTTTGCATCCCATTCCTTCGACCTGCAACTATGGATATCTCGGCCATCTCTCAATCATTTATGTTGATTCTTTTTGCATTTGTTTTCTTATTTTCTACTCTATAAGACCCTGTCATCAAACCTAGTGTTCATACTTGAAATTTAAATGACAGAACCTAAACTACTCACCTGGGTTTCTTGTTGCAGACCTCTCCCCCTTCTGATCTTCTTCCTTTTTCCAACTTCTGAATCTCCCTATGGTCCTCTCAGTCTCCCCGAAATGCTTATAGCATGCCTATCTATCCCTTCTTTCTGATTTTCTCACCAACCAATCGTACCTATACATATATATATATATATATATATACACAAAACCACCCCTACAGCCCATGGTTTTTCTCTTTCTACCCACACCCCTTTCTGACTCTCCTCCCTGATTTCTTTCTTCCCTTTATTCTTTTTCAGAATGCATTAAATGCATTTCTTGTAGTTTTGGGTTTTCATTATATATATATATATATATATATATATATTATATTACACACACATACATACACCAACAGTATACACACACACATACAGCCGACCTCACAACACACACACACATATTGCACACACACTGTTGTCTACCCCCCTTAATAGATGTATATACATACATATATAATTTACCACACATACATGCATACAATACATTAAATATATATATATATATACACACACACACACATATACATGAACAACATACATACCATACATGCCCAATATATATATATATATATATATATATACCTACACGTACATAATACACATTTCACATTCATACACTTATATAAAAAAAAAATTCATTCCAAAATTTCAGATCTTTACATAAGGGGCAAACTGTCAAATATTAGTTTAAGTGATCCGAAACTGACATGGTCACCTTACACCTGTCTAAAGAAATATAAGAACAATCATAATACAATTCCGACTCCCGATTTGCAAATTATGCAAGAAAATAGAAATTTGCAAAACTTAAGTCCTAAAGTAACCCAAAATGGGGTTTTGAGGGGCAAAACCATCAAATATTAGTCTAAGTGACTTGAAACCTACAAGAACACCTCACACCTGCCAATAGAAACTTGTAAGAACAACGAATTACAATTCCGACTCCCGGTTTGCAATTTATGCGTGAAAATAGAAATTTAAGAAACTTAATTCTCAAAGAAACCAAAATGGGTTTTGGGGAACCACATGACTCAATTTGACCTACAAATATTAGTCTTATGATTTGTCGTGGAAATCAATCAAATTACCAAACTAAACTACTAGTATAGTAGAGAAGTAAGAGTCGAACCCACAGAGACTGTTAATTGTTTAAAAACTAAAGTTGAGATTAATTTTAATTCAAATTAACAAAGAGTGATTGATTGTTGATTTTTTTCTAAAATTAAATGAGAACTATAATTAAAGCAAATATTCAATTGAATTAGCGATGAATCAAATTAAAAGAGGATTCCTAGGGAATTGAATCCACCACTAATCTTGTAATTAGTTTCAATTGTATTACTTCTTGGGCCATTAAATTTGGATGTAAAAGATGTGTTTTGGCTACAAGCCTCAATACAATCATCAAGAAAACCACGCACCAAAACCCTAAGCGCGAATCATCTTTGGTCAACACAAATTGTCTACGCTAATTCTAAGGTCATGGTCACAATTTGTTTTTTCTGAGTTATGACTCGTTCTACGGTTTTGATGTATGTACAAATATTACTATTGTATAACCACATAAACAAAATCACAGAAATTGATTATGTGAAACCGAATAACTCAATCATTGCCTTAATAAAATTCCAAAGTTATACAATCAACATCCAAAACTAATTAACCCAAAAAAAAAATACAAAGAAGCACGATTACTTGACTAGGGTTTCATCTAAACCCTAGGAATGAGAGAAACTTAGCCCATGATGGTGGAAGAGGAGAACACCCTAGCCATGGAGTTCTTCATCTTCTTCTTTAGAGTCGTCTTCTTCTTTTCTTCGTCCAGATCCCCCAAAACGGCCTCTTTCCTTCCCAAAAACCTACTTCCCAATATTATCCTCCTTTTCCAAAAATACCCCTACAAAATAAGAATTCAGGAAAATAAAATAAGAATCTCATAATTAGACATTAGGGGCCCAAAAAGGGAGGCTAAAGTGCTCCAAAATAGAGTCTGTAGTGCTAAAATGGGCCCTGGTTCACCTACATATGGATCAAGCCTCTCTTCTAACCCAAAACCACTTGTTTTCCACTTCTTTTAGCACTTCAAAGCCCAATATTTTCCTTTTACTCCAAATCCACCACCAAATCATCAACTTTGCCAAGCTTTCTCTGCAAAAAGATAAAACAAGAATTAACTAGCAAATGCATATAGATTGGAGAAATTAAAATAATTAAAGTGTAAAAATATCTAGGGTTAACAAAATAAATATGCACTTTTTAACCAGTTATCATCTTAGAAGTAGAAATTTTGGAAAAGAATTGCCAACAAGAAAATGTGCATTTTTCCTTACAACTTTGTTGAATCATCATCAATTTCAGTGGTTGCGATGATGGAGAAAAGGTTTCAAAAGACAAAATTATGTCCCACCAACTTTGGAAGAGAAATCAATGGAGCCACCACATTTGTTCTAAAAGAGATGCTGAAAAATAAAACAATTAAGAAACCCAAAAAATCGTCGACTGAAAACAAGCTGCTCAAACACGGTGAGAAAATCCTCCTATTTATTAAAAATAATAGATATGTCACTAGCGTGCACTCAGTTTTATATTGGATTTTAGTAGAAAAGTGCATATTTTAGAAACTAGTCTAGACACATGCCGTTTCTACATTGTGCATTGACTTATGCATGACACCTCACTACCCACAAAAATAAAAAGAAGTTAGCATTTTCTAGAGTTTGCTGTTGAACATTGTGAGAGGGAGAGAGAGAGAAAGAGATGTGACATTGACAAGAAAGAAAAAGATAGGATTGTTTGGCCCCATAAAGAGGACTACTTGGCCAGCACGAAAACGGGAAACTTTCTCATTTTCTTGAGTATTTTTTATCTATTGTGGAAGAAAATACAATTATCAAGTTTTTTTGTAAATTACATGTTGAAATTTCGGGTTCTATTAGCTAATTTTTTGCATGTCTTGAGAAATTTAGAAATTGGTGAAATATGATCTCTTGTGTGATTATTTGTGATGAATATGGATTAATGAGCTCAAACCATGTGTCCATTGTATTCTAGAAATGAAATTTGGAGTCATTCTAACACACATCTTGAATTATCTCTTATTCTTGGTTTCACTAATAGATAATAAAAATTAATTTTTGGTGAATTTTAAAACTTGTAAGCCTGGTGCTGGAAATTCTATTTTAGCAGCACAAACACCTTTGTTTGTTCTCTCAAAATTGATTTATTTGGATAAGAACTTAGCTAAAGTGAGATAAGGCTATCAAATGTTAAATATTGTCTTTAAGCTTTATTTTGGCTTTTGTTTCATGCAAAATGGTTTAGTATTCAATTTTGGACAAATTTCTAAATCTTAGTATGAGTTGCTGGAATCTGCACATGCTGAAATGTCAATATTTTTTCCTAAAACATTTTATCTAAGTTATTGAACTTCAAATGCTATGAGTTTTATGTGGATAAGAGCTTATTATTTTTATTCTATTGTAAGGCTAAATTTCATGTATGGATTGATGAATATAAATCTCTCATGCATTGGATATGTTTGTTGTCACAATATGTATGTCGCTCTTTTGGCTTTAGAGTGTCAAGGTGGTTGTGAAACATGATACATAGAGTAGGTATGATTGTATTCCTACATGCTCAAATATTGATATGATGACACTTGGACAAGATCACGTGTAAGGGAGACCTCAATCACGGGATATACGAAATGCATAAGTGTTAGAGACGCTCAACCATGGCAGGCCGTTACGTAACCTGTTTTGAACCCTCCAATACCGTTACACATCGATATGTCGGTGTATAGAAAATTCATAGCTGTAACGGCCGAATACCTGTTACGTTACGGCCGTTGCCGGACTGATGTGTAATGGTATCGGTCGATACGTAACAATAATGGTACATTTTTCTTTATTCTAAGAGCTAAAAAACTGATTTTTGGTCCATAGATCTAGTGATTTAAATCTATCAAACACAAGATTTGGAATTATGGATATGATCAAAGTGTTTAATAAGTGCCTAGAATTATATCTAATTATTTATTATTACATAAACTTAAAAGTAAAATTTTATCTTATTAGATGTTGCTTAAAAATGAATGAATCTTATCACTAGGGCTTAGGCTACTTCTACACAAAAAAAAAAAAAAATCTAATTGTAAAAATTATTTATTTCCTACTTTTGTTTTTATATTAATATTTTTGCTCTAAAATCGTATAAAGGTATCTTGAGTTTTTTTTTTTTTTTTTGGTGGTAGAAAATTCGAGTATTGTAATATGATTAATCATATTTATTTATTTTTGTTATTTTTTTAAATTATGTGTTTATTTGACTTTAAGTCCATTAGTTAACAATTAATATTCGCTTATAGTGTATTCTTTGTCAATATTTTATTTTGTTTTATTTTTTTATATTTGCTGAGATTACTTATAGTTGCATTTTTAATTATTAGTTGTCTTCGTCCGTTATAATAAATTGTACTTTCTTCTTACTTTGATATAAAACCAATATAAACTCCTATATAAGTAATTTTTTTCATAGGAGCTATAAAAATGACTAAAACTAATTAAAAATATTAAAGAGTAATAAATTGGAGCAAAACCATACATATCAGTAACTTTTAAGGGATTTTCTAGTGATTGCAAAAAATTCACGGGTTCGGCTCCCGATTCCCATTACATGTCGACTCATATTTCCGATACCGTAATTTAAAACCATGCGCTCAATGGGATATACCAAATTTAAGAAACTTAAATCCCAAAGTAACCCAAAATAGGATTTTGAGGGGCAAAATTGTCAATTATTAGTCTAACTAACCTGATGGAGGAGAGGGCCGGTTGGAGAGCTTCTATTTTTGCTAAGGTTAGGAAGCAAGGAAGGCAACTAGTTCAGCAAATCCAGATGGGGCCCGCAGGGGGTGGGATTGTGGAAATTCCATTTCCAAAGGCATGGAGGACTTTCTCAGCAACATCTCTTTGATTGTTGGGAATGGCAAACTACATGAAATTCTAGAAAGATTCGGTGGTGCGGGGAAGCCCCTCTGGAGAGGCGATTTCTAAGATTGTTCTCCATATCCTCCAATCGTGATTCTTAGGTTGAGGATCTCATCTCCTTCAATGAGAATGGCCATGTTTGGGCACCCTCTTTTTGAATGAACTTGAATGATTGGGAACTGGAGGATGCGGTTGCGATCCTAGAATGCCCCCACCTCTCTTCATGTTGCCAAGGACAGGGAAGACACTATCTATTGGAGGCTTGATACAACTGAGTCCCTTTTCGGATAAATAGATTTTACTCCTATTTGGCTAACAAGGGTATTAGGGCTTCCTGTGGAAAGGCAATTTGGAAGACCAAGGCTCCTAAGGCGGCCTCTTTTGTTTGGTCCTTGTGGTGGGGTTCTATTATGACAATGGACATTTTGCAAAGAAGAGGCCTTCCTTTGGCCAACAGATGTGTTATATGTTTGGTGAAGGAGGAGAGGATCAGTCATCTCTTCATTCATTGTTCTATTCGCTAGGGATGTCCAACACCTCTTTCTCATACTCTTTGGACACCTTTGGGTTTTGCCTTGGTTGATTAGAGAGTTGCTTTCAGCATGGCATGGCTCTCAGCTTGCCTGTAACGTCAAGAAAATTTGGTGTCTTACCCCCTATTTGCATCATCTGGAGCCTAAGGCGTGAAAGGAACAATAGGATCTTTGATGGGGAATCGACTTCCCTGGTTATGTTGAATGATAGAATTCTTCATTTACTATACTTTTGGGATGTGGAAACTTTTCTCCTTTGTACAGAATCTTTTGTAAATTTTTTGGGGGGCCTTAGCAATTGATGCTTTCACTCTTTTGATGTACATTTGCCCATCTCGAGTTTTTTTTAATACATTTATCTTTTATTAAAAAAAAAAAAAGTCTCTTAAGTAACCCAAAATGGTGTTTTGAGGGGCAAAAGCTGTCAAATATTACTCTAAGTGATCCAAGACTGCTAGAAACATCTCTTACCTACTAAAGAAACTTGTAAGAACAAACAAAATACAATTCCGATTCCGGTTTGCAAATTATGTGAGAAATAGAAACTATAAGAAACTTGAGTCTCAAAGTCACCCAAAATGTGGTTTTAAGGGGGAAAACTATCAAATATTAGTTGAAGTGACCCGAAACCGACATGATCACCTTACACCTGCCTAAAGAAACTTATAAGAACAAATGAAATGCAATTCCGACTCCCAATTCGCAAATTATGCAAGAAAATAGAAATTTACAAAACTCAAGTCCCAAAGTAACCCAAAATCGGGTTTTGAGGGGAAAAACTATCAAATATTAGTCTAAGTGACCTAAAACCTACACAAATGCCTCACACTTACCAATAGAAACTTGTAAGAACAACGGAATACAATTCCGACTTCCGGTTTGTAAATTATGCATGAAAATAGAAATTTAAGAAGCTTAAGTCCCAAAGTAACCCAAAGTGGGTTTTTGGTAACCACATGACTCAATTAGACCTACAAATACTAGTCTTAGAAGCACATATTTTGGAAAAGAATTGCCAACAAAAAAAAAATGTGCATTTTTCCTTGCAACTTTGTTGAATTGTCATCAGTTTCAGTGGTTGCGGTGATGGAGAAAAGGTTTTAAAAGAGATAAAAGAGAGAGAATTCTACCCCACCAACTTTGGAAGAGAAATCAAAGCAGCCACCACAATTTTTTTCTAAAACAGACGCTGAAAAATAAAACAATTAAGAAACCCAAAAAATGGTCGACTGAAACAAGTAGATCAAACACGGTGATGAAATCCTCGTATTTATTAAAAATAATAGATAGTGTCACTATCATGCACTCAGTGTTATATTGGATTTTAGTAGAAAAGTGCATAATATTAGAAACTAGTCTAGACTCATGGCAATGATGGCATTTCTACATTGTACATTGACTTATGAATGACATTGCACTACCCACAACACTAAAAAGAAGTCAGCATTTTCTAGAGTTTGCTAGTGAACATTGTGAGAGGGAGAGGGAAAGAGATGAGACATGAAAGAAAATGAGAAGACTGTTTGGGCCTAGAAAGAGGACTACTTGGTCAGCACAAAAAAGGAAACTTCTCACTTTCTTGAGGTTTTTTTATCTATTGAGGAGAAAATACAATTATCAAGTGTTTTTTGTAAATTACACATTGAAATTTTGGGTTCTATTAGCTAATTTTTTGCATGTCTTGAGAAATTTAGAAATTGGTGTAATATGAGCTCTTGTTTGATTATTTGTGATGAATATGGATTAATGAGCTCAAATTATGTGTTGACTGTATTTTAGAAATAAAATTTGGAGTCATTGTAACACACATCTTGAATTATCTCTTGGCCTTGGCTTCAATAAAAGATAATAAAATTTAATTTTTGGTGAATTTTAAAACTTGTAAGCCTGGTGCTGGAAATTCTATTTTAGCAGCACAAGCCCCTTTGTATTTTCTCTCAGAATTGATTTATTTGGATAAGAACTTAGCTAAAGTGAAATGTCAATATTTTTTCCTAAAACATTTTATCTAAGTTATTGAACTTCAAATGTTATGAGTTTTATCTATACTACCTATAAATCTATGAAACATCTTATGTGTTTTCTCAAAAAGTGTTTTACACATTTTTTTTTAACAAAATTACCCTTCTGTCATAAATTTATTCTGCTTAGGTTACAACCTTTCGCAGCCCCTTACGACTGTCGCCAATTTGTTCCCTCTTCCAGTTTCATACTCTATTTCCTCTTCTCAACGCCTTCTATCATATCTTGACGATCCGGTTGATTACATAGTCACAAGCTCGTGGAGTGACAAGGCTTTCAAGGAAGCCACCAAGTATTGCAAGCCCACAGTGATTTGGTCGGGCAAATCTGAGAAATACACTTAGATTCCATCTTTTGATCAGTTGGAACAGAACCCAAATGCCAAGTATTTGCATCTATGCGCGAACGAGACCATTCACGGAGTCGAATTCGAGAACTACCCAACCCCGAAGAACAAAGACGCGGTGTTGATTGTAGATATGTCTTCGAATTTTTGCTCGAAGCCCGTGGACGTGACCAAATTCGGCCTGATCTATGTCGGGGCGCAGAAGAATGTCGGCCCCTCTGGTGTCACCATTGTGATCATTAGGAAAGACTTGATTGGAAATGCTCAGGGGATCACCCCTGTGCTGCTGGATTTCAAGATCCACGTTGAGAACAATTCACTGTACAACACTCCACCTTGTTATGGGATATATATGTGCGGGTTGGTCTTCGAAGATCTGTTGGCTCAAAATGGTTTATCAGAGGTTGAAAAGAAGAACATGAAGAAGGCACAGATTCTTTATGACACAATCGATCAGAGCAATGGGTTTTACAGGTGCCAAGTATTTGCATATATGCGCAAACGAGACCATTCACGGAGTCGAATTCAAGTATTTGCATATATGCCAAGTATTTGCCAAGTATTTATTTTATGATGCATATAATACTTAAATATATTTTTGGCCATAACTTGCAGGGAAATTTGTTTCTAGCACCTCATTTTCTCTCCGTCAATATCTTAGGTCATCTTTTATTTAGGAAAATTTCAGTGGCGACCGTTCAAATTTATCAACTACAGGTTCAAATTCAAACTTGGTTGGAGTGTTGGGCTCATCTGGAAAACTGATTTCTGTTGGTTGTAGGATTGTAAAATCAGAATTTGATGAGAATGCAATACATGATTATGCAGAAGCTAAAGGAGTCCCACGGGATTCTTAGATATGACTTTAAAGCCCGCATTAGGTGAGACGTACTTTCCAAAAGCTGTTGAAAATTCTACTTTTAGCCCATAGCAATTAATTGCACCTAGAAGAGTAAAAATGCTATGATGGAACTAAGCCAGAACAAAAACACATCCCTTCAAGTTGCGTATACCCAATAGTCTAACAGGTATAATCAAATCAATAATCAGGTAGACTAATTTCATCGATGGCAAAAGAAAAACTTAATAATGTTATTAATGCACCATAATTAACATGAGCTGAGAAAAAGAAAAAAAAAACAGATGTTCATATCATTCAAGTCCCTTCTTGAATGAGTAATAAGTTAAACATAGGAATCATAAAAATTATAACATTCTGTGTACTTTGTCGACTGTTTTAAATACTAATAAAAAACTTACAGGGAATATCTCTAAATGAGCTGGCCAATTAGACAATTTTCTCTTCCCAGGCTGAGCAGTTATCAAAGCGCACTAAGAGATTCTTTCTCAGTAGGACATTGGCCCAGTCAGATAATCAGGAAACAGACAAAACGATAGAAGGGACATCACCCCAATCAAGTGGAGAAGTTGTGCAATGTCAAAATAATCGATCTTCTACCTTGGCAATGCCTTTAACTGCCCAGAAGCTATGTCCTTCAACTTTACCTACTTGTTCAACAAAATTATCTGTAAGTGGAGATGTGACATCCAGACCGAACATTCTACTTATACCAAAGAAGTCAATGTTAATATTGACATTTCTAAGGGAGCACGCGGAAGTGTTGATCAAGTAGCTTTAAAAATGGTGTCTATATAGGTAGGCCCTGGGTGTAAAGAATGAAATCTACTTGATGGTAGGATAGATACTCTCAGAGCATAAGAAATGTTATATTATTCTAAGAGATAAGAAGATAGTGGTGAAAATGCATGGATTGTTAGATTTAATTTGCTATAGATTATAATTGTGTTTTTACTAATATTGCTTGAGTAGTTCTTGGATTCAAGTGGCATGATCTTAATTAAGGACATGACAAGTAAATATAACTATTGGCTAAGTTTGGATGTTATTTATTTTATGCAATTGCGTATGCCGTATCTCAATAACCGCAATTTTAGATCTTTCTTTTGCTCTTACTTCTTTATACTTGTAAAATAAAATTCTAGATTCTATATAAAAGATGATACAAAATGGAGACCTACGAGGGGACTTTGAAATATCTTCCGTTGTTTTAAAAATGAAATAAATCACATGAAACACCAAAATGAACCACAGAAACTACACATTCTTGTCTCTAGATTTCTCTCTTTTTTCTCTATTTTATTCAATAATTTTGAGATTTTCTAATTAAGATACCGTGCTCCAATCGATCACAAAGGCAACTTCTCATGCTTCACGGTAATCCTAAACAAATACCCATTTATGCAGTTTGTACTTTCATATCTTAGTTGTCGAAATCTCTTATATTAGTTTACGTGAATCTATGTATTTATGTATCTACGGAGGTATGCCAAGTCTCAATTTGTTCAAATGAGACGAGAGAAAGTGCTTACAATAAAGATAGAGAAATTAATGCAATCATACTAAAGACTTGAGGTCGACTTATCAGTATCGTGTTGCATTCATGTCACGCCTTAAATTCCAGCGAACCTGAAGCACGACTGAAGAGACGAAAGGAAAATAAAATAATAAAGAAATAAAGGACAATTAAAGGTAATCACATGCATTCCATACGCTAACCCAATTCCTATTCTGATACAATTCATGAGGCCTTGCCTGTCACTTTATAACATTCAAAAATCATGAAATAGTCTAGGGCTTATGCCCTTGTACAACATCAAAATACGCCCTACGGGCCAAATATAGTTCTTAGTTCTCTCCTTCGCTAAAGCATCTCTAAGTCTCGCGTAGCCGGAGTGTCATCTGAAATGGTGTCCCACGAATGGGTCAGCTCAACTACTGGTACAATATAATGCTAATGCAAGAAACAAAATTAAGGGCGTGGCATGTGCGAGTGTACATTTATATCTACATGGCATTTAATATCATCAATGCAGTATATGAACAGTATGCGTGACGCACCCATGCAACTCTATGCCCACCCATGTCTCGCTTTACGGACCTTCCCCGATGGCCTGCGAGTACCATGATATGTCTCGCTTCACGATCCGGAACCCGTTAGGCATGCGAGTACCTAATGGCCGATTTTGGGTTTTTCACCACAGGATCTGCACCCTCATAATGCACAGCACCACGTGCTTAACCCACACCATGTCCAAAGAATCACACTATGCCAATATGCTCTGATTCTACCATGCCACAATGCAATCTCAACAAGGCATCACATCCACACAAGAAGCATACTTTAAATCACATATTTCATAGTCTCAACAATTCTCAAATAATATAATCCACACATTATACTAACACATGCGATATACACATAGTCATGATCCACATTCATCACCCAACCTTCAGAAGGATAGCATGAAACACTTAGGCATGTGAACAATCAAACAAACATGTGAATCATCAAACCAACATGGCAGTTATTCCTAAACTTAATTCTATTTCTTACTTAGCACAATATATCGTACCTGATGGGTCAGTCTCAACTCAGGAAGACGTACTCGTAGTGTAGTGGAACTAGTAGTAGAATGCAGAAGGTTAGGCCACCTTCTCCTTGCCTTTCCGTATCCCTAAAATCATAAAATATAACTCAATTAATTTTCTACTTGAATTATGTTATTCATCAAATTTTATGTCTTTATTTTATGAGTTTCTATTTTTTCAAATTAAACTCTACTGTTGAGTCTGGAACGTCGAGAAAAATAGGTTTAGGCTTTCGTAGAATTCAATTTGGACATCCGAGCAAAAAGGGCAAAACGGTCATTTTACACTTTTACGGGTCCTTACATCCCGAGACCTCTTTTGGCAAATTGGACTCTACAGTTGAGTCCGGAATGGTCGAGATAATAAAATTCCACTATTTGTTTACTTAAATCGAAATTCGTCTGACTACATTTCAACTCAGGGGTATTTTGGTAATTTTTAATGTTATCACGGGTCTTTTATTTTTTGGGACTCCGTCTCGTAAAACGGACCTCACCATTGGTCTCAGAATGGTCAAGATAGTCAAAATACACTGATGACTTGTCCCACTCTGAACTATTTTGTGATATTTAAATAATTAAATTAATTAATTAATTAAATTAATATTTTATTGGGGGGGTCAGATTGTAATTACTCAAAAGTTCAGGGGCCACAGTTGAATTTCTGAAAGTTCTGGGGAGCTAAATTGAATTCCAAAAAGTTTTGGGGCTTAATTGTAATTTTCAAATTTCTTATTCCTAATTCGGATAGCCAAACAGTGGCTAAGCCCAAAACAGGGATAGGATATCCCTACTTTCAATTTAATTCTAATTTCTAATTTATTAACCCTATAGTCAAACACCCCAAATCCCCATTTTAATTTAAAACACATGGCTGACACGTGGCAGGGGTGGGTCGGTCTTGACCCGAACCCGACCCGAACCCGACCCGACCCGGACCTGAAAAGTGCCTCCTTCCCCCCGACTTTCCGGTAGGGTTCCGGCGAGTCTCCGGCGTCTTCTTCGGCGCCGGCGAGACTATTCCGGTGGATTTTTCAAGTTTTAAAAATGTTGTTTTCTTCCATTTTTTTCATAGATTCGATTTCCAACCTCCATTTTCAATTTGGGTCACTCAACCGTCACGAATAGGAGGTCAAAGAGCCATGGCTGACTCTCCGGCCAACCCATTTCTTTGCATTTTCCCCACTATTTCAAGCCCAATTTACCTCCATTCATTTTCTGCACTTTATAGAGTTTATTTCCTACCATTTAAACTAAGCTTTTGAAACATAAAACTCACCCACCCAATTATCCTACCCCACCTGCAACTAGGTTTTTCTCTTTCATTTCTTGATCATTTTCATTCATTCCTTTTGCATTAATCTCCACTTTTTGTGCTCTATAAGACCCCATGATTCAATCTAATTAACATGCTAAAAAAAGAAATATAAGACAGAACCTAAACTACTCACCTGGTTTGAGCAAACTCCCGGCCTCCCCTTCTGTTCCCACTTCTAAACCTTCTAAATTTCCTCTGGGTGTTCTCAGCTTCTTCCCTCTCTCACTCTTTCTTTTCTATTCTCTCTCTAAAACCAAAACCCACCGTGGACATACATATATATATATATATATATACACATATACTTATCAAACACTCAGCCACCCCTCTCTCTCTCTCTCTAAAATCAGACCTACCCTCATCATCCTCTCTGACCTTGTACACTCCCACACACCTCAATCCTGCACCCACACAATCACACACCATACTTCTTTCACCTAACCCACTCACTCTCTTACACACCACAACCCACCATGCCTCCTTGAGTGAGGCACACTCAACACACACACACGGCTGGCACAAATCTGATATATATATATATATATAATACACAAATATTTAAATTGTATAAAATATATATATATATATATGTACACACACATATATATACACATATATACATATATCCATTTCACTACATACACTCACCCACATCACCTACACAACATATTCTTTTAATAATAATAATAAAAACAAAAAAAATTTCATTCCAAAAAAAAAAAAAATTCAGGTTATTACAATTCATGTCCACATTTGTTTTTACGCAATATATCCTGTTGATTTCTTATGTGATGACTATTATATGTGCTTTGAGCAATGTAACATTTCCCTTTCAATCCCTATTTATTTAGCCTAGGGCATGCAGTATTTGCAAAACCACCATAGCAGTAGTCAGTAGTAGCAAGAGACACCTTAGAGGAGATTTAGTGACAGGGATCATAAATTCCATTGCCCAGTGTTTGTCTTGCTAATCTGGAGTCCTGAAACCTCTGGATTTAGGTGCATATAGTGGCTGCCATCATACTTGAACTCAAACCAGTGCTTTCAAGTGTAATATCCCAATCCTTTATCATTATAGGATATGCTTTATTCATGAAAAATTTCATGGCCTTTGCTTTGAGAGGATAAAGGCCCTAGAATATTGGAAGTCCAATATGCTGTGAAAGATGATCAATAATCTTGTTTCAAACTATTCTTTATTTATTCTTCTTGAAGTAGAAAATTTCTTTCTCAAACGAGACGAGCATTAATACCTAACATAGTCACATCATCATTATTATGATTAACATGTTCATTATCATATTTTTCTTAAAAGATCATCTTGCTGACAATGCCAAGAAAGTTCAAGAATTGAGGGGAAAATTGTGATGTTAGGTGTTGATGTTATGGATATGTTTAAGGGTATTAGTTTGAAGTTTTTAGCATTTGGACAGCTATTAGAAGATCATCCTGATTTGAGGGGAAGAGTGGTTTTGGTTCAAATTGTGAACCCAGCAAGGAGCCGGGGTAAGGATGTCCAGGAGGTTCAAAATGAGATTGATAAAGTTGCAAATGAAGTTAATAGGAAGTATGGTAAACTGGGGTATAAGCCAATTGTTTCCGTCAATGGCCGGTTTCAACTCAAGACAAGGTTGCACATTATGCCATTTTAGAGTGTTGTGTGGTGAATGCTGTAAGAGATGTTATGAATTTGGTGCCTTACAAGTATACCATATGCAGGTAAGGCATCCCTGATTTGGATAAGGCCTTGGGACTTGATGGGTCTGCAATGCATAGGAAGAGTGTTATTCTGGTCTCAGAATCCATTGGGTGTTCCCCATCTCTCAGTGGGGCAATCCGGGTTAATCCCTGGAACATCGATGCTGTGGCAGATGCCATGAATTTGGCAATCTCAATGCCAGACGCAAAGAAACAAATGCGCCACGAGAAGCACTATAAGTATATTAGTTCTCATAATGTTGCTTATTGGGCCTAGAGTTTCGATCAAGACCTTGAGAGAGCTTGTAGAGAGCATTATCTAAGGACATGTTGGGGCATGGGGTTTGGTTTGGGTTTCAGGGTTGTTGCTTTGGGTCCTAATTTCAGGAAGTTTTCAGTGGAGCACATTTTCTCTGCTTATAATCAGACTAATAGCTGGTTGATTTTGCTGGACTATGATGGTACCGTGATGCCACAAGGATAACGATCATTCACTTAATAGTATCACTGTATGGGTATACATTATATTTGATTTTATAAATTAAACAAAGCAGAACATTGGTATAAGTGATGTAGTCCAACACTAATTAATGGACCGTAAACAACCTTTTAGGTACATTGCATGCGTTTGTGGTCCGCACCTAGTTTAATTTTTGTAAAAAAAATAATATTACGTGAGCTTTTGACTATACCTAGACTTCCTTTTTTTTTATTGTTTCTCTTATAAAATTATAAATTGAATAGGTAGGCTACAAATAAATCTTTGATATAGAGGGGTTATGTTTCTATATTATAAATTAATCATTCTAAATTCTTAGTGGCTGATGCAGTAACAAGGGATTAGGGAAAGCTCCTGCTCAGGAATTTCTTCTTTCTAGAGATCATGTTGTTGTTTTATGCAGGTGGTGCTCCAAACGATAGAATTTGTTTATTTAAAAATCTATTGTTTCATATTTATCTGCCTTTGGTTGTCATCTCATCTGTTTGCACACCTTATCAATACTTGAATCTTATGAAGGCATCCTCGAGTTTGTGGATTTGACTATGAAAGAGCTTGACGAGAATTGCGAACTTTGCTATCAACGAACTTGTCTCAGTTGACATTTGGGTGAGTGATTCAACTTTTCTTACACTGATTTCTATCACATAGCTGCTATTTTCTCATTTGAGGACTTCCCCCCCAAAAAAAAAACTCTCTTGATATCACTACACGGCTGCTCCACTTCAATGGCGTTAGAAAAATGTCTCCTATGCCAAAAAAATCATTTGAAAACCCTAATGACATGGTGAACTGCAATAGTAGAGAGCTAGAAGGATAATATATAAACACAACAACAAAAAATCAGAGCAAGGGACAGAGACGACTATGGCTTGCAGTACAAGAATGCAAGAATTGGCTTAGATATGGGTTTTGAGTTTTAAATTTTTTCTGTGATGGATTTATTTTTTTTATCTTGGGTTAAATTTCTCATTATTGGATATGCATTCACACTGTTCTTGAAAAAAGTATTTTCTTGATTAATATCATTTTAGAATTTTATGTAATTGAGTGATTTTTATATTATTTGAATCCATTTTCAGGTACGCAAGAGATTCATTGGAATTGGACATAATTTTAGGTACATATTTTGTTCCCTTTTTTCCTTGCTTTATAGGTCTCATATTGGACCTTGCCTAGCTTCCTATTATATCTTCTGTTCATTTTATCCTTTATATACATCAAATAGGTCTGTTTGGAATTTTTATACCAATTTTAGGTTTATAATATTTAATGAACCATTCAATCTTCATATAGACTGAATTTCTCCAATTAGGAATGATTTCAGTATATGCAATGTTAATTTCTCGCATTCATTTAACTTTTTAATTTTTGACTCTGCCCCAATGTTAATTTCTCGCATTCATTTAACCTTTTAATTTTTGAAATCAAATCACTGCTGATTATAGGTTTTTCTTTTTGTGGGTTCCTTAAGAAATTGCTGCTTCATGACTCCTATGATAAATGGATAAATAATTAGAAAAAACAAATGAGATCAAATAGTTTTATACTTCTACAAGAAACAAATAGAAGTGAAATTAAAAAATAAAAAAATAAATATATAGAAGAATAAATGTAGGGGAAGGAAATAATTAGAAGCTGGAGAAAACAAATACAAAAGACATTTTAGAATCCTAATCTTAGAAGAAAAAGAAATATTAAAAAGAAATAATTAATTAAATAAAAGAAAAAAAACATAGTGGAAATAAAAAATTAACATAATTAGGTTTTCATTGTCTTAATGTTGAATTATAATAGAATTGTTGATAATAAGACTCCTTTAAAATTGATTTTTTTTTTTATTTGACAAAAAAAGAACTATAAAAGGAGAAAAATGTAAGAAATCGAAAACTAGAGGATACTTCCAAAAAAGAAATTATAAAGAAATACAAGTCATAAAAAAATAAATTCAAGAATTCTTAATTGAAGAACCGTCTCTAATGGGGACAATTTTAGTAGCAGCATCGTTCCTACTCTATACTTTATCAATGATGTAATTTTTCTTTCTTTGGCATTAAAAAGTAATGATATCCTTTTGATATTATTGGACTATTGCCAACACTTTTTCTATCATTTGAGTTAATAATATAATCATGTCTGTCAAAATACAGACCAATACAACCCAACCTTTTTTGAAGTTCAATATTTCCATACCCTATTCACGAACATATGCTAATAACATCAATTTATTTATTTTTCTTTTCCCTTCATTGTTGATGCAATCTTGAACACAACACACATTATTAATCTTTTCTCTATGAATTTCTTTAAAAATACTCAAAATCAATAATTTTGTTTTGTATTATAGGGGAAAAATGTGGAAAAAGAAATGCTAAAAATTTTCCCTGCACACAGATTTTTTCTTATTTTTTATTAAATGTTTTATTATACGAAGGGTTGTCGCAGTCGATTTAAGAGCTTAGAAATGAGAGGATTGGTAGTTGCAACCAAAAATAGTAGCAGGACTGTTGAAACTTTCTCCCTCTCTTCCCTCCTTTCTCTAATAGTTTTCTGCAAGTCAAACTATTAAAATGGTAATTTTTGTTGCAATCGATTTAAGAGCTTAAAGATGAGAGGACTGGTAGTTGCAACCAAAAATAATAGTAGGACTATTGAAACTTTCTCCCTCTCTTCCCCCCTTTCTCTAATAGTTTTTTGCAAGTCAAACTATTAAAATGGTAATTTTTGTTGCAATCGATTTAAGAGCTTAAAGATGAGAGGACTGGTAGTTGCAACCAAAAATAATAGTAGGACTGTTGAAACTTTCTCCCTCTCTTCCCCCCTTCTCTAATAGTTTTCTGCAAGTCAAACTATTAAAATGGTAATTTTTTTAAGTATTAAAGGGGTAGATGATTAGTTATGAAAATTAATTCATTTAATTGTAATTTTTTTTGCTGTGAAGTAAGTATATTTTACATTAGTTTGTGTGGTTAAATAAGTGTCATTTTATTGATTTTTAGTATTTGTTTTATTTAGAAATGATTTTGTTACTATTTGATTATATTTGACAGCAACAATTGCACTAATATCTTTGATTTTAAATATTTTAATTAAAATTTTAATATTAATTTTTAAACTAACACTATTTTAATATTTTTCAAGATATTTTTATTATTTTTTTGAGATCCATTCAATTTTTTTATTCGTACCATGAATATGCTCTATCTAAATATGTTTATTGATTCGATATATAAAGTAATTATTTATATGTTTGAATAATTTATTTTATACATAACATTATATCATTAGATTAATATTTCTACTAAAGGACTACTGCTACATTCATTTGTAACGAATTCATCTAGGAATAAATGGTAGCATGTACATGATGTGCATGTGGAATGGTGTTGTAATTATCAATAATAAATGGAAAAAGGTCTTGGAGCTTAAAATAAAGAAGAAAAATCCAAAATGTAGAATGCTTAGCAAGTAAATGACTTTTGATTTGCTAATTTTGGAATTGCATACTACTAAAACTACATCGGTTCATTAATTTCAAAAGACATTACCAGATAAGATGAGAACATGAAAGTTTTGCCTTCTTGAAAGGTCAAACACACCCAAGAATGTAGGAGAAAGGAAAAAAAATTAAAAGACGAATAAATTATAAGTGGAATTAGCTAATCCTAATATAATGAAGTCTACCTATATCTAATAGCATAATACATTTCTATTGAAATGAGGGCATAGAGCTTGTCTTTAAAAAATCCAAAGCATTCAATCTTAGAATCCAAATTAGCTTCCTTGTTTGCATCTTGATTAGATTCTTTATAAGAAAATGTGTACCGAAAGTTTTCTATAAAAAAAATGTATATTGAACGTGAAGGCCTAGGCTTATTCATTACACCAATTATATTGAATCAATTGATAATCACATTTTACCACTGAATTGTCAATCCCCTTCATTATTCTCTAATTTTGATCCAAAAATATATAATATTTTACACATTTTTAAAAACATTTAAAGGTAGGGTGCAAATCTAAATTAGGGATTTCGATTGTTAAAGTTAAAATTGTTGTGTGTTTTTTTTTTTTTTGGTCCAGGTTCAAGGTTAAGGTGCTAGGAAGTATTTGGTTTCAAGTTCAAATGTGTTATTTGGAGGCGCTAGGAAGCATTTGGGTTTGGGTTCGAGTTCGGGTTCAAACGCCGCTGCATTTTAGTTTTCTGACCAGGTGGATTTCGTAACCTATGAGAACCGCGTCCTCCCAATTGGTTCTATTGAGTAATTTGTTTTACATATGGGGTTGATTTGGGTGATGATATAATTTATAATAGTAAAAGGAGTCCACAACTATAAGGTACCATTTGAACATTTTGCAATTATCTGAGAAGTTTTAACTGTTTTATGGTTTGAATTTTTGTTTCTCCTTTTTGGCTTTGTAGGTTTTTTTTTTTGTGGGGTGGGGTGGGGTGGGGGGGGGGGGGGAGGTTAAGGGTTTATTTTGTCAAAACATGCAATGCTAGGTATCATATTTCAAGACATCCGATTGGTTACCTTCCCCATAAGTATTTGTAAGTATTTCTTCAAAATTGATGCATTGTGTTTGTCATGCATTCTCTTTTTCTGCTGGTTTTCAGGCAAAGTAACAACTCAAATGTTTTTTGTGCCTTGATGGTTTGTGCAGTCTCAATTCACTCTCCTTTCCAAGTTGAATGAGGTATGCAATGAGCTACCTGCCTTCCAAGATGCTATGCCAAAAAAATAGCCAGATGCACTCGTTGAGGTACCTTACTAATGGAAGTTCTTACTAACATTTGCTTCATGCAACTTTAGTATATACCATAGTTATTGTATGTTTTATATTTATAATTCTAAGATGGCAGCATTGACTTTTCCTTTTGGCTTATATTTTTAAGTTGATCTAGCTGTTAGAAAGTGGGTTATTTTGTTGAAGGAAGCTTATTCTCTATTTAAATAAATGCATATACTCCACCCAGTTATGAATTTCGTTAAACTTTCACACGAGCTTAATTGGAGGGTTGATTTGGGTCATTGCATTATCTAAAGACAAGCTTACTGTAATGGTTGGAGCATTGTTATTGGATCTATATTCTAGAGTTAGCTTAAACTAGAATGCCATCAAAGACCAATACTTAAGGATTCTATAGCCTGTTTGTTTTTTTAAAGTGGTCTATCAATCATTTTTTCATCCTTGAAGTTCTTTAGCTGATTTTTCTCCATTTGTTTTGAAAAGTAAATATTTTTGTGGATAAGAGAAGAATATACAAGGCTTAGGGGCATAACACGCATACAAAAGAGCACAAATAAGGATGGAAAACTTTCTAAAGCAAGGGAACCATCCCGAAGCACCAATCCAGGTCCATTACAAACTAAAGCCCCTAAACCATTACAAAAAAATACTAACAGAAAGCCCCCATTCTTGTTGCAACTCTTGATTTAAGCTATCATATTTCACACCTTTTAGCTTCAATAATCTATTTTGAATCATACCTTGCACCTCCTTACTAATCACCGCTTCTCGTCGAGACTTCCTCTCGAAAAGATTTTTCACCATTAATGCCCCCTGTTGAATAATTTTTCTAGTGCTATACATCCTTTGTCCAAGAAATTACGCCCCAGGTTTTTTAATTCAATTAATTTATAACACTGCCTGGCTTGACTATATATGTGTTTGTTTATTTCTTTATTGAACATCAAAAATGAAAATATACTTGAATTATATTCAACTTTATGTTTATCGACATTCTTTTGTTTCTATTTTTTTTAGTCTCTTCGATATATAACTATTTGGGTTATGTAACTTTTATTGTTTCGCTGGATATTTTGTATAAACATCAACGTGTCTTCACCAAACACCAAAAACCAAAAACTTACTATTAGTCACCTTAAACTTCATGACCCTCAATTTTGATAAATCTAATTCAATATAGCAAATATTGTTGGATGCATGGCTTTAAGGTTACTCATAAATTCTTAGTTATGAAAAACATTCAAATAGGTGGCAGTTCTGTTCCCAAGGGCTTGGTATTTCCCCTTCAATTTGGTTATTTGAAATGTCTAAGTAGAACAATCCTGATTGGTTCTGTAGGTTTGGAAAATTTTGCAGCTTGCAAGAAGCCAATTTCAATGTGGTGATTTGGGGGAAGACAAGCTAGAGTTACTTCTGCTTGCATCGATTGACAAGCTATTGTATGAAAGGTCAAGCGTAGTAAGATTACAGAGATTTTGAAGCATTTCTAGCTTTGTAGTGCCATTAAAATTGTTGAAAGAAAGTACAAGGATGTTGAGGCTTTCAAGTTTGAAAAAAAGACACGGGAATGGCCCCTTGTAAATTGTTACTACTCAGATTGAGTGTATACAATAAAGACGAGAATGCAATGCAAAATTCATGGAGTTGGTCATCACATTGGTTGTTGGAAAGTCTAAACTTTTTGTAGTGAACCATGAGTTACTTTTAGGTGTAATTGGCATGATATTAATTAAGGATATGAGAAGTAAAATGACTGTATTGGTTAAGTTTGAATGTTATTTACGTTGTCGTTATTTAAACCAATGTTTATTAAATTTATTTAAACTTTTAGCATGTTGAAATGGTAGAACTGTAACAAAACTTATTCACGTGCAACGCACGTGCGTCTCTACTCGTATGGATAAAATCTTACTATTTTTATTTTATTGTAAGGCTAAATTTCATGTATGGATTGATGAATATAAATCTCTGGTGCGTTGGATACGTTTGTTGTCACAATATCTATATTGCTCTTTTGGCTTTTGACTGTCAAGGTGATTGTGAAACATGATACATAGAGTAGGTCTGATTGTATGCCTACATGCTTAGATGTTGATACGATGACACTTGGACAAGATAAATCAATCTCTGGTGCGTTGGATACGTTTGTTGTCACAATATCTATATTGCTCTTTTGGCTTTAGACTGTCAAGGTGGTTGTGAAACATGATACATAGAGTAGGTCTGATTGTATTCCTACATGCTTAGATGTTGATACGATGACACTTGGACAAGATAACGTGTATGGGAGACCTCAATCACCGGATATACCAAATGCACAAGTGTTAGAGACGCTCAACATAGGATCAGGCCAACTTGGTAATAAATTTAAGGCCGATCACAGCAATTTCAAGAGTTGATCGATGCAGAGGCAGTGTTGAATTACTGCTAATGGCCTAAATTATAAAGATCATATATCATATAATTTATTCTCCCTATTCTTTAGGTTTAGATTTTGAAAGATTTTAGGAGTGACGGTATTGTATTGTTCTTTACGAACTAATAATTTTCTCAAGTCTGGAAGTTAAAAATAGGTTTATGTTTTGGCATACTCCTTAATTAAAAAAGAAAATTCTTCCCATTGTTTTTCATGTTCAATCCCCAGTTGTACATTTCATTAGTACCACAACTCAAGTATATTTCCTTACACATTTTATTAATTTAGTTTTTTTTTTCTTCTCCAAATTTAGGTTTTTTTTCTTCATCATGTTTGATCTATTTCCAGTTTTATTTG
Organism: Nyssa sinensis; assembly: GCA_008638375.1. Taxonomy (NCBI): domain Eukaryota; kingdom Viridiplantae; phylum Streptophyta; class Magnoliopsida; order Cornales; family Nyssaceae; genus Nyssa; species Nyssa sinensis. Next base: position 9,335,544 of record CM018040.1, read on the forward strand.
TATAGTTTTAAAAACAATTTAAAGAGTATTAAATGTGTGACTATATAATTTTGGTTATTTTAATCGATCAATATATTTAGATTTCATAATATATAAGTTTGAGTCTTCAAGAATGACAAGACAATAAGTGAAGAAAAGATCTTTATGCTTGAGCTATTACATATTAAATGATTATTAGTACCTTTGGAAGATGTGATATTTTGTATCTCTTTTTTCTTCATTATTTGTTCTTTCCTTTTTGTCAAACAATCTCTTATATTGAATATGTGACAGTTTGACATATTGTTGAATCTCTAGGCAATTTTCAAGATCACATTTTTGACATATCATCTATTGCATGGGCTCTGCACAAGAAAATGCTCTCTCTGTTACAATGGTTAAGCCACTCGGGCTGGTCATTGCAGCGGTCATGGGGTTTTACTTTTTTACGAGACTCTCTACATTGGAAGGTACAATTTAAAATTCCAGTAATCCCAATGTTGGATCTATAATCATGAGATTCTAAGGCTCTATATGATATCTAAGATAATGAATTTTTGACCCGACCCGGGTACTTTTAAAAGTTATTGACCCGACCCAAGCACTTTTCAACTTAATTCCCGGACCCAGGTACTTTTCAAAAGCGTATAAATCTTATACGCTTTTGGCCCTTTCGTTTAAAAAGCGTAGAAGAGTATTACGCCTTTAAAAGGCGTAATAAGCTTCTACGCTTTTATGTGGATATACCCACGAGACAGTAGCTCTTCCGTCTTTCTCTTCCGTTTTTCCTCCTGGAGCCACCAACACCAGTCTTTCTCTCTTCCGTTTTTCCTGATCTATAGAAGGAATAGTAGCTCAAGTGGATCTGGAGTCTTCCTAGTCTAGTTGGTTGAAGTCCCTCCGGTGAGACTGAATTCTTTCACTCTTACTCCGTTATGTTTGACGGTTTTTGATCTGAATCTCTCAGTTCATCTCACAAAGGCACAGGCCAGTTCGGGTTTGGGCATCAAAATTGCTGTTAGACTACTTTCATACTGAAATTACAGGTACATACATTGAACCTCTCTATTTCTATTAATTTTCAAATTGAATATTCACAGATCTGTTATGGCAATCTTGCAGACATCCCTTACTGCAGCTGGTTATTACCTTTGTGCAGCTCCTGGTTCTAAAGGCACTTGGTTTGTTGCTTTATTCTTCTAGAGATACAGGTATAGATTGTCAAATAAATATCCATTTGAGCTTAACAAATAAATACAGAGGTTTATTTTTTAAAAAAAAAAATTAATCCCAAACAACATATTCTGAAAATCTAGGGATTTTAAATATATGAGTTTTAAATTCCTTTATTTTGAATTTTGGTAAACATATAAAAAAATTACTTGTTAATTTAGTTAGATGGAGAACCTTCAGAAAAAAAAAAAAAAAAAAAATCTTGAATCAATAAATTTATTTGTGTAAAGTTGTTACCAATTGGAATGTAATTTCTGTATATTAGTGAGAATAAATGATGTTATGTTGATGCCTTTTAAAGGCTGTTTTGTAAAGTTTTTGGCTGCTTTATGGATGATTTTTTTGGGCTGGTTGCTGAAGTTTTAGGCTACTGTTTGAGTTGTTGTATGAGTGGTGTATTTTTTTTGTCAATTACTTACATATTTGTGGTTTGTATGTATTGCTGAAAATTTTAAATTGACTAAATTTTTTCATTCTAGATTGGAGGTTATAAATGGCACGGAGACGCGCAACTGTATGTCTATTCTTGGGGGGCAGCACATTTTATGGGGAAGAAGGGTTTTCTTACGATGTGCGTATTCCGAGAACATGTGTAAGAGTGAATCATGACGTTACTTACAGTGAAATGGTGGATTGCGTCTGTAATGCATTGCAGTTGGATCGAAATTCATGTCACTTGAAAATGACCTGCAGATTTTCATCAGTATTGGGACCACAAATAACAAAGTATATGCCATTGGAAATTGTTGACAATAACACTGTTGAAGCAATGGTTGGTGCTATATTTGAGAGTAAACAAATACGTAGTATCGACTTGTATGTGGAAATAGAGAATTGGAACCAAGGTTGGGGAACCAGTCAGGTGGCAGGACCATTCACTAGATTGCTAACACAAGACTATGGGAATGCATCACAAAATATACCGATGATAGAGGAGTTTCCGGCCCATCAGTCAAATATGTCAAACTTAATTCATAATGATGGAACACAACAGTTGCATGCAATGCCGAATCGCGAAACTGTTGTTCAAGAAGTTGCTATGACGGATGATTCATCTTGGGCTTATAGAGGGGTGGACATAAACCTTAGTCCACACAACTCAGTCGAGGAGGCGGAGGAGGAGGAAGAAATGATGATGGATGAGTTGGGTGAAGATGATGAGGAAGATGAAGAAGCCGTAGTAGGGCAAGCTTCTGATGGAATGCATGCAGAATCCCGAATGTATGAGCCTATGTCACCGTTTTTCAGTACTGCAGAGTTGCCTAATCAAACCTTGGATAGTAGCTCTTCACTTCATGGCCATGTATGGGACCCGATGAGGGATGAGTTATCAAAGGGTCTAATATTCGCTGACAAGGATCAGTTGAGAAATGCTATACAAATGTATTCCATCAGAACACACCAACAATATGAGGTTGTGGAAACAAACTCAAAAATATGGTCTCTACGATGTAAAATGCATGATGAGTGTGGTTGCCAGTGGAGAATGCGTGCCTGTAAGAGGAAGAAGCATGGGTGGTTTGAAATAACAAAGCTTGAAGGACCTCACACTTGCTTATATCCTGGTGTAAACAGGGATCACAGGCAATTGAATTCTATATTGATTGGGGCTGAAATCCAAAGGCTTATAAAAGCGGATCCATCTCTTAAAATAGATGTTATTATAGACTATGTGCAGCAAAAATTTAACTACCAAGTCTCTTATAAGAAGGCTTGGATGGCGAAGCAAAAAGCCGTGGCAAGGGTTTTTGGAGATTGGGAGTCCTCTTACAATTTCTTGCCAAAATTTATGGGTGCATTGAAAAAATATAATGATGGAACAATCGTGAAGTGGCAGACTTTCCATACTTCATCAGCTGATTCTGTGATATTACATAAGATTTTTTGGGCATTCAAACCATCAATTGAAGGGTTCAGCCACTGTAGGCCGGTTGTTAGTATAGATGCTACCTTCTTATATGGGAGATATAAGGGGAAATTGCTAATTGCAATGGGAGCAGATGGAAACAATCAAATCTTTCCACTTGCATTTGCTGTTGTTGATGAGGAGAGTTACAGTAGTTGGAGTTGGTTCCTCGAGCATTTGAAGGATTATGTCATCCGGGATAGGGAAGGTATTTGTTTGATTTCTGATAGACACAACGGGATCCTTACAGCTGTTAATGCCCCTAATTCTAGATGGAAACCGCCCCACGCATATCATCGTTTTTGCCTTCGACATGTTCAGAGCAATTTTAACAGCAGGTTTAAGAATGCACACTTGAAGAAACTGGTGTGGATTGCCGGAAGTACTCATCAAATTCGAAAATTCGATCGAGTTATGGAAGAAATTGGCAAGCTGAATAAAGATGCGAGAGAATATTTGATGAATATTCTGGCAGATCAGTGGAGTATTGCTCATGATGATGGTCGTCGCTATGGGATGCGGACGACTAATATATCCGAGGTCTTCAATGGTGTGTTGAAGGGAGCAAGGAACTTGCCTATCACTGCAGGTGTCGAGCTTATATTTGAGCGGGTGGTTTACTACTTCAATGTAAGACGGGTATTAGCTTCGGACGGTGTAAATAATAACTATACCTATACTCCTTACGCAGCAGCCAGGATTAGTCGGAACCAGGAAAAGGCTGGACGTCACAAGTTAACAGCATATAACTCCGGTCTTGGAATTATGAGGGTTTTAACAGCCAAGGGTAATGCTCAAGTGGTTAATCTTCATACGACCACTTGCAGTTGTGGGAAGTGGAATATTTATAAGATGCCTTGTTCCCATGCAATCGCAGTTATGGCAGACTTGAGAGTGTCTTTTTATCAATTTGTGGATGAATGTTATAGTATTGGTGCGTACGAGAGGACATGGCAATCACAATTTTTTCCACTCTACCATGAGGATTATTGGGATACACCATCTGGTCCAAGAGTATGCCATAATCCCGCGCTTCTAAAGAGAAGGGGTCGTCCTAGGTCATCACGACTTCGGAACGAGATGGACATCAGAGAAGTCGCTACACATAATCATTGTGGTATATGTAGGCAAACTGGTCACGATCGTCGGTCTTGTCCTACTCGTAACCATCCCCAAGCAGGCATTGGTCCTTCAAATTGATGGAAACAACATGTTGATAGTACTGGGTGCTGCAGTGCTACTGACCCTTATGTGACAATCCTGCCACTGTTTTATTATACTCCAAACAGCTTTCACTCTACTAAGGTGAGAGCCGAACTCTTATGTCCATATCCAATCTTTTTTTTTTAAGGGGCAGCATGCCCCACTTTGTATCAGGAAATGAGAAGCAAATACTAGATCTTGATTACTCAGCGATCTTTTTTGTTTGGGTGCATTGAGATGGTGATTTTTTCAAGCTATTATGTGAAGGATTAATGATTATTTTATCAAATTTTTAGGGTTATTGCCTTACTTGCTCAACTTTCATTGGTTTAGAAACCATCAACTTACTCAGGTTTTGGTTGCACTTGTTTCAAAATGCAGCAGACCACGGTTTAGAACGAGTATGTTTAACTAAATGAAATTTTGTCCCCTTTTTTCCTTCCTGTTGCAGCTCTTTAAACGACCGGGGTCAAAAGCGTATAAGATTTATACGCTTTTAAAAACTACCTGGGTCCGGGAAATAAGTTGAAAAGGACTTGGGTCGGGTCAATAAATTTTAAAAATACCCGGGTCGGGTAAAAAATTCACAGTTTCTTATCATTCTGGCTTTCTATGCATGCTTGCGAGCGAGCGAGCGTGATGGCTTCAGATCAGTTTCGTTATCACATTTCTTCAATATCACTAATGTATTTCTTTGATTGTGTAGGCACTAGAGGTATCTACAGAGGAACCGTAGAGACGAGAAATCAGTTACCATGAGGTACTTTTTTCTACATTGAATCGCTTTTTGTTTTGATTTTGATGTGTTAATTTCATGCTGTTGCATGATGTTTTTGAGTGAATGCAACTGTGATTTGGTTTCATTTTTTTTTTTTTTTTTTGTGATTTTTCGCCTCCTTGATTTTTGACAGACTTGCACACACAAAAAATTATGTGTATGTCTTATGCTATTATGCTTGTCAACTGTATGATGCACGAATACTTGTTACTTGTTTCTGTGCATATGAATTCATGTTTTTGAACTTTTGTGCTATGCCTTTTGTCCTTCGGAATCTAGGCGTCTATTTTTAGTTCTTTTTGTCCGACTTTTATTGGATGTACTGTTTTAAACATTACGTAATCCATTTAGTTGTTGGATGAACCTCAATTTTGTTGGAGGCACTGCAAGTTAGTATTGCTTAACGAAATAAGAACAAGGCCATAACAAAATAAGAATAGTGGTGAATAGTGGCGTATAGGGTTGTAAAATGAACTCAGCTATTTGAATTTGGTTCGTGATCAACTTGATTAGATGGCTCATGAAATAAACAAACTAAGTTTGAACATATTTTTAGATTCGTTAATTTATTAAGGTTGTTCGAACTCGACTTGATAAGTCAATAAGTGGTCATAGTATATAAAAAATCCAGCTCGACTTGTGATGGGCTCAATTAGACGCTTGTTTGAGATTGGTTCAAAAAGTTAACAAGTCGAACTTGAATATAATTTAAAACTCATTTATTTTAGCGAGACAAACTTGAACTGCTTAGCTCGACTGATTTACAACCTTAGTAGCTTATGGGTCTTGTTGATGTTTGTGAACTGAGAGAGTGCGAACCAGACTAACCAGTAGTATGCTAAACACACTTTTTGCTATTGTACTCAGTTCCCTGGTTGAATTGATCCTCTTGGTATGGATAATGTACGGGCTGAGTATTCTCAATACCCATAGTGCCTCTGTCGTCATATTTTATGTTAGACCCCCTTAATTATCAATTTGTACGCTGGTATTTTATGAGAAATTATGCTTGTTTGGGGTGAGGCAACTCTGTCCAAATGGTATTGTTATTTCCTTTTTGGTTGCAATTTTAAATGATTTTTAGAATTCTGTTAAGAATATAGGTGCAGCTCTTTGAGGTTTGTGCTGTCCCTTAATTGTTTTCAGAGCCTTAACAGATGCTTTTAGTGGGTTTTTGAGGGCTTGTTTTATTGTAACCAGAGTGCCTCGTGGTATGGGCCTGTTGACCCTCATCAATATCTTAACTTTATATATCCTCGTCTTGTTTTTTTTTTTTTCCTATTTTTTTTGGAGGTGATATAAAATATGGAGCTTGGTTTTATCAGTTTTAGTCCACTGCTCTGATTCATCGTTTGTATTGTTTTTGTTTCCAATAAGCTACAAAGTGATGCTGTCAGAGAAGCCATCTCCCAGATTGCTGGAGATGCGAAGGAGAAAAATCGCAAGTTCACAGAGACGATTGAGCTTCAAATTGGGTTGAAAAACTATGATCCCCAAAAAGATAAGTGTTTTAGTGGTTTTGTGAAATTGCCACACATCCCTCGTCCTAAGATGAAGGTTTGCATGCTCGGGGATGCTCAGCATGTAGAAGAGGTAAATTTTGGTCTTTTCCTGTAAATAGAACATGCGGGAAAATGAAATTAAAATAGTTAACATTATTTGATTACCATTTTATTATATCCTCTTAATTTGTCTGGGTTTGTGGATTGTGCAGTAGTGAAACACCCCCCGCCCCCCCAATCTATTTTTTTTTATGCCTTCCCAGTTCCCCTTTTCTGTTTTGTTTTGAAGAAAAATTGTCCTTTTTTTTCTCTAAAAGAAAATTACCGTGCAATCTTTTTATGTGCACAGCTAAAATTAAATTCACTTAAGCTTCAAATCTGCATGCATTATTTAATCATTATTAAAAATTCAAGCATGAGCGCTAGCTTGATATATGCTGTACTCTTCTCTTCTTATTTCTTTTTATTTAAATTAATAATTTCAACTTAGAAACTCTTGTAAAATGAGAGATCCCTGTATTGTATGTTTTTCTCCTTCATTTGATATAACTTCTAATTTTTACAACAGGCGGAGAAGATAGGATTGGAGTATATGGATGTTGAAGGGCTGAAGAAACTTAACAAAAACAAGAAATTGGTTAAGAAGCTGGCCAAGAAGTACCATGCATTTCTTGCATCTGAAGCTGTTATCAAGCAGATCCCTCGTCTTTTAGGCCCTGGTCTCAACAAGGCAGGCAAGTGTCTTTAATTTATTATAAATTTATAACATTTTTATTATTCTCCTTCAATATTCATACTTTTTTTCCCTGGTGATTCATACGTCTACAGTGGAATGTTGTCATGCCTGGAGTTGATATCATGATTAATTTTCTATTGCATTCAGAGTGTAGTGATGTTATGTCCTTTTCAATAAATAAGTTTTCCATGAATGAAAATTGGAGATATTTCTGACTTCATTTATTCATTTTCTGGTGATTGGTGATAAATAGCAGTTTATTATTGAAAAACAGAGTTCTTTAATTTTCAAGTTCTGAGCAGTTATTTTCTGTTTTCGAGAATGCCAGAATAAGGGAAATGGTGTCGATACTCAATAGAATTGTTGGTTGAATTGTCAATAAAGATTTTTCTCTGCTAATTTTTTTTTAAAAAAATGTTTGTTAATGGAGATAAGCCAGAAGTCTAATCATCCAATCTGGTTGTGTTTGTTGACTCTGCATTTTTTTTTTCCCTGTAAATGTAAATTTGTATAATTTTTAAATACACGTATGGTTCTGTGGCAGAGTGGAAGAGTAACTTTAGCAGATATTTACTCAAATTTATTTTGATGTTTATAATTTTTTAAAGCTTGCATTTTGTGATGTAGACATGTCTTAGTTGGGTCATTGGCTAACAGAGCATTACCGAATTTGTTGTAAGATTCTAGGAGATGTCATGTTACATGTTTTGTTGAATATTATTTTTCTGATTGAGCCAAACTTTAAGAGCCCCTCCTGCCTTAGAGAATGGCTTGATCTTATGGAAATTTTTTGAATGGGTCTGGTATAGTGAGATGGCAATGTGCCCCATCTAATGATATTATGTCATGTGTAGTATGGCTCACCATTTCTAGTGGGACATAATATGTGTCAGAGAATTATTGGAGGGGTCCATTGACACATGTTGTACCAGACCCGCCCAAGAATACCTCTGATTTTATTATCACATGAATTTAGATTATAGTAGTGACTGTAAGCATGTCATTTGAACCTTAGCTCAATTGTTAATTACAACAGTAAATTTGTTTATGCAGGGAAGTTTCCTACACTGGTATCCCATCAGGAATCCCTGGAGTCAAAAGTTAACGAAACAAAAGCTATATGTTAACAATTTTTTTTTTTAAATTTTAAAATGGGTGTTAACAGTTCCATTCACCCCAATGAAAATTTTCATTCACAATTATTTTCTCACCACTTGCCTTCTGTTCCACCAAGATAAAATGGTGGATACCTGAAAAGAAAATTTCCCACTAAAATGATGTCCAAAAAGTTTTAAGCTAGAATTTGAGTGGATTATCTAGCTTGTTAAATGAACTTAACTTCAGTATGAATTATGTGTTTGGAATTTACTTCTTTAGTAGCAAAATTTTATCTCAAGATTTTACGATCACCTCATCTCCATTTTCAGTTCCATTTGCCGTTGTGTAGACTGCGGTTCACCATTTGACTATGCATATATTATATATCGATTTGGAGTTTTGGACATTTATAAAATATCGTGCTAAACAATTTGGTGGTAATTCATCTTGTGCCTTTGTTTTGTCTATGAAATTCAGGTTAGGTGCTTGTACCTGAAGAGTACTATGGGGAGGCCAGTCCGCATCTTTTAAGACGTTTACATTGTGAGAGCTGTGTAGTGAGAGATAGCCTAGCAAGACTTTATGACAGTTTTTTTGGGCTACTGCTCAGAGCTACTTTTTGTTTCTGTGTTTTCTTAGATATCTTTGTTTTGAACTCGGCCATTCTGAGATTTTTCTTCTAATTGAATGTTATTTGGTGGTTGATGAAAGGTGATATTTTTTTTTGTTTTCTCTTTTTGCATTATGATATCATTTGCAGAAGTAAAATCTCGAGATTTATCTGAACAAAACATATTGTCTAAGCCCTTAAGAGCATGCTAGTCCAGGTTTTGTGAGTCTTCAATTTCTAACATTCTATTACCTGTCTTTCCTACTTCCTTATTTGAGTCTTTTAGTCGATGTAAATTAGCCCATTTTTTATTGATTGGTTGGGTAAGAAACCAACTCACTGAAGAAAGCACAAGAAAAAAGTAGAGGGTTGTGTTATGTTACGGACTCCGCCCGAGGATCTGACTTCTAGATCTTCATTGGGGTCTATCTTCTCTAAATCTTCCAGCAGCCTCTTATTTTCTTTTTTTTCTTTCTAGATTTCTTTTGGTTAAGAGAAAGGGGAATCACATACTCTCATTTCAACCACAGGCCTTTAACTAGGGATATTTTTGTAATGCTATTTAAAAATTGAAAGTGAAGTGCCAATCATTTCTCTTATTAATGGAGGCTTCATTTCGATTACCAGATTGGAAATATAATCTTATAAATCTGATAAAAGGTGGTGCGGATATAATGTTATATTTAAATTTTATATTTAAATTTAAACCAAATAAAAGACATAAATATTTTTATTTATTTTTCATAAAATATTAAAAAATTAAATTTGTACTCTTTTGTAATTCGACTTTTTTTATTCTTTTTCTTTTTCTTTTTCAAAATAGTAAGAAAATATATTTCAAATATATGCAAATAAATTCATCAAGGAAACAATTTTATCTTTGGAAGTTCTTCAATCTGTTAAAATACACAACAGGTTCAAAACAAATTTATCTAAAAACGTATTTTAAAAAGACACATCTAAAAACATATTTTTCAAAAGACTCATTTTAATTTAAAATGTGAAAACTTAAAAAGTAATGAATTTTTAAATACTTAAATTTTATCCAACAAAAGACATCATGTTTCTAAAGACGTTTTTTCAAAAAATACTTCTAAAATTTACATGCCCCTTGACAATAATTAAAAAGGTGCATAGGTTTGAGAAATTAAAAAAAAAAATTGATTTGGGGAAGTAAAAAATTCCAACAGGTTCTCTAAGAAACAAACATGAACCTGCAGCATCTGTAAAGTCATTCAAAATATAAGGTAGTGCTCGTTATTGAAGATTGCATACAACCATGTTAAATACATTAGCAAATAATGGCCAAACTCATCTGGTTAAGAATTTGGAATGTCCTAAAAGGAAGAACTCAATCTAGCAGGCTAATTTACATTATTTGTGATAATGGCACATTTTTCCTCTGGATTAACCCTGCAACAAGCCTCTCCACGCAAAATTTTTCAAACCACCAAGGTCAAATATCATTTTATTGTGCGACTGATCCCGCCAATTATTCTCATATATAGCATTCAGATAGACACATTAACATTTGACCACTAAATATTCCATGGCTCTGTACGAGCTAAAAAAATGGTACAAGGGGGTAACCTCTCAACATCCATACAGTATCCAAACACGGCCTTAAATGCAAAACATGAAGATCCCTAATGACAAGTTAGGTAGTAACCAGACAAGGCAAACAAGTTGCTTTCAACACTAACAGGTAGGGCATGTTGTTTGTTATACAAAAATTATATAATGAATCGGCATATAGTTGTTTTTATATGAGAAATACGACCCATTGAGGGCAAACATCAATGATCTGCTAACTGAGGTGGGTTATGGAAAAGGTATCCGGCTCACATCTCTGCCAGTATAACTATTTCGTCATAAAGGAGCTTTTACAGCTGCACCCACCCACTGCACTTGGATTTGTAGCTACCTGCACATTAAACAGGAACTTAACTTCTGCAACACTTCATGATGGAGTTTAAGGTAGAGATCGTTTTCATCACACTATTGACCCAGAAAAAAAAAGGTTTTTCAAAACACCAGTTGACCAGAGGATCAGCACCAAGAAACAGAAAGACAGGTTCAGCCACAAAACCATGCAAGATTGAAGTGCATACCCTTGGATCATAGAAGACATCTGCTTGTAATTGTATGGTTGTAAATAATGCAAATAGGGTTCAACACAAGATAAATGACTGGGTCAAGCATTTTAAAGGATAATTCAGAATACCTGGTTCTCGGAAGTTACTCTTAATCCTGATTTTGCACCTTTAATAAGCTCCTTGAATTTAGATGAAGATATCAGGCTGCACAAGAACCCATATTCAAGTTGACCAAAAAGAACCACTGAATGTAATTTGGATGCAGCTGATTTAGAGGCTTTATCAGGCATGTAGGATTATAAACTGGGTAGATATGGAGACCTCAAATTGATACTTCTGCTGGAATTTAGAGAGACTAGATTGTCTGAAATGAAAGTTAGAAGTGCTGGGTCAAAATAAAGAAAAAGTTCCACAGTTTCTTGCATAAATGCCTGAAGAGCTCCAAGGGGAAATATCTTTCAGGTTGCCCTTGACATCACATATGCTATTCTAGGGCAAGGGTCAGTCAACTTTTCCATCTTCCCAACTCCCAGTGTGTGTGTGTGTGTGTGATGACCTAGACAACAATTAAGCAGTCCTTTTCACCGGAGTTCAATTAGAAATTGGTGAATCCAATTATTTCAATAAATTGAGGATGTAATTTACATAAACAACTGAGATTTCAAAATCCCAACAATTTCTTTTGGAATGACACTAGTCAAAGGATTTCAAATTTCTATTTTGGCCAACTTACAAAAACTTGGAAATTGTACAAGCAAGAAAATCCTCGCTGTAATAGATATCCTTATCCCAAAATCTCACATCACCTGTGTGCAACCTTTATGTTTTTTCAGTAAACCCTTCCAACACTTCCATGATCCCCTTTTAAAAATGGAAGCCATGTGATATTGTAAATTTGCCTGAGTTCCACAACCAACCCACCTTTTTGAATCATTTATTCTGAAAATATTAACCCTTCCAACAATCTCTGTCTCCACACCCCCCCTAATCATCATACGTAATCGCTGTCGGCTGTCCTCACTCACACAAGGGCTGACCTACATGGGGATGTAACAGGTGAAGAAGTTGAATAAGAAAATAGGCTCCATGTCGTAAAAAATGATTTTGAAGCTTTATGTTTCAGATTTTGGTATTAAAAGGCAGTCAACAACATTGTACAAAAGGTGGGAAAAAAAATAGCATAGCAGACAAAAGAAACTAGAGACAAAGAAACAGGTAAGTACCCCACCCTATGAGTGCTTGATTGAGATCCACACTAAAAACAATAGAAGAATTTCACACTCATTCTTTAACTTAGAAAAATCATTCAATAACTTCTCATTTTATACCAAGGGGCCCTCATAAACACACACACACAGCTTGATGTTCAATGAGATGCTAAAAAACCCTCAAGACACATATAAAACTACAAAAAATTGCCCCCTTCATAAAGTAACCAAATAGAACTCTACCAAATTAGAAAGCTCCAAAGCTACTTATGGAGTTACGGGCTTGATTGCAACCTAATAAAACACTTAAACCAACTCAATGCAGTTCCGAAAGTTAACCAATATAGCAACTTTAGAATAAAAAAGCTTTTAAAGATGAGCAATTTCCAACAAGAATAAAATTTAAGGAAAAACTCAAATTATACCAAATTAGAAAGCTCCAAACTACTTATGGAGTTATGGGCGTGAGTGCAACGTAATAAAACACTTAACCCAACTCAATGCTTGACTCTTGGAATTCTGAAACTTAACCAAAAAGCAACTTTAGAATATAAAGGCTTCCGAAGATAAACAATTTCCAACAAGAAAAAAATTTCTAAATTCCTAAAATTACTCACATTCTAACAAAAATAGGAATTAGCAATAATTACAAGTGAACAAATACAAACCTAGATTGTTATTTTCATCGTATACTATAGATGTAGACTGAAAACTAGGACTAAGAGACAAGCCCAGACAAAAGGAAGAAAGATGGAAGTTTGACACCCAAAGTAAACACCAGCTATGAAGAAATACAAACCCTCAAACCCCCATTGTTCCAGTTCTCCTCTACTCTGCTTTAGAACCTGAATAAAGCATGTCAATTTCTAACAGCCTCCCTCACCCTTCCCCCCTCCCCCCCCACAAAAAAAAAAAACCTTCTGATTTTGGTTCTTTAATTTTTCTGCACCTTGAAGAGCTCTATCGGTGCTCCCTCTATCACATAAAAGCGAGTTTGCAAAACTATATATCGTCACGATGTAGGGTTTCTAAAGATGTTCAAATCAGATGCATCCACAACATGCATGGATGCTTTCTCCGTTTCTTTGTTTTTATGTTCAAGTCATGTTCTTTCTCATATTTCTTAGGTCAAAAAAGTTAAAATGCCCTCCTGTTTAATAAAATCTAGCAGTTCCACTAACTTGGGAGGGTACAAAGAGCAGTACAAGGCAATGATACTTTTATTTACTAAAGAAAATATAAAACAAAAGAGGCACCCAGTTAATAAATCACTAAAATTTCAAAAAGTTCTGTTTGGTTGCCATTAAAAACTGTATATATCATCCCAAGCAGTTTGAATCAAAATATGACCACATACATAATCAGGAAACAAAATGCTGAGAGACGGGTAGATGGGTGATACTAAGCAAAGAAAAACAAATCACAATCTTGGGAGAAGAGCAGTTGAAATCAAAATAAAGCTGGCATAATAATTGTTCCAAAAGAGATAAGAGGAAAAGTCTTACTGCACGCGGCTAAAATGGAGCGAACCATCTTAGACAACTTAAATGCTCCTCATGTAGACAACAAAATTCCAACCCTTTTCTCCCCCACATGTAGCTATAGATTAAGTAAAGCTTAACTAGCAGGTAACAATGCCAAAAAAAACACAATCAGATTAAGCCACCACTACCTTTAGTAGCAGGTAACAATGTGATACATACCTGAATAGCTTGCTTTCCTGAAGTTTGAATTTGTGACTGGATTTGCCTAGCAACAGTCATTCCACTTATTCCTACAAAAAAGAAGTGAAGCGAAGAAATCAAACGCATGTTGGTTGGCAAATTTTTACTCAAGCTGTTATCATCAACAATTTTCAATATAATATACCCTACCAGTTAAGTGCCACATGTTGGTTTTTTCTTTTGCCGTACTGGTCTGCTTCGTGGAGGCTGCAACGTCACCTGAGTCAACTGTGACGAACCCTCATCAATGTCTGTATGCCAGTGACCTCGTCCATGCTCACGTGGTCTGGCTCGTGCCGTCCGTCGTCTCCTGTACACTATAACATCAGTTGGACCCTCTTGCATTTCAGCCTGCACCTCCATGTCAGCAGCCTGTTTCCCCATCCCCGCATATCCAGCCAAAAGACCATGAGTGACAAATAAATACTCGATTCAATGAGGTGCGATCATAAATTAAATTATTCATTTGTCCCTAAATTTAGTATTATCAAAATAAACCTAAATGTTGGTTGACCTAATTTAATTCCCAAACTCACCATATATCCTGACTCATGCACGGGGACATCGTCCATCTGGAGATCCATCCCATGCTATGCCGGCTCCTGCACTGGAACATCATCGACATGCTCCTCTACCCTATCGTCACCCCAAACATCGCCATCGAAGGAGTCAGGCTCCATGACATACTGTGAAAAATAGGGATCTGGTATAGGGGAGAAATGGTGTGAATCCATGCCGGTAGCGGGTACAGATGGCTCTGCCTGTGCGTGCTGCTGGCCCTCCCGGTCCGCATATCGTCGAGCCTGGTCAACAGCAGCCAAGCATGATATAGACATGTCATGGATCTGGCGGACCAGATCTGAGAAGTCCTGCTGAACTGTACCATCAATCTCGGTACGATCGGGGATATCAGAAATCTGAGATATGCGTAGCATAGTATCCTCCTAAAAAAAATAAATTCATCAATAAATAATGAAAAGTAGGCGCAAGACACGAGTGGGTCCTATAAGAGATATTTATTATACCAGCAAATGTCGAATGCTAGCAACGGGTTGGAATCCAACCGCTGGCATCTGAATTACTGGCCCGATCAATCTACGTGTAATCATTGTGTACTAGGGCATATAGTCATCTGTACACTGAGCAGAACCTCTAACTGAACCATCCCCAAAAACGAGGTGGTCGAGACGGTGGTCCCAATGGTCGATATATGCCCTGTGATGCGATGACCAATCATGTTTATGCCTCCCTCGCATGTCTATACCATGTAGCTCTCGGCTAGAATCACACGCAACAGGTATGTTCTGCACTACACCGAACTGGCGTAAGACGCGATCTGGGAAGTGCCATTCAACAATGGCAAAGAAAATCAGTGGCACACGTGCTCCCCAAATCGCCTGACCACTGAGGCAATAGTCGGGCAATGACTGCATGACATCTGCAGTATATGGCTCCCATATCATCTACATTAAAAAATACATGTTGTCAGTTTGAATACTAATACCATTTTTGGACCTCTAAATTGAGATATACAAGTTATATCACTGGGATTGTGTACATACATAGTCCGGCCTCATTTGGTCCAACTGGTCTCGGTAATGTCGGAGACTGTGGGCAGGGTGTCCTTATGGAAGTGAGGGACATCCCACCTATACTTGACAAATTTTACGTAAGTTAAACTATATATTCAATTAAATTGTACTCATGTCAAAAATAAGTAATGGAATACAAAAAAAAGTAAATTATAACAATTGAAAGCATCAGTAAATAGACCTGCATCCTAGGGGACCACAAGGTAAGGCTGCAGCTGCCGGTGGGGATGGTGCCCGTGGATGAATGGAGCGACGCTCTAATCGAATATGACGCAGTTGCTCCCAAGCCCATAGCTGGAGAAAATATACCAACATAAATGGGATGACAACGTTATTTCATTTTATAAACATTGAATAAAAAATGTTAAACATAATGTTACCAATTCGCACCTGAAGCAGAACAAGTGGGCCACCAAGAGATGCAGCCTCGGACCTAGTGGCAAGACAAAGCTCACGGTATAAACATGCTAGAGCTGCACTACCCCAGCTAAGCCTGTCTGCCACATCAAGGTCTCGCAGTAGAGGTAAGAACATCAGTTTCACCTTACTAGATGACTTGTTTGTAAAAAGGCACCCACCTAGAAGAAACATAATGTACATCCTGCTGTACGCCACAATAAATCTATCGTCAGCGTCATCGGGGATCGGCTGAGATAAATGCTGTGTCAATGCACTCAACCTAAGACGTGATCCATCAAAAGCAGTCTAAGGTGGAGTAATCCCCAGCAAGTCGAGGCACAACTGCTGCCACTCGGGAATAGGCCTCTACACGTCTGGACTAGTAATTGCGTTGCCATCAACTGGCAACCCAAGTAGTACTGTAACATCCTGCAGTGTAATGGTCGTCTCGCCCACAGGCAAATGAAATGTGTGGGTCTCAACTCTCCACCGCTCGACGAGTGCAGTGATGAGGCTCCAATCTAGTGCCATGAAGCCTAACCGATGCACCCCATAGAAACCGGCCCTCACCAAACATCGAAGGACCCGTGGGTTTAACCGACGTACTACTCTACGTAATGATGCCTCAATGCGTCGACAGTGCAATGGGCTGAACTCACGGCCCTCCCAAATAGCGGTGGAGCGATGCTGATGCTGTAAGTATAATACTGATGGATCGCTGGGGCCGGGATCAGGTAACTCTCTCCGTTGATCCATATGTAACTAATAGAAATATATTAGATAAGTACGAAAAGTACAATAAGTTATTTCAATAAACTAAAGAAGCACAATAAGTTCATTAAATCCAGATGAACATACTCCACATAATTCGCCACCAATGCCTCCTTATTTGAGGCAATAGCAAACAATGAAGGGAATTTGTCTCTTACAAACCCTTCCCCGCACCATGGATCGTCCGGGTAAGTCTTATACTTGTATTTGAAAATAATCAAAGACTTACATTAATCCTACTCTTAAGCCTAAACCACAAACAATGCTACAGAAGCATCCACAACTGATATAAAATAACAGGACTACAGACATTTTACCTTTCAACAACTAATCTAAAATCCTACTAATTTCGTAGCAGGTATCTTGGTAACTCGAAACTACTAGGAGCAAACTATAGGGTTGAAATCCTACTGTTTCTAAAAGAGAGAATAACAAACAAATAGGCAATAACTGCAGCCTCCACTTGGAATAAGTAAGTAAGGTCCCTTTGAAAGTTTGGAACATATGCTTCTAATTTAAAAGATTGGAAAAGTTGATATCAAGTTCCACTTCATTCATGGTTTGGTGAATGACAAGGAGATCCAACTTGAATTTTGTCCTTCTGAAAAATAAATTTCAGATATTTTTACGAAGCCGCTCAAAACAAATTCTTTTTTGAAGTTAAAGAGATTGCTTGACATGGTGAAGCTTGGAGAGCTTGGTTTAACGGAGGCAATGTGAGCCAATTAAACCAAGTTAGTAGAGTTTTAGTAAGACTCTTAATTTTGAGTCCTAATAGTATTTGATATATTTTAAATAAACCTTATCTTAGACAAATGTATATAATTATTATTAGTGAGACTAGGAGTTTTTATCCTAGTGGGAGTAGTATTATTAGTTTGAATGTGATTAAAAATCTTAGTTGTGTTAGGATTAGAATTTATACAATCTGAACCAACCTGATTTATTCTTATTGTTGTTCCCGTTTCATTCATTGAGGTTTTAATATATACTTAATAAGTTTGTATTGGTTCACTAAATCACAAGAACGTAATCCACAGAAAAGTTTGTGTTTGATTCGTACAGTTCCTTGTTTTATTTTATCTAACATTATTTTATTCTCCTCTTAAAGCTTATGATTCGTACAGTTCCTTGTTTTATTTTATTATCCGCTTGGAATAAGTAATTTTGTTTTTCATTAATTCATTTTCAAATTTTTTTTCTTCTAATTTTGCAGTATTGTTGGAGCAATAATAATATCTGTGGGATTTTATGTTGTAATATGGGGAAAGGCAAAAGAAGAGAAGAGAAGAGAAGTTGTAATATGGAGCACGAACACATTCTGCTGCTGACTTGATTCACCTAAAACTTTCTTGTTGGATAGAAGTTGAATACAGATCTCATACAAATCATCGAGATTGTCCAAACATTAGATTTGTGGGCTCAAACAAATCAATTCAGGTCATCAAAGCTGTGATGACAGAATAGTATGATGCAGCTGTTGTGATAACAACAAATACGAAATGGATATAAAAATAAATAAATAAAAAATCACATAAAAGACATAAGATATATATGATTCGACAAAATATTTACGTTTACAGACAGAAATGATCAATTCATTATATAACGAGGAGATTGGTAGAGATGATTCAAAATATATATGATTCAACAGACAGATATATATGATTCAAAATATTTGCTCTTATTCCACACACTTTATACATAAATTGGTAGAGATAAATCATAATTTTCTTAACAGTTTCTAGTGCAGCTATATTAGCATTGGCAACCAAATATGGTTGCCTTAGCTGTATATTATGCCAACTAAGCCTGTCACTGGATCTCTCTCACTCTAAAAGGCTTATTTCTCTCTCTCCAAAACTTTTGCAACTCTATTTTTCTTCCCCATTAAGTAACAACTCTATAAAAATACTACATTTCTTTTCTTTTCTTCTTTAGTGTGACGGAACTCTAATGGGATTTAACGTTTTGGCGATTACATCAAAAAAGTTGAACAGAACTTTAATATAAACATTGATCTAAAGTGTAATGGTCACTTGACAACTAAAACATATATACTTTAATTTAGGATTATAAGAAGACTTTTGGCATACTCCCTCCCTTGCTACATGAATAATACTAAATGCAAATAACTTTCCCCTAAACTTCAAACCCTTGAACACCATGTCAACAAGGATACAAATATTTTTCAGCACTACTGTAAATATATTGTATGTTAAGTTCACACACATAAGTGTATGTATGTATTTATATGTGTGTCTTATAAGCGATAGAATCATCCTTATTGTCAATTAAAATAAAGGCCATCATTAGTCTTAGGAGTTATGACATAGATGATATAGAAAAATGATTAAGATGTTAAAGAGAACACAACAATTGTCAACCTCAATTTTCATACAAGTCTGCTAGAATTCCCACAAGAAGCATGATATTGATAAAAAAGAAAAACGAGTATAAAAATAGAATATGTTAGCAAAATTGATTAAAAAATAAGGTATACAACTATAAATGAAATTGAGAAAATTATCGATAAAGTGAACCTTGACATCACCACTATCATATGCTCACAATTTATAGTTTCTATATACACGAATGGGATATATCAAACTGAAATCATTATTACTATAAACTATTATTAAGGCTGGAGTTGGTACTATACAATCCCATTATAAATATTGGTAAATAATAAGGGCAATATCTTAAAAAATAATATAAGGAACAAAGGACATGAAACTATAGGCCAGATTTGGTACTGTCCAATTCATAAACAAACATGTTCAATCTCCAAGCAACTGAACCGCGATGGAAATTAAATATATTTAACTTCAAAGTTATCTTGCCGAGACCGTAAGTAATTATTTTTGGAGATTCCTTGCATAGTTCTGAGGTGATTTATTTCAGTGCATCTAAACAGTTAAAAATGTGTCATGTTGGCTCATCAATTTGATTAACATTTAGTTTCTACTACTACAGTAGAGAGATGTAGCTCCAAAGCATAATTTCTAGATTTATCAGCTCAGACTTCAGAGTACCTGCTGATATAAATCTTTGGAAATGAGATTAAGCTTGATCTACATGTTCTACATTTTAGTCATTCAAGGCATGCGGTGCATCATGACAGGACAAAACATGTGGAGATAGATCGCCACTTCATAAAGGAGAAGATAGAAAATGGGACAGTTAGTCTGCTATACACGCTGACAAGTAAGCAAATAGCAGATATCTTCACTAAAGCTCTAACAAGGAAGAATTTTGAAGATTTGAGTACCAAGCTTGGCTTGATTAATATCTACGCCTAGCTTGAGGGGGAGTGTGGAAATTTCCAATCCCTGATTTTCAAGGATACTGCTGTAGCAATTCTGATTTTATTAGTTGACCTTGATTTTCAGGGATACTGCTACAGCAATTCTGATTTTATTAGTTGACTATGCTAATTTAGGAATAAAAAGATTCTGAAAAATTCCTGATATCTCTATTAGTTTGTTTCCTATTTTGCAGTTTCCTATGTTTGGCTAGTTTCTTGATTTTGTGGTAATTAGTATCTTGTTACCGAATATAGTGAAAGAAACTTTTCTCCTTCCATTATATACAGGCTGTACATTTATCATTGAGAAATAAGAGAGAATTATTTTCTTCTCTAAAAACAACAAAACGGGATAAATTTGTCATTAAGAAAAAAATAATGATGTCACATTAGTAACATTGGACCTAGACTCGGACAATTTTGAGGAACTTTTCAGGTTATAATGTTTTGTCTTGGATCTAAGCTTGGAGACACTTATTTTGAGGGACATTCCAATAATTAACTCATTTTTTTATATGATCATATAATAAAAACCTAACAATTTCAATTAAAATTGGCATAGAAAAACACAAATCACAAAAATATTATTAAAATAATAAAGCTATTAAATAAAAATTCAAGAACTTCATTTAATCATTTATATCCATAATTCAAGTTCCAAAATAAATTTACTAACTATTAAATAGAATATATATTTGTATATATATAACCAAAAAAAGAACTAAGGAAAAAAGGAGAAAATCCAAAAAAAGAAAAAAGAAAGAAAAGAAAATATGTCCCAAACGTATTCAAAATTCAAAAAAAATAAATAAAATTGGAACACTCTTTTTTTGGCTGTTTGGGAAGTATCCGAGAGTGTCGGTATACGACACGTGTTTTAAACAAGTAAGCCAAAATAGAGAGCGTCCGTGTTTCATAGGTTCCTTGTGACCTCTCAATGGTGGACCCTATTCCTTTTTTTTCAGTTTGACATAACATGACAAACTAAGGAGTGGTACACCATTAACTGTATGCATGTTCTTTCCTTCATGTTATTATATTCTTTCATGGAACTCTTAGAATTATGATTAGCACGTTGCAGCTAAAGTCATTTTCTTGTCTGGAGTAATCCAATAACTTCATGCAATGCTGATTTGGTGCTATTTTCTTACTATACCAAATTGTTCAAGTATTCTTCTAAGTTTCCATTTCTGTCAAGATTAACTGTTCTGAGACTCGGGATATAAATTTTTTGTTTCAAAATTTCCAACTGGTAACTAGAGGCAGTTTACTCAGGTGATGCATCTTACCATTCATTAGGTGACAGCAAACCCTTGGGATTTGTCACGGGTGCCAGGAGGGTCTTCAGGGGGCTCAGTTGCAGCTGTTTCTGCTAGACAGTATGTGGTATCTTTAGGAAGTGACACTGGTGGAAGTGTAAGGCAACCAGCATCCTTTTGTGCAGTTGTTGGACTGAAGCCGACCTATGGGCGTGTCTCAAGATATGGGCTTGTGGCATATGCATCATCACTGGATGTCATTGGATGCTTTGGCTCATCAGTTGTTGATGCAGGCATTCTACTGAATGCAATTTCAGGTCATGATAGACTTGATGCCACTAGTAGTAAGCGAGTAAGGTTCTTATACACTTATCTGTATATACAATTTCTTTATGATGGTCAATGAAGCCTGTTTATTTTTCTCGATCAGATCTTGATCCTATAAAATGGAAGCATATAACCAACAACTATTG
Organism: Nyssa sinensis; assembly: GCA_008638375.1. Taxonomy (NCBI): domain Eukaryota; kingdom Viridiplantae; phylum Streptophyta; class Magnoliopsida; order Cornales; family Nyssaceae; genus Nyssa; species Nyssa sinensis. Next base: position 9,357,418 of record CM018040.1, read on the forward strand.
TTTATTGAGATGCTTAGCTTAAAGGGGGAAGTGAACAAGTTCTATATTCTCTCAGGAAAGACTATCAAAATACAAAACAAACCCGCCCACACATGGTGAGGGAAAAGAGACTTTTATTATTGATCTTCAGAATTCTTATAAAAAGGATGGCTATGTCAGTTGGAGATTCAGCATGTGTCGTGTGAGCAATTTTTTATTTTTATTTTTGTTAAGTAAAAGTGTATATATTAACAAAAGTGCTGGAAGGGGACAGATCCATATATACAAAGGGGAGGCCTCTATTAGATAGGCCTTAAGATCCTAATTCTATAATAATTCAAATATTAGTGCCTTTCAAAAATTTTGATATTTTTATAACAGCCCTATTATATAGGATCAGAAGAAAGCAAATATGTGATATACTGTATTAAAACTTGAGACTATTATTTTGATATCTCAAGGAAGCAAATATTTATTTTCTCAAAAATCATTAAGCAGGAAAACATAGGATCAGAAGAAATTATACAGAAAAAAGGGCGGAACCTGATGTACGTACACCGGAGGGACGGTGGCGAGCGACGGCGGCGGCAACCGAGCGACGGCGGCTGCGAAAGCAAGCGACGGCGGCTAGGGTTTCTCTCTTGCTCAAAGTCGTATCGCGTGCATACGCTTCTGAAATGGGATTTGCGATATAAAAGACTCATACGCCTTTAAAAGGCGTATTAGATTGATACGCCTTTAAAAGGCGTATTAGTTTCCTACGCTTTTTAAAGGCGTACCAATCTAATACGCCTTTTAAAGGCGTAATACTCTTCTACGCTTTTTAAACGAGAGGGCCAAAAGCGTATAAGATTTATACGCTTTTGAAAAGTACCTGGGTCCGGGAATTAAGTTGAAAAGTGCTTGAGTCGGGTCAATAACTTTTAAAAGTACCCGGGTCGGGTCAAAAATTCCTAAGATAATCGTGAGGTAAAGTCTTGGCTACCAAGTCATGATTGTTTCATTAAATTCACAGAGTTCTTCGTTGGAAGGGAACATACATTTTTTTTTAACTTGCATGCTTATCATTAATGCTGGAAAAATATTAGGGTGTTGTGAGGGTCTTGATTAGGGGTCTCAATTTTTGATTTGACACGACACGAGAACGCAATTCGAACGTAAGGTTTGAGTTGAAAAGCAATAGGCTTGAGTCATAAATGAGTTGATACGTATAATTCGATTAATAAATATGTTGTATTTGAGTTTTAATAGTGTCTATTTATTTAACACGACTTAACATGTTTAATTATAAAAAATATCATAAGTTAAGATAATAATTTATCTTACATCGGAAGTTTATTAAGATTTGAAGTTTTTTACTTATAAAAGAGGTTTCTACTTTGGTATGGTTCATGTCCAAAATTTATTAAACTTAAAATTATTTATTCATATTAAAAAGATAAGTAACTTTTTTTTATTTAAAAATAAAAAATTAAAATAAATAGGTTGAATGTAACACGTACATGTAACTTGTTTAATAAATGGATTGGATTTGAATTTTAAAACTCGACATAATAAGTTAATAGTGTCGGGTTAGTGTTGATACATATTTTTTAATATCTATATTTTAACACAATTTAAATACAACACGATAATACGAATTGAAACTCAATCTTGATCACTTGAGGATTGATTTTGGAGAGTTAATGTCATCGACTTGATATATTATTTATATATCCACTACGTTTCTACTTGATAAGGATGAAGGGGTGACCACTATGGTTTAATTTGAATTATGTGCAGTGTGATTGGAGTAGCAATAATAGCTCTTGGCTCTATTCGGTCATTTGGGGAAAATGAAGAAGAGGAGATTGCTGAAGAGAAGATTGAAAGAAAGTGCAATATGTGGTTTTGATTTATCCACAAAAGAAAAAAAAAAAAATTATTGTAAAACAAAGGTGGGCAAGTATAAAATGCTTGTACAATGTGAAAAGATAGGTTTTGTCGAACCCATTTTAAAGAGTTCAAAAACCTACTTATTCTTTGTTTATTTATATATATATATATAAATTATTATTTAATAAAATTAAAATGATAAATTATTTTTTTTTGAAGAGAAATTAAAATATCCCTTAGTTATAAGAACTTTTTTTTTTTTTAATTTCTCTTATCTCTTTAAAATATCCCTTAGTCATAAGAATTTTTTTTTTAATTTCTTTTTAAATTATTCTATCTAAATACTTAAATTGTTATGAAATTTGCTCACGTGCAACATGTGCATTTTCACTAGTTGGATATAAAAATCTTTAAGTTAAAAAAAAAAATTATTTTCAATCTTAAAATTCATATTTTTAGCAAAATAGAAAAATTTCTTTGTTTGCATAGGAAATTATCTCTATTTGCATAACAGTTTTTTTTCTCCAGGATTTAATATGCAAAATAAATCTAATTTGATGGATTTTCATTTTTATAGTTCATTTGAAGGAGATGATTTAAGTAAAAAGAAAAGAATCAAGTAGAATGATATTAGTTTTTCTCATTTGGATATTTACAACGGAGTAAAAAGAAATCTACACAGCTAGAGTTTGAGTTATTAGGTTTCATTCTCTAATTTATTCAAAAGTTCAAAAAGTGAAGTGATTTTGAGAAAAAATAAAGTCTATCTAATAAAAATTTTGAAATACCAAAAATATTTTAAAATGCATTAATTAAAAATTAGGGTCATTGTAAATAATTGTTAAATATTTATATATACTTTCTTTTATTTTATTTTTTATTGACTATACAAAAGATAATGAATTTATTTTTATTTTTTATTTTTTAAACATTTAAATAAAAGTGAAGATAATATTATTATTTTTTAGTTTGAATTATCATTTCTTTTATTATTTTTTAAAAACTTTCAAATAAGTTGTTAAGAGCTTCAATACATAAATTTAATAAAAATAAATTTATATATTATAAGTTATTTTTAAAATTTAAAAAAAAAAAAAAGGCAACTAAGCGTGTGAAACACTCGGTCAACGGCAAGCTTTGACAATGGAGGCAATAGAAATTTCCAATTTTCTTTAGTTTAAAATAGAACCGACTTTTTGGCAAGTGGTCCCTTGAATAAATGAAGTTGGGCTGTCGAGATCGCCAAAGCATTGATTAATGCTCAATTTGCTTCTCACTCCCCTAAAGAATTCATGTACTGACAATCTCAACTTTGCTTCCCAATTGCCTGAAGGATTCGTGCACCGATAATCACTTGTTCCAACTTTTTTTCTTGGAGAGCTTCTGAGAGTCGCAATTTCTGCAAAAACTTGATGGATTTTTTCTTGGAGGACTTGATGGAGCTCATGAACTGTCGCTCTTATTTCATACGCTGTGAGAATAAAAAGTTAAAATCACTCTATGAGGAGCTAGAATACCTTAGAAGATTCATCAAAGATACCGAGGAGATACGTAACGAGGATGAAAAAGTGAACAATCTGGTCGCAAAAATTAGAGCTGTCGCTTTTGAGGCAGAAAATATTGTAGACTTGTTTGTAGTCGATGTTGTTTCGGAGAAGTCCACCGACCCCGATTCCTGCTTAATCCACATTATCCACATTTTCCAATCATCAAGTTCAGTTATGCAGCTCATGTGCAGTTCCGGCGGAAAGATCGTACACCAGTCGACCTACAACGGCGGTCACACCCATATCGTTGACGTGTACGGCGGTATCTGTTTCTCATCACTCGTCCGCATGCTCTCTAACATCTTTGAGACTACCAATTTCAGCATAAAGTACAAGCTCCCCGACCAAGACTTCGACGCTCTGATCACTGTCGCTACCGACGAGGACGTCAATGACATGAGGGAGGCGTATGACCACTTCCAACAGAGTAATTTCCATTCCAACAGGGGTTGGTTTCAATTATTTCTCATCTCGGCGGAGGCGCCTGACTCAAGCGCTAGTAGTATCATTGACAGCTCGAGTCCAGGTTCGATCATCTCCGACCAACAAGCTAGAGATCCTGAATTGAAGATCCCCTACTGGCGAACAGTGGTTCGGTTCTTCCTAGAGCTACTCGTACGGCCAACTCCACCAACGGAACCACTTCAGTCTCATTATTTTCCGAGTGTGAATGAGTACGGTGTGAAACAAGTCTTTCATGGTTCCCTAGAACTCACTGGTGTCCTAGAAGAGATTGGCTCTATCAAGACAGAGATGTTGGAAATTTATGGCAACAAGTTGAATGGTGTTGGAGTCCCAGAAGTTAAAACATTTTCCCATGGAAGTTGTTCAAGAACTAGGGCTCCCAATGTAGAGGAAGAAACTGTGGTAGGCTTTGACCATGAAGTACACACAATCAAGGAGCGACTCGTTGGAGTACATAATTCGAATCAGCTAGAAGTCATCTCGATTGTTGGAATGGCTGGATTAGGTAAAACAACTCTGGCTAAAAAAGTGTACGATGACCCTTTGGTTGCATATTACTTCTACATTCGTGGGTGGACCTGTGTGTCTCAAGTGTTTCAAAAGAGGGATTTGTTGCTTGGCATTCTAACTTCTTTTGTGCAGCAGGAAAATGAAATTTACGGAATGAGTGATGCAGAGTTGGGGGACAAGTTGTACAGATGCCTCTTGGACAAGAGATATCTTGTTGTCATGGATGATATATGGCATATTGAGGCTTGGAATGATATTCAAAAGCATTTTCCAAACAAAAACAATGGAAGTAGAATTTTGTTCACCAGTCGAATGATTGATGTGGCTTTCCAGGCCAAACCTGACAGCCCTCCTCATCTTCTACGGTTTCTAACTGACGATGAAAGCTGGAATCTTTTGCAAAAGAAGGTATTTCAGAAAACAAGTTGTCCTACAGAGTTGGTGGACATTGGAAAACAAATTGCAAAAAAATGTCAAGGATTGCCGCTGGCAATTGTTGTAGTTGCTGGACTTCTTGCAAAAACAGAACAGACAGAAAATTGGTGGAAGAAAGTTGCTGAGAGTGTAAGTTCATACATCTTAAACGACCCAAAGCAATACATGGATACACTAGCACTGAGTTACAACCACTTGCCTCCTCATTTGAAATCATGCTTTCTCTTTATGGGCGCATTCCCAGAAGACTTTGAAATTCCTGTGCGAAAGCTGATCTGGTTATGGATTGCTGAGGGATTTATACGCCAAACTCGGCAAAAGAGCTTAGAAGATGTAGCGCAGGAATATTTGATGGATCTAATTGATCGAAGTTTGGTCTTAGTTGCGAAAAGGTCAGCTGGCGTAATCAAAGCATGCCGTGTCCATGATATGTTGCGTGATTTATGCTTGAGAAAAGCTGAGGAAGAGAATTTTCTTTGGAACATTTACAGGAACGAACAACTTTCATCTTTTTTTCCTTCAAGTCCTAGGAAAATACGTCGCCTATGCATCCATTCTCAACTTTTCACACACATTTCACTACGGTCTTCTGCCCCATTTATCCGCTCCTTTTTGTGGTTCGACTCTAAAACGGTGGGTGTATCCTTTAATATTCATGAATCTTTCAAACTGCTTAGAGTGTTGGATTTATCTCCCATCAAAATCCTCAACATTCCAACAGAGATAGGAAGTCTAGTTCATTTGAGGTACTTAGCACTTCAAAATGACTATGAGTCTATTCTGCCACATTCAATATCCCAACTTTGGAACTTAGAAACCCTTATTTTTATTAGACGTTTTAAGCCTTATAGTGTGGGAGAGCCTTTGTATAGTGGAACTGCTTCGCAATTTGGTGTGGTAGAGTCTACAAATTCTAGAGTTCTTTTATATGTACCGCCGCGTATTTGGAAGATGGTAAAGCTGAGGCATATTCAGATTCCACAAGGAAGTTCTACCGGAGAACTGACAGATGATGTCTATCCCTTGGTATTGGATAACCTACAAACCATCTCACAAGTACATCCCACTAAGTCTTTTGAGAATGTCTTGGCAAGGACTCCAAATCTTAAAAAGCTGGGACTTTGTGGAAATTTGATATCAGAGTCCACGAGGTGTTTCTATTTGACGTTTCCTGATCTGAGCTCTTTAAAATACCTTGAAACATTGAAGTTGTCAAGTTTGATGGACCGACAATACTTTTGTAACGGACCTTTAAAACACTACAAGTCATGTGTTTTCCAGTGGGATAAGTTTCCACCAAATCTTAAGAAGCTAACTTTAAAAGATACTTGTCTAGCATGGAAGGCAATGTCTATACTTGGGGAGATACCCAACCTTGAAGTTCTCAAATTAATGCATAATGCCTGCATTGGAGTGCGGTGGGAAACAAGTGAAGGGGGGTTTCGTCGACTGAAATTCTTGAAACTTGATAACTTGCATTTTGAAAGATGGTGCGTCGCCAGTATTCACCTTCCCAGCCTTCAGCATTTAGTATTGTCTATGTGTCAACAACTTGAGGACATCCCATCTGGTTTAGGGGATATACACACACTACAAACTATAGAGCTAAGCTGGTGTCGCCACTCTGCTGTGAATTCTGCCATGCAGATTCAAGAAGAGCAACGGACCTTGGGAAACGATTTGTTGAATGTCCTTATCAAACATTTTTGATGAGGGGCTCACTACCATATTCTTAAGGCTGTTCTCGATCTTCAGTGAATGCTGGTATAGCACCTCAGTAAGTACTGAACTCATCAAATCATGCCCTTCTTCATACTTATTTCTATCCTCTTCTGGAAAATGCTATACAAACTTAGCATTTGCATCTATTAAATAGGAACTATCACATGGTAAGTCTTATTGACATGAGAAGATGTTTTTCCTTGCTACCTTGTACATTTCTGATGAAATTTCATCTAATAGTTAATGCATTCCAAGTAATGGCCTTCTAGAGCGTACATATATATATATAAATTTTTTTTGTTAGTGTTATAAATTGCTTATTTTCTTAAACCATATATGAATATTTGGGTTTTTATGAATGGCTTTATTGCAAGATTTATTTCTAATAACCTAAAAACAGTCATGACATGGTTGAAGGGCAACAGTTATTGGCAGTTAAGCAGTGCAGGTTCAAGTTACTGGAATTAGTAATGAAGGTGATCAACCCAACTGATGTGCAGTTCTTAGTCACAATTTCAGGAATTTAAGACGTGGTACACCAGTTTGCCATGCACCAGACGCTGCAAAACAGTTCGGTTTCTGTGTTTCTCATGGCTTGGAGGTCTAGTTGAGGAAAAATGCATACTCAGTACTCGTTCAAAATATTTGGCTCAATAAGGAAAAGAAAAGGTCATCAGAATTCCAACAAGAGAAAGTGGAGTTCAGAGAATTATTAGGTACCATTACAACTTTGGCAGTATGCTAGCATTTTTACAATCTTCAGCCCATAGTCTTAAATTTGCAGTTGCATGAGGTATTGATAGTCTTTTCTTTTGTCGGAATGCTATGAGTTAACTGGACACTATTGCAGCAGAAGATTGCATATAGCCATTGAAGTGAAATGGATACTTCAAAATGTTGTACATGGATGCACAAATCATTACATGGCATTGAGACAAACATGCAACATTTTTTATTGCTGCAGTGCATTACGTGGGAATTAATGGAACTCATTGGAATAGATGGGTAATAACATAGATGGGCAATGGAAAAGCATGATAAGTCGAGTTCTAGAGCCTCTGTTTTGTGAACTGGTTGCCGCTCTCCTGCATTATCTTGTGGTGTCTGTGATTCTTCATACAAAAAAACGAAAAAAAAAACTCCAGATTTTGGACAGAACTTATCGACATACTTGGGCATTTAATAATGTGGTAACAATGTTTGAAATTACCAAAATTTCAGAAACGGTTCTAAAGGATTAAATTCAGAATGTAAAAAAAAAAAAAAACAATTTCTCTCAGGAAACAAAATAAGTTTTTTGTTCCAACACTTACCTAAAAAAAATAAAGTTTCTTGTTGCAAATTATTTTGTGATCATAAGGATTGATTCATTATGTATAAAGACTCAAAATATATTGCAATTATTCGAATTGACTGGATTAGTTTCATTGACTTCCTAAGAATTTGACTGAGTTTAATATTACTTGTTAGGGGTGTTTTTTTCAACAAAAAAAAAATTATAGCATTCTGAGAAGAAAGTATGTTTTCTTAAGACTTAGTTTCCAAACCTCATACCAGTTTTACTTGGTAATAAGACTAAAACTTGATCAACTTTCTTTCTTAGAAAATTCAGGATAATGAGATGTCAATGACGAAGAAGAAGAAGAAGAAGAAGATAAGCCTATTTATAAACCTGAGATGAACACATATGGCAGCAGACGATTGCATATAGTCTTTTCTTTTGTCGGAATGCTATGAGTTAACGGGACATTATGGCAGCAGAAGATTGCATATAGCCATTGAAGTGAATTGGATACTTCAAAAAGTTGTACATGGATGCACAAATCATGACATGGCATTGAGACAAACATGCAACATTTTTTTATTGTTGCAGTGCACTTCAACCTGGGAATTGATGGAACTCATTGGAATAGATGGGTAATAGCATAGATGGGCAATGGCAGAGCATGATAGGTCGAGTTCTAGGTCCTCTATTTTGAGAACTGGTTGCTGCTCTTTGCATTATCTTGTGGCATATGTGATTCTTCATACAAAAACAAAATGATTGGGCTTCCCCTTTTTGCCTTTTAGTTGTTTTCATTCTGTGGGATAACATCTTACCTGCATAATAAAAGGTAGAAACCATAGAATCTATTGGTCGCTTTGGATATTTTCTGGTTGGAGTGCTTCTTCTTTTGTGCCCTACAGGGATTTTGGCACATGAATGTGTCTGCGTGTATTTTCTTTTTTGAGGAACAGAAAATATTCAACTAAAGGAGAAAACATTGGTTTTAAGTGTGTTTTAGTTATTTAATTACAAATGGGGTTCTAATGATATGTTCCCAAATCCCAATCACTTCCCACACATTGTACAAGAGCCTAAAACCAAGCATTTTAACAAAGTTTAGCATCTTCAAGTTGCCTATTATTATGAATCTGATTACTTTCACAGGTCATATTGGGAACCATCGTTGGCAAATCGGTCCGTTTCTGCTATTTTGATGATTGGCAAATCCAGTATTGTTCAACCACTTGAATTTTGGCGTCTTCTTGCAGGTAACTTGGTTAGAAACAGACCTTTTCACTATTGGTTTGTGTTTCCTCTTCATATATAACTAATTATACGAGGATGAGCTCTTTTTTGTTGAACTATTAATTTTATTTTTTTGCAGGTGGGTGTAGGAATTCTTGCTCAATGCTTGATCAAACCCATGTTTGCCTTCTTTATCACAATGGTACATCTTCATCAACTTGTTTAGCATTTGATGTCCCATTTCATGTTTGGTTAGTTCTATTGACGTGGATCACATATTCTCTCTCATTTAACCTGTTGTTGTGGAACTTTATTATTATTGAGAAATATTCTTCTTCTTTGTGGAGCCACAAAATCTTGAACAACTTCTTCACTCCCAGGTACATATGTATATTAAAGTAGTTCAAAACTCTGGCAAATACATAAGAATCCTACTTTTATATAGATTTAAAATCCCATTGTCCTTGACTTAAAGTATATTTTTTACTGGCATCCCCTCTTCTGTAAGTTACTTCTGATATGCTTTTCTTTTTATGTTTTCGGATTTCATACAATGATTGTGCTTATATTTCACATATTGATATTTATTGCATGGCACAACTTCAAGTGACTGGCAAGAATTAATAGACTGACTTTTATAAGCAGTGATAACATTTCACCGCTTTAAATACAATGGTATAATATTTTCATCCATTATGGAATAGTAGTGATAGTTCACTGACTTTTTGATTTGACCGAAAGTGGAGAGAGCGAGGATATGAGTAAAAATGGAAATATATGTAAATTTTTGCAAGAGTTATTGATATAGTATGAAATATTTTCGACAGATGTGTGGCTGTAAGTTGCTCGGCATTGAGACTAAGCATTTTCGGGATGATTGTGGATGAGAAAAGAAAAGAAAGGAAACCACAACAGCAGGCTCTGGGAAAGTTGCATAGTGTAAACAGTGCTGTCCGAGAGAGGGGTGTTGGTCTATGTTCATCTGAGGAAGAGATTAATGTTCTTGTAAGCTTCAATTTTAGTGTTAAGTTTTTCCAAACGTTGGAAATGTTTTGCGTGTTTTTTTGTGATATTGTGACTCATTGCCTTTCTTTTCTGCTTTAATGTGGAATTGTCATTATATAATTAAAAGCTTGGTGAATCACTATATTGTTTTCCTAATCCTTTCCCGTCATTTGTTAAGCTTCAATTTTGTTTATTTATAAATGGATCAAATTGTGTTGCTATCTTAGAATACATCAGTTGCTACCAATTTGATTGAAGTAATTTACATCTCATTTCTATTAGTTTCTTGAGACTGGAATTATTGCTAATTTTTTTACAGTATGGCATGATAATTTGTTTATTTGTCCTGTTTGTAATGGTGAACAATCTTGAGATTTACCACACCTTTGTTAAATCAAACAATTAAATTAAACGTGGGAAGTTTGGTAAAAAAGTTTATGTACAATACAAATAAGTTCCTCTGCCATATCTGATATTAATTGATAGTTGTTATGATTTGCAAGCAAATTGATATTTAGCCGTCTGGATATTTTGTCAAATTTATTAAATGATTCAAATGATGTTTCTATCTTAAAATACATCAGCTGGTACCAATTCTAATTGAAGTAGTTTACAGTCCAATTATTGGATATATTTTGGTATGTTCTAATTATTAATTCAACATATGATTTGTATTAAGAAAATAATTATAATGAGAACCCTTGGGGTTAGCTGAGTTTGGAATAGGCTTGGGTAATATCCTCAAGGTCCCAAGTTCAACTCCAACTCTATGGTTGCTTGACTCACTTACCTATCAAATTTTTTTTAAAATTATAATGAGTATCTTCATCACCTTGGAGGGAAGGTAGAGGCTTGTGGATGAATAGAGACGGTTTCGTGGCATAATCACCATATGGGCCCGCAAATCTTGCAAGAGCAATATCTGTGTAAGACTGCCTTAAAAGGCCTCTCTCAACTTGGAAGTGGTTGGGAACTTGAATCTGCTCTGCAATTATTTGTGTTTGTTTCTTTCCTTTAAATTTGAGCCCTCTCTCAGTTGATAATCTGACAACCAACCTTGGGTTGGCTTGGCTGGGATTGACACCTCATGTGCAATGATCCATATAGAGAATTGAGCTAGATAATCACACAAGTGCTCCCAACACTTGCATATGTAGGGAGAGCTATAATTTCTTGTACTTAAAACTGTGGTTAACAAAATTTGACCATAACCAAAGTGCAAGTCGAACTTTGGATTAGTCTGATACAAGGCTGAGAGGTTTAGATTCAGCTGAGTTAGTTGTGGCAGGTCTATGCTCCAATTTGGATTACTTTGTGATTATTACAAAGAGTAACTTATGCAGACCGAGAAATTTTCATTTCCGATAATTATGGGAAATACTGAGCTGCATTTTGCACCTAATGAAGCCCTTGCTCTCAGTGAGCAGAAAGAAATACTTGGGAAACAAAAAGGCTAAGAGGATTGTAAAGTTGAACTTTCAAATGTTCCAGGTAATACTGTATTGCGGCATTCTTTAGTGCTAATAATAATGGCAATGTTGAATGACACAAATTGCCTCACGATTTTTTTTCCCCCTTTTTTACTGATAATTTGCAGCATCCATTTATTACTGGCAAGTATCAAGTAATCCAACCTGTGTTTTGCACTTCAGTTATTTTCTGTATAATTGCATAAAGCCTTCTTAGTTTGAAATTTGTAGTTTGATGTTCATATGTTGTTGCGGAGATGAAAGCACCAGCAATTTATGGGGAATAGTCTAGGAAGGAGAAATAGTCTGGAGCTGCTATTCTTTAGGCACTTGTTTCATGGTCGATGGTGGTATTTTCTTTGGTTGGCAGTGACCAGAATTGCATGGTTGTGAAGGTTGCAAGAGCTTTGTTCATTTTCCCCTACATTCCAGTGCTGCATATTGCATTAGTTTCTGCAGTACATAGAACAACTCTTAGCATGATATTAAAAGAATTTGGAAGGGGAGAAAATTCTAGAGATATATTGCATTAAATGGATTCTGAATTCAATCCAAAACTGGAACTATAACCAAGAAAGAACTGTACTAGATTTACACCCTTTTTTATCTCTACATTTTGTAGATTCTAATCCTAAATTGTCAACTTTGATGGAACTCTCATGTTGTTATCTCTAATGATTATCCATTTGGTAGTTTAATCTGGTGGCATTGCAAATAGAAATGAGGTTGTTTTAATACTGAATTTTTTCACGAAGTGGCCAATTTTTCTTTGGCAACTTCTGTGATGTCTTGGCGATATCAGCTTCCAGTAAATACACAAAGTTCTATGGGATTTTTAGCTGTAGAGGCAACATTTTTCCTTCTTTTTTGGCCCCTCTTTAACCCTTGAACCTCTGACATCATTAGGGTTTCCAAGTTCCAATGCAAATCCCAAAACCAAGGTTGCAATGAGGAATTGGTCGGGAACAATGCAATAAAGTTTCTCTTTTCAATTTTTTCAAGATGGATTATGAATGAAATTCTTACATACGTAAATGCAGCAATTAGTTATCTGAATGTAGACTTATATGTATGGAGTTATTGACTTTTTATGTATTGGTATATGACTATACATATGTATGTAGGTAGCAGTTATTCATGTAAATGTGTTTGTGTACATGTGAAGTTATGCTTAGTTTTTGTGCAAAAGACACTGAATTAAATACTATGCTTTTGATGCAGTGGCAAAGAGGACATCAGTTTTTGACAATCCAGTAATAGAAATCCAAGAGTTGACAACTGTCATTAGGTAGGATATTACTGCACTTAACTCAGCCGTTGTAGACCTGCAGCTCCTCTACAACTCCGAAAATGAAAGCGGTAACATATCAAGTGTCACAACCACCCATTCAACCACTCTTGTTGATAACCTGAATAACTGCTTAATGAGCACCACAAAAAGAGTTTAAAGAATACCTCACTATGCGAACAGAAGTATGTTGATTGCCACCGCATGGCATAGCTAGGTTTCATGTTATAGCTCTTTCTTCAGAAGGATGAAGAGAGTGCTTCTTTCTAGAGGGGGGAGTATGCGAAAGGGGGAGAGAGACAGAGCGCTTATGATGGCTTAGGTCTCAGTGGCAGAAGCTCCATCACCGAATTTATTCATACCAGAGGAATGGTCCGATGATGCGGGCACCATAACATATGATTCAATCATTATGCCTCCTCCCATTGCCTTAATCTGTGGCACCAAAAATAGCGGCAAGACCACCTGTTCCCACCACAACCTCAACGTTCTGCTTTAGAGGTTTTGCGTAGTCTCTTTCTCTACTCATAATATGCAATTCATTTATATGACTAGTGCTCAAAGTACACTTCTTTTTTTTTTTTCTTATCACTTATTTTTAGTGTTCTTCATGTCCAAGGGAAATTTGTTTATTGTGCTTTATCAATTCTTAAATTTGGTTATATATTTTGACCTTTACAAATTTGGGATTGCAATGAGTTTGAAATTCTTCAGCTTTGTTACTCTTCACTACTGCAAGAATTCTGTAAGTTATATAACTGTATCTCTGATTATTATTTGAAGTGAAAGTTACTTTGTAAATTAGTCTTGATGTCCATAGTGAAATGGGTTGTATTAATCAATGTTGTAATAATGAAACTACACTTGAATGTGATCATTGTTTTTGTTATATCCTCTATATCCTACCTGGGATTGCATGAAGTGGAAATTTTGTTTGGTTTACTACAGCACTAGATTAACATGCTGAGATGGTTTTACTATTTTGGGACAAGTGGGCTTCAGATTGATCTTTTTATGTGAGTTTATTTGTAATATTGTGATTTTAATTAGATTTGATTTTCATATGTGGACGCTTCATCATTTCATCCATGGGCTTGCATTGTATATGAATTTCATCAGTTGGTTATGCTTTTGGATAAAATGTTTGACTGGGCTTATGCTATTCTAAATATGGATATTTTAGTTTCAGACTTTCATGCCTGATACTTTCATGATTAATAGGAACTTATTTTCCTTTCTTTTCTTTATCTATATATAATTTGTAAAAAGTAGTGCATTTGGATCTAGAAGTTGGGCAGACAGAGTTCACCCCTCTTTGTTGTGTATGACTCACTATAATTGACAAATTAACCTGATGTATTTGTTAATGGATTTACCTTCCAACCAATATGGTCATTGCACCATCAATATTGATTTTCTTTATCGGAGTGTCAGTCCTGTGTTATCTGAGGTGATGTTATATGTTGTGTTTCTAATCAGTTCTATTAATTTTTCTTTCCGAATTCCATGCTTGAAAATGCCTAAGATGTACGAACTCTTGAAGCTATCTTGATTGGATTCTTTGATATCCTTCTGTGATGTGGTGTATGAATGTAAATGGGAGTATTCTTATTCAAGATAATACTAGAATGGTATGGTGTTTATTGAGGAGCTGGATCAATCAAGTTTCAAGTTTTTCAGGGTTGAGTATTAGAGGAAACACTAGCTGCTAGATTTAGTAGTGTCTCCTGCCATCCCAAAAGGGGAGTTGAAGTGTTCAGGTCCCAGTTAGGACATGTGTGCATATATTATAACACGTGAACCTTTATATCTTTGGTTGTCGGCTGTTGCGTTAAGGTTTCTTCTCATATAACTATGTTAAAATTGACTGGCATTTTACAAGTGTGATGGATTTGTTGCTTTGATGTCCACATAGTGTGGACATTATGTATTGTTTGAGGCATTCACACTGTATTTGTATTTTGGGAATTGTTATGATATGATTGGCATCCTTTTTTGTGCAGTGTTTTTTTTTTTTTTTAAGTATTTACTTTATTCCATATATGAATACTCGGCAGACTGTTTACTTTAGGAGTTATATAATCATTGGCAACCTTTGCTCGTGGAAACATAGAAAAATTGAATTGAAACTATAGTTTGGGAAAACTGTATCTCGGCGTTCTATATTATTCTCACCTTTATGTAATGGAGCTACATGCTCAATTGTTAATGCATCCAAAGAAAAGGCCGTCTAGAATATATATAACATAAGCAAAACAAAATAAATTTAGTCACTGGCAAAGTGAAACTCTTGCAATGTTTGGTGTACATTAAGACATATAACATAACAAAACTAGGGTGAAGAGGAGAAGAAAAATTCAAAAGTTCCTAATGAAATTATTTGTATCAATGCAGTCGAGACAAGGATTCAGTGGTTCTAGTGACTGCCTCAGGTTTTTCCTTAACCATCTCAATCTCGCCGTCAAGTCTCGGTAAATTTTATCACAAAACTCATTAATCATTTATATTTCACAAAAAAAAAAAAAAACATAAAAGGCTGAAGTCATGGGGAAATCAATTTTCTGCAATATGTTGGAGGCTGGACTGAGGTCTATGATGGACTAACAGTTTCCACAGTGGAAGAAGCTGGGCATGAAGTTCCTTTGTTTCAGCCTAAGAGAGCATTTATTCGTTTCCAATTGTTCCTGGCAGGCAAAGAATTGCCAAGATCTTGAGAAACTCCATGGAAAATATACCTCTGAGCTGTTGAAAAGTTGGAACAATTCAATCCAGTAAAATTCCCATAAAAAGTATGGGTTTGAAATAGGAATCATTCATTCAAATTGGCATTTGTATTATTAAGAAAATCACATTTAGTTTAATTCTGAGTACAGAAGTGAATTTATATTTTTAGGAGGAAATGAGTTAATAGTGTAGCACTATTTACATCAGGCAAGTTTGATTATTTTCTTTTCAGAAATTATTTGCAAAACTGCTCCTTTTTTGGCATGCAAAACCAAAACAAAGCATGCCTATTCAGACATTGTTTTGCAATTGCATTCTAAGAAAATATGTAAAGAAAATAATATTTTGTTTGGAATCTTACATGATGTAAGTTGACTACTGAAATGATACAGCAGAAAGGAGGAAAAATGGAGGGAGAGAGAGAGAGAGAGAGAGAGAGAGAGAGAGATTGTGGTTAAGATTTTCAAATTTTCATTTATTCTTGTCCTTTGCAGTCAAATGGAGCATCCATGGAACTTCATGATACGTGGTGCAGAGTATATACTACTCTTTTGGTAGCAATATGAAGCAACAACAAAGCAACAGGTTCTATTTCCTCTTTCAATTGTTCAAAACCAAGCATTTTCACTTTGATGTACAAGTGCCTTCAGGATGCCTTAGATAGGTTTCTGGTTTATATCATCAAACTTAAATTTACATGTTTCACTCAAAAAGTGTTTTATCTACAAAAGTTTTCATGCTAATAGAGCCACTGTCATATGGAGATTATGGGTTTGGGTCTTGAAAAAATTCTATGTGCTTGTAGAAATAAAGTTGTAGTCTCTTGTGAATTGAAATTGCCCTTTTTATTCTTTTTTCTTTGAAGAAACTATTTTCTAGAATCTTGTTCGCAGTGGGTTGGGGGAGAGGGAAAAGGGGGTTATTGTTGAAAATACTGAACAAGTGCAACAGATGCAAGGGTTTCTCTTTTTGTGGCAAGGACAAAGATTGTAGGTTCCATATGGCTAACCAAGAATTAAAATTAGCAAGTTCAGAATTGCAAGGTCACAGTACAAAAGAGCCCACACCTTCACAGCTAGTATATATACAAAGTTTGAAGTTGTGTGTAAGAGGAAAATATCATTGCTTCAGTCCCTCAGAGGCCTGGTGGCATTTCTAAGTTCTGGACAAGATCACTCACTCATCTTTTCCTTCATGGCCTGTGAAAATCAGAAGGCCTAATTTTCAATTCAACAACAATGGTGAGGAAAAGGAGAAGAAAAAAGTATTTTCTATATATTCTCTCTCGTGCCTAAATATTGGGTCACATTTGGACGGTGAGATAAAAGGACTGGTTGGTGTTTTTAATTGGACTAGATATTTTTATTCCATGAGTCATTTATATCTCACCCGGGCAGCATATAACTTATACAAAAAAAGGTGATGATATTTGACTTATCACATTCCATTGGGATAAAAATGCAATGCTACATCATAAAAAAATTACAACAGTACAATATAGAGAGACGAAAACGTCGAGGAGTCCAAGTTTAAAAAAATAAAATTTTCTTTTTTTCATTGTTCAATTTTTTTTATATATGTTTCAAATTTTTAAGTATATTGCTCCAAGAAATGGACTGTTTTAAATATATATATATATATTGCTCATGTATGTAATCTTTGATTTGGATGATTCTTAGAAATACGGACCATGAATTTTTTTTTTTTTTTTTGAGTCACTCCAAAAGTCAGAGGCTGTTATATTATAAATGATAATTGCACAATAATATTTTTAAATATTATGATTATAGTTATTAGATTTTGCAACTGATTTATGAATAAAATTTTAATTTTAAATAACTTGTATACGTATATTTGAGAAAAAAAATTAAATGACTTCCAAAAAAATTATTTTTGACGACTTTGAGAAAAACTGTACATAAAAAAATAGAAAATTAAAAATAGCTATAATCAAATCTTATATACAGTAGGCATTCAAACATAAAATTAAAATAAAACAAGCCTTTGGTTCAGGTCAATTCTAAATATTGGATTGAAATATTTAATATCTTACAACATTTTATATCTTATCCGCTTTATCTATATCCTATCAAATTTCCCTTTCTTATCAGGTTGTCTAAAGAAGGCTTAAAAGTTAAAAAAATGAGTAACACTATCTCAAATTTTAGTACCACAATTTGCATCTCAAATGATATAGCATTAAACTATTAGTGGTGTTTTAAATATATTATAAATATTTTATCAATAATCAATTCTCACATTATTTAAAATACAAATTTTAGTACTAAAATTTAGAATATGTAGTAGTACTCTAAACAAATTCTAAAACAGTGGTTAAGAAACGGAAAGGAAAAAGAAAAGAAAAATGCATGTAAAATAAAGTATATATTCCTTTGCTTCCCTCAAATTTTCTTGTCCTCCATATTTCTTTCCATGGTAACCAAAATAAGGGGGAGGGGGGAACATTGAACATTCCCTTCACTTTTTCTTTTCTTTTCTAGCATTAAATCCATGAACCGAATAGAGTGTTATTAGTCCTGTAAAAGAAAAAATTAAGGTCATCAAATCATTAGAAACGATTCCCTTTTTAGGTCTTAGAATCCTCATTTTCAAAATATTTTCATTTGAGTAAATCGATTTTTTCTTTGTGTTGGAATTTGAAATGTGCACCTAAAATTAGATCATTTATTTGGTTATTATTATTAAGGCAAAGAATTCCATCGGAAAAATTGCTAAATAAAAGAGGTATTCATATAGATAAATATTGTGATCTCTGTCCTAATGAAATTGAAAATAGAAATCATATATTTTTTACTACAAAATATGTTTGGAATTCAATAGGGACATCATGTGAAAGCCCACAGTAGTGATCTTGATGATATTATTGACTAGCTTAAAATAATTCAATCAAATAATAAATGTGATGACATAAAAAAAAAAGTGACCAATAATTTGCGACAAATATTGTGTAATAGTAATAATAGAATCTTTCAATGAGTTAAATTCAATCCTTTCAAAATCATTGAAAAAGCAACTTCTATGTTTATAGATTAGAAGCATTTAAATTCTTGGTTCACCAAAAATAATATTGGTCCACTTAGTAGCAAAGTAGCTAAATTTATTAGGTGGATTCCTCCTATAAGAAGAAAGAAGATGAATTTTGATGAATCTAAGTTATGCAATAGAAATTCAGGCTTTGGCTCTTTGCAAAGGATTACTACGACTTAATTTTCAAGATGGGAAACAGATTAATATTGAAAGAGATTCTAGCTTAATTATTGATGTTATTTTGGATAGACAGAGTTGTTCATGAAAAATATACAATATAATTAAGGATTGTATCAATATTATTAAGAACAAAGACATAAAAACTAATTTTAAGCACATATATAGAGAAGTTAACATAACAGCTTACTGGCCACAAAAAGCTCCCATTTTGAAAAATAATATTGTATGGTTTGATAAATTTCTTAGACAGCTATATTCAATAGTTAGTGATGATATTAGAAGAAGAGCTCTACAGAGAATGGTGTGATAACTATACCATAAAAAAAAAAGGAAAAGATATTCTTCCATACGTCCGATATATCACGTGGCAATATATCTTTCCAATGACACTCTGTTATATACACACTGTCTCACTAAAAAATATGAGTCATGTCACACATGACAGAATACTATTAAAATAACATATTGTTGTATTACCATACCAGACTCATTCAACAATTTTTTCCCATGAGCACAACTGAAAACAAGGGGGCACAAAACAAAATAAACTAAATGGCAACCCCCTAATAAAAAAGGATAACAAACCCCCGCTAAAACAAAAAACTTGCAGCAACTCCCAAGGAAAAAACAGGGACCAACAAATTACAAAAATCCAAAGCAACGTAGCATCAGATCAGCAAAGCTTCAAAGCACCAAAACACCAAAGCAACCCGACACCAAAATCAAGGCATAAACACGACCTCAAAGCCACCAAGAACCAAGCGCAACATCCACCAAAGAAAATCCCATAGACTGAGAAATTGCCATCACCCAGAAAACAACAAACCACAAACAAAACCATAACAATGCTTCATAAAAGCATACCAATATATCTACTAAATCGACTTTGGAGGCTGCTGCACTTTGAATGAAAAAATGAGAGGAAACCAACAGAGAAGCATTAAGATGGAGGAGAAAAATCTGATTGAAGAACACCGGCTAGGAAAGAGGGAGGGTCTTCTTGCCACACAACAACTGAATCAATGCGTCTGGCATGTCTAGCTAATTCATGAGCCATTCTATTAGCAGAACGATGAGCGAACTTGCATTGGAAAGAGTGGAAGGAACCGGATGCCTTTGCATCCGCCCGAATCATACCCAAGTGAGAAATATCATCAGAAAGGGAAAGAATACTGTCAATCGTTCCCAAAGAATCACCTTTCAAAACAACGTGGTACAAACCAATATCCAAAGAGAATTGGAGAGCATATAAAGCGGCCATAGATTCCACCAACTGAAGCTCCATAAACGCCACCATCCTCTGAGACATCCCTTTATGAATTCACCACAACAATCTATAGCAACTACCCCAATACCCACTGCACCCCTGCTCCAAAAAAGAGCAGCATCAAAGTTCATTTTATACAGGCCGGAAGGAAGAGCTAACCACCGCTGGACAGATTCAACAGGTTGTGGTGGAGAAGGATCCTGGGTTCAAAAAACTCATTGAAATAAGAAACAACATACCGAGCAATTTCTTCAGGTTTACGCCAATCTTCGTCATACATTACCGAGTTCCTGTTATTCCATAAAAACCATGAAGTAGTGAGAAAAAAAACCCAAATTGAAAATCATCAACTGCCTTGTGTATCTATTCAAACCATGTTCTACAATCCGTAAAAAGATGAGCATCTGAGCTCCAAAAAAGACATTGCCCGAACTTGCCTAGCCACGTGACAATTTTTAATCACATGAAGTAAATCCTCAAGAGAACTCCCACAAAAGAAAAGCATATAGGATCAGCACTAACTTTGCAGCTAAGGAGATTTAGTCTGGTCAGAGCAAGCTTTCCAAGCAAACACTATAATCTTATTCGCTACTTTTGCTTTCCAAATAGCATTCCAACACCACATATTTGAGGAAGAAGAGCCGGACAGCAGCATTGAGCTTTTTTCAGTTATTTTCAAGTCCACCGTTAGATGATAAGCACTTCTAACCATGAACATACCGTGACAGGAAAAATGCCAAATTAATTTATCAGGGATCCGCCTAGTACTAAGCTGCATACTAAGGATGTTATCAACTTCAAAAGGGAGAAAATAAGATTTGACCAACCCACTATTCCACTGGAAACCCTGATTAATAAGAAGTTGGGCCACCTTTTGATTCTACGTTCTTCCCAGTATGATATGAGTAATAAATCCCATGATTAAGTTATTTTAATAATTTTGCCACTTATTAAACTTATAAGTTACAAGGAATAAGCTCATATCTACTCCTAATACCTTCAAATAAGTTTGCATGTTTTCTAGTTCCAAGAAGAACAAGAGGATCTTTTTCTTTATTTTATTTATTTCCATAAACTTCTATTTTTTAAAAATATTTTCAAAACACCATGATTTAGGAAATAAATTCATGAAATAACTAAATTGGTGTTGCCACCATTTTTTGAAGCCATTCAATCTCACCCAAATAATGTCTACATATTATGGTGACAGTAAAAGGCATTAACCCTCCAAAATTAAGATTTTAAATAACATGGCACATGGACCCTAAATGTGTCAAGAAAAACAACTAGATGCACAAGTGTTACCAAATCCACGTGGTTTTCTTTCGACTTAACCCAACATATGTCGTTTTTAACTTATTTCTCAAACTCATATTGTTTTTTAAATCGCATTTTAAAGATGCAATTTCAATGATAATATCTTAACAGAATTGCATCTTCAAACCAACAAGGATTTGAGAGTCCTTTGTTTAAACCAACAAGGATTTGGGTAATTCCAAATACTTGTTGGTTTAAAATCGCATCTTGAAGATGCGATTTTGTTATATGCGATTTCAAACTCACATCTTGAAGATGTGATTCTGTTAAAAAATTGTCATTGAAATCGCATCTTGAAGATATGATTTCAAAAACAACATGGGTTTGCAAAATAAGTTGAAAACGACATGGGTCCAGTTAAATCACCTCAAAACCACGTGGGATAAGTAAAAAATTCCAAAGTGTTAGAGATGCTCAATATAGAATTAGGCCAACTTGGTAATAAACTAATGACTAAGCAGGTACATAGAGCATGTGTCAAAACAAGTAGTCATAACATTCAAAGAAACTACATTTTTTCATGAATCTACAAAATAAAGAAGCCATAAGAACACAAATCAAAATTTTTAAAAAATGCAAGGATTCAGTTAACAGCTTTGTACCCCATATTTTACCAAGTACATGAATTTCTGATTGGAGCTCTATCTAACAATTAGGCATTTTTGGATGGATGCAGGAATTTTAAAAACAGACGTTTTGGAGTTCAAATCGGACTTTTTTTATATTTGAATATTTGTTTCAACGTTTTCAAGATGCCCACTTCAAAAAAGTGCCAGTGAGGAACTTATACCCAGGTGGTGATGGTGGTATTTGACTTATCCCATCCCATTGGGATAAAAATGAATGGCTTTATTGCAAGATTTATTTCTAATAACATAAAAAGAGAGCCATGACATGGTTGAAGGGTAACAGTTATTGGCAGTTAAGTAAATGCAGTGCAGGTTCAAGTTACTGGAATTAGTAATGAAGGTTATCAACCCAACTGATGTGCAGTTCTTAGTCACAATTTCAGGGATTTATGACACCGTACACCAGTTTTCCATGTACCAGAGGCTGCAAAATAGTTTGGTTTCTGTGTTTCTCAAGGCTTGGAGGTGTGTTGAGGACAAATGCATTCTCAGAACTCGCTCAAAATATTAGGCTCAATCAAGAAAAGAAGAGTAATCAAAATTCCAACAAGAGAAAGTGGAGTACAGAGAACTATTAGGTACCATTACAACTTTGGCAACACTAGCATTTTTACAATCTTCAGCCAAGCGTCGCAAATTTGCAGTTGCATGATATATTGATAGTCTTTTCTTTCATCAGAATGCAAAGAGTTAAATGGATACTATGGCAGCACAAGATTGCATAGTCATTGAAGTGAAATGAATAAGCTACAGAACTATAAAACTTCAAAAAAAGTTGTATATGCATGCACAAATCATTACCTATCATTGAGACAGACATGCAACATTTTTTTATTGCTGCAGTGCATTAGAACTTGGGAATTAATGGAACTCATTGGAATAGATGGGTAATAGCATAGATGGGCAATAGGAGAGCATGATAGGTTGAGTTCTAGGTCCTTTGTTTTGTGAACTTTTTTTTTATCTGTAAAAGTATAAGATATATATATATATATACATATATATATATATGAAAAGGCACCCAAAAGGGGCAAATCCATACTTACAAAAAAAGGTAATGGCTACATAGATCAAAGGCTAAGTTTCCCCAAAAAAATCAATATAAGAACCTAGATACATGCGCCTAGTTTCTTTACACCAGAAGAAAACAACTTTAGAATAGTGTCCTTCAGCCTCCAAAGGGGAGTTTCCACCCCTTAAAAAATCCTTGAGTTTCTCTCTTTCCAAAGACTCCACAAAATACATAAAGGAGCCATTCTCCATGCCGTCCTCATTTCTTTTCTCACTCCATGACATCTCCACCCCAAAAGAACCTCCTTTATAGTAGCCGACATCGCCCAACTACATCCAAACAAAGAATGAAATAGACTCCACACCTCCCTAGCCACAGGACAATGAACTAAAAGACGATTCCCAAATTCCTCTGCATTTTTGCACAAGTAACACTAACTAGGAAGGTGGTAACCCCTCTTGTGAAGATTGTCCGTGGTTAAGATAGCCTCCCAAACAGCCACCCATACAAAGAAAGCCACTTTACTAGGCACCCGCAACTTCCAAATAACCTTCCATGGGAAAGCTTCCTCCCCACTACTCACTAATTTCTTGTAATAAGAGCTTACTGTGAACTTTTTATCTTTATTCACCTTCCAAACCAACCTATTCCAGCCAACTCCACTAACCTTATAAGAATGCACCACCTCCATGAAGTCCAATACCTCATCCATCTTCCAGTTAAAAAAATTTCTTCTAAAATGAGGATTCCACACTGTGTTGTCGCTTCCCCTGCACATAGACTCCCCTGCCATAGCTTCTCTATTAAAAGGAATGTTGAATAGAGAAGGATATCTCCCCTTGAGAACAATGTCTCCACACCACCTATCCTCCTAAAATCTAACCCTTGCACCATCCCCCACTTCAAACTGCACATGATTACAAAAATCAGCCTCTCTGTTTTGTGAACTAGTTGCTGCTCTCAGCATTATCTTGTGGCATCTGTGATTCTTCATACAAAAAAAAAATAGAAGAAAAAAAAAACTCTAGATTTTGGACAGAACTTTTCAACATACTTGGGAATTTAATAATTCGGTAACAATGTAAGTTTCTTGTTGCAAATTATTTTGTGATCATAAGGATTGATTCGCTATGTATAGAGACTAAAAATAAGATGCTATGTGTCAACAATAGAATATATATACTGCAATTATTTGAATTGACTAGATTACAGTGTCATTCATTTCCTAAGAATTTGATTGAGTTTAATATTACCTGTTACGGGTGTTTTTTTTATAAAAAAATTAATAGCATTCTGAGAAGAAAGTGTGTTTTCTTATGACTTAATTTACAAACCTCATACCAGTTTTACTTGGTAATAAGACTAAAACTTGATCAACTTTCATTCTTGGAAAATTCAGGATAATGAGATGTCAAATGCTGTAGTAAGTGTTGCAAAAGAAGAAGAAGAAGAAGTGACTCAGTGAGGACTTCAGTGACAATGAAGATCACAAAACTAATATATCAGACATTGCTATTGGATAGGTTGTTTACCAGATAAATCTTTCTTGAGTCTAGGTAACATTTTATTAGCCTTTATTTAGAAATGGAATGAGAAAAGAACCAACCGGGGGTAGCTTAGTTGGCAACCATGGCCTCCTCATTAGGGGAAGTTATGGGTTCAAGTCTCACTTCCTTCATTAGAAGATTGTGAGTATTATTTTCACCCAGTCATGGACTGGACTAGTTTATTGGTTCAAGGCCCATATTTGAGAAGCTCTGGGTTTAGTCGTTTAGTCGGTTGTTGAGTTGAGTTGATTGTAATAGCATGTAAACTTATTTGAATGTATTAGAAGTAATTTTGAGCTTATTCCTTATAATTTAAAGTTTAGTAAGTGCCAAAATGTTTAAAATAACTTAATCATAGAATTTATTACTTATATCATTCTGGGTAGACGTAGAATCAAAATAATGCATTCAAAAAAGAGAAAAATATATTGTGCATAGATGAAAATATTTTTCTTAACTTTATTTTGAAAATGAGGACTCTAAAACTTAAAAAGGGAATCGTTTTTAAAGATTTGATGGTTTTAATTTTTTCTTTCACTAACACTCTGTTCGGTTGATGGATTTAATGCTGGAAAAGAAAAGAAAAAGTGAAGGGAATGTTTTTTCCTTATTTTGGTTACCATGGAAAAAATGTGGAGGAAAAGAAAATGAGGGAAACAAAGGAAGATATATTTTACTTTACATGCAATTTCCTTTATTTTCCCTTATTTCCATTTCTTAACAAGTTTTGAGAATTTTTTTTTTTTAACTTCCAGTCTTATTTAGGCATGAGACAAAATATGCTGAAAAAACTATTTTCCTTTTCCTCACCAAATCTGCCAAACCAGACATACATAAAAGAAATAAAGCTTTTTTTCTCATCATTGTTACTGAATTGAGTATTTGGCCTTCTGATTTTCACAGGCCATGAAGGAAAAGATGAGTGATCTTGTCCAGAGCTTAGAAATGCCACCAGGCCTCTGAGGGACTGAAGCAATGATATTTTCCTCTTACACAGAATTTCAAACTTTGTATACTAGCTGTGAAGGTGTGCTCTTTTGTACTGACCTTGAAATTTTGATCTTGCTAATTTTAATTCCTGGTTAGCCATATGGAACCTACACTCTGTGTCCTTGCCATAAAAAAGAAACCTTTGTTCAGGATTTTCAACAATAACCCCCCTTCCCCTCTCCCTCAACCCACGCCAAACGAGATTCTAGAAAATATTTTCTTCAAAGAAAAAAGAATAGAAAGGGCAATTTCAACTCATGAGGCACTACAACTTTATTTCTACAAGTAGAGAGACTGTTTTCAAGACTCGAACCCATAATCTCCATATCACAGCGGCTCTATTAGCATGACAGCTTTTGTAGATTAAACATTTTTTGAGTGAAACATGTCAATTTAAATTTGATGATATAAACCAGAAACATTTCAAAGGCATCCTCAAGGCACCTGTACATCAATTTTAACATGCTTGGTTTTGCAAAATTGGAGGAAATAGAACCTGTTGTTTTGTTGTTGCTTCATACTGCTACCAAAAGAGTAGTACATACTCTGCACCACCATCATTTCTCCTGGTATCATGAAGTTCCACGGATGCTCTATTTGACTGCAAAGAACAAGGATAAATGAAATTTTGAAAATTTTAACCACAATCTCTCTCTCTCTCTCTCTCTCTCTCTCTCTCTCTCTCTCTCTCTCTCTCTCCATATATATATGTATGTATGTATGAAAAAGAATCAGTTAAAAAAGGAGCAGTTTTGCGAATAATTTCTGAAAAGTAAAAAAATAAAACTTGCCTGATGTAAATAGTGTTACGATATTAACTCATTTCCTGCTAAAAAAACTAAATTCACTTCTGTACTCGGAATTTAGCTAAATGTGTTTTTCTTAAGAACAAAAATGCCAATTGGAATGAATGATTCCTATTTTAAATCCGTACTTTTTATGGGAATTTTAATGGATTGAATTGTTCCAACTTTTCAACTGCTCAGAAGTATATTTTCCAAGGAGTTTCTCAAGATCTTGGAAATTCTTTGCCTGCCAAGAACGATCGGAAAAGAATAAAACCTCTCTTAGGCTTAAACAGAGGAGCTTCATGCCCAGCTTTCACTGTGGCAAATGTTATTCCATCATAGACCTCAGTCCAGCCTCCTCCCAGTTACAGAAAATTGATTTCCCCATCACTTCAGCCTTTTATGTGTTTTTTTTTTTTTTTTTTTTTTTTTTTTTTTTTTTTTTTTTTTTGTGAAATTTACATGATTAATGAGTTTTGTGATAAAATTTGTACAATACCTGGTTGCTAGAATACCATGGATACCACCGAATCTTGATAGCGAGACTGAGAAGGTTAAGGGAAAACCTTATGGCAGTCACTAGAACCATTGAATCCGTATCTCTGCTGCATTGATACAAATAATTTCATTAGGAACTTTTGAATTTTTCTTCTTCTCTTCACTCTAGTTTTGTTATATTATGTGTTAATGTACACCAAACATTGCAAGAGTTTCACTTTACCAGTGACTAAGTTTATGTTGTTTTGCTTATGTATTTATATTCTAGAAGGCCTTTTCTTGGAATGTATTAACTATAAGATGAAATTTCATCTGAAATGACCAGGTAGTAAGAAATAACATCTTCTCGTGTCAATAAGACTTACCATGTGATAGTTCCCATTTAATAGATGAAAATGCTAAGTTTGTATAGCATTTTCTGGAAGAAGATAGAAATAAATATGAAGGGCATGATTTGATGAGTTCAGTACTTACTGAGGTGCAATACCAGTGTCCATTGAAGATCGAGAACAGCCTTAAAAATAGGGTACTGAGCCCCTCATAAACAACGTTTGATAAGGACATTCAACAAATCGTTTCCCATGGCCCGTTGCTCCTCTTGAATCTTCTTGGCAGAATTCACAGCAGAGTGGCTACACCAGCTTAGCTCTATAATTTGTAGTGTGGGTATATCCCCTAAACTTGATGGGATTTTCTCAAGTTGTTGACATGTAGACAATACTAAATGCTGAAGGCTGGGAAAGTGAATACTGTCAGCTTTCCATCTTGCAATATGCAAGTCATCAAGTTTCAAGAATTTTAGTCGATGAAACCCCCCGCCACTTGTTTCCCACTGTAGTCCAATGCACGCATTGTGCATCAATTTGAGAACTTCAAGGTTGGGTATCTTCCCAAGTATAGACATTTCCTCCCATGCTAGACAAGTATCTTGTAAAGTTAGCTTCTTAAGATTTGGTGGAAACTTATCCCACTGGAAAACACATGGCTTGCAGTGGTTTAAAGATTCACACAAAAAGTATTGTGGGTCCATCAAACTTGACAACTTCAATGTTTCGAGGTAGTTTAAAGAGCTTAGATCAGGAAACGTCAAATAGAAACACCTCGTGGACTCTGATATCAAATTTCCACAAAATCCCAGCTTTTTAAGATTTGGAGTCCTTGCCAAGACATTCTCAAAAGACTTAGTGGGACGTACTTGTGAGATGGTTTGTAGGTTATCCAATACCAAGGGATAAACATCATCGGTCAGTTTATCGGCATAACTTCCGCGTGGAATCTGTATATGCCTCAGCTTTACCAACTTCCAAATACTCGGCGGTACATGTAAGGTTTTCTCTTCCAAACGACGTAACCCAAAATCCCCAAAAGAATCTGGTAACCAGCCATCAGCTAAATAATCACAAGCCCAAAAAGAATCTGCTAACCCAGAATCCACAAAAGAATCTGGTAACCCAGAATCCTCAAAAGAATCTTGTAACCCTGAATCCCCAAAAGAATCTCGAACGTGCTTCCATCCTTCTCTTATCAAAATAAGGGTTTCTAAGTTCGAGAGTTTGGATATTGAATGTGACAGAACAAAATCATCGTCATTTTGAAGTGCCAGGTACCTCAAATGAACTAGACTTTCTATCGCTGTTGGAATGTGGGGGATTTCGATGGGTGATAAATCCAACACTCTAAGAAGTTGGAAGGATTTATGAATATTAAAAGATACATTCAGCAATTTAGAGCTGAAGCACAAAAAGGAGCGGACATATGGGGCAGTAGGCTGTAGAGAAATGGATTCGAAAAACTTCAGAATGGATAAACAGGGCGACGTATTTGCCTAGGACTTGAAGAAAACAAAGATGAAAGTTGTTCGTGCCTGTAAATTCGCAGTAGAAAATTATCTTCCTCAGCTTTTCTCAAGCATAAATCACGCAACAGATCATGGACATGGCATGCTTTGATTACACCAGCTGACCTTTTTGCAACTAAGACCAAACTTCGATCAATTAGATCCACCAAATATTCCTCCGCTACATCTTCCTTGCTCTTTTGCCCGGTTTGGCGTATAAATCCCTCGGCAATCCATAACCAAATGAGCTTTTGCACAGGAATTTCATAGTCTTCTGGGAATGCGCCCATAAAGAGAAAGCACGATTTCAAATGAGGAGGCAAGTGGTTGTAACTCAGTGCTAGTGTATCCATGTATTGCTTTGGCTCGTTTAAGATGTATGAACTTACACTCTCAGCAACTTTCTTCCACCAATTTTCTGCCTGTTCTGTCTTTGCAAGAAGTCCAGCAACTACAACAATTGCCAGCGGCAATCCTTGACATTTTTTTGCAATTTGTTTTCCAATTTCCACCAACTCCGTAGGACAACTTTTTTTCTGAAATACCTTCTTTTGCAATAGATTCCAGCTTTCATCGTCAGTTAGAAAGTGTAGAAAATGAGGAGGGCTGTCAGGTTTGGCCTGCAAAGCCACATCAGTCATCCGACTGGTGAACAGAATTCTACTTCCATTGTTGTCATTTGGAAAATACATTTTTGTATCATTCCAAGCCTCAATATCCCATATATCATCCATGACAACAAGATATCTCCTTCCCTTGAGGCATTTATACAACCTTTCTCCCAACTTTTCATTGCTCATTCTGTAAATTTCATTTTCCTGCTGCACAAAAGAAGTTAGAATGCCAAGCAACAAATCCCTCTTTTGAAACACTTGAGACACAGAGGTCCAACCACGAATATAAAAGTGATATACAACCAAAGGGTCATCGTACACTTTTTTAGCCAGAGTTGTTTTACCTAATCCAGCCATTCCAACAATCGAGATGACTTCTAGCTGATTCGAATTATGTACTCCAATAAGTCGGTCCTTGATTGTGTCTACTTCATCGTCAAAGCCTACCAGAGTTTCTTCCTCTACATTGGGAGCACTAGTTCTTGAACAACTTCCATGGGAAAATGTTTTAACTTGTGGGACTCCAACACCATACAACTTGTTGCCATAAATTTCCACAATCTCTGTCTTGATAGAACCAATCTCTTCTAGGACGCCAGTGAGGTCTAGGGGAAAATGAAGGGAATTCTTTCACAATGCCATCTTCGCTTAACAACCTAAGAGACTCCTTAACCGGAATTCGACTCACTAGGAAGGGCTGATTCTGTGTTCGCCAGCGGGGGATTCTCAGTTCAGGATCTCTAGGTTGTCGATCGGAGATATCTAGCACTTTGCTGATACTACTAGCTCTTGAGCCGGCTGCTTCGGTCGAGAAGAGAAATAACCGAAACCAAGGCGTCTTGGATTTGGGAGCAACATTACTCTCTGCGAAGCGGTCGTACGCTTTCCTCAGAATCATCAATGTCCTCGTCGGTGGTGACAGTGATTAGAGCGTCGAAGTCTTCGTTGGGGAGCTTGTACTTTATGACGAAATTGCTAGTATCAAAGATACTAGAGAGGCCCCTCAGGAGTGTTGAGATACAGATTAGGCGGTAGACGTCAACGATGCGGGTGTCACCGCCCACGTAGTGGAGCTGGTTGTCATCGGAATTGGATAAGATCTTCCCACCGGAACTGCACATCAGCCGCATATCGGACGTCGATTCCGAAACATCAAGTACAAACAAGTCTACACTCTTTTCTGCCTCAAAAGTGACATCTCTAATTTTTGCCACCAGATCCTTCACTTTTATGTTCTCCTTGCGTTTCTCCTCCGTATCTTTGAGGAATTTTCTAAGGAATTCTAGCTCCTCATACAGTGATTTTAAACTATCCTTCTCATGGAGTATAAATTCATTGTCACAGTTCATGAGCTCCATCAAATTCTCCATGAAAAAATCCACAGCAGTATCTTCAGCCATCTCTCTCTCTCAGTTTTTTTTGCAGAAATTGCGACTCTAGAAGCTCTGCAACTAGTCGGTGGTGACTTTAGAGTCATCGTGACTCTTTAAAACAAGTCGTTGTAATTTATTGTATCTTTAAAATAAGTCATTGTCATTTTACTGTATCATTCTAATTTTTTTCACTTCATTTATTTAAGATTAAGATTCAATTAATCTCTAAAGTCACTAACTTTGTTTTTCTACAAAAATATTCATTCATTATAAAAACTTAATATTGATAAAATCATTAAAATGTAGTGGATTCTTTTAATCCTGTCTCCAACTTTATTGTGAAGAAAGATTTTTTTTATTTTTACCGCGCTACCTCCTTATATAATTGAACCTTAAAGTTTAAATAGCAAATAAAAGAAAATATTAAATTAAAAAATAAATTATACTGATATTTTCTTAAATTTTTTATTTTTTTGACAAACAAAAAATATCTTCTTGCAGTTTTTTTTTTTCAAATGAGAAAACTATTTTTTTATGATTTTTTTTTTTTTAACTTTGACAACTTTTTCTAAATTTTTTATAAAGATTTTTTAATTAAAGGTAAATAACTTGTTTTTATTTTTTATAAAAACAAATTGAGTAAATTACACCGGCCTCCGTGAAGTTTCTAACAATTACAAAGAACTCTCTTGAAATTTTTAAAATAACATTGATCTCGCCTACTTTTATCGACAAATTATAAAAAAAATCTCTCCTCCAACCTTAAGTAATTTAAGTAATTTTGTTATCCCTCCAAAAGTTGACAGAAATGGAAAGAAAGGAAACAAAGATTTAATAAATTTTTAATAATATCAATATTACCCTTAAAATTGTAAAAGTCAAAATAAAAATGACACATCTATTCTAAGACATCTCAAAGGTATAATAATAAAATAATATAAAATCTTTTCTTTTCCTTTCTCTCCTTTATCAGTCCTAAACAAGATATTAATCTTTCTTCTCATTCTTTTTCATTAGTTATCCAAACATAAATGAGTGATTACTCTCTCCTCTTCTCTCCTCTCCTTTCCTTTCCTTTTCTTCATAACTAATACTCTCATCTCTTTTCCTTTCTCTCATACTTATCCAAACGAACTGTTAAGGACTAAAATATATTTACATTCTTAATTAGTTCATCACTTTAAAACATCATGCACATGAATGGTACACATTGTTCAAAATATTTCTCAAGACTTCAAAATTCAATAAATTATAAACTATAAATCTGATTTTAATAAAATTTATATATTTAAACTCTAAAAATCGAGATCTATTAAACAAGATTCATATTGAATATGAAACTTTAAAAGAAAAAAAAATTGAATCTAAAATTATAAAATTTTGACTTAAATAAAAATATAAAATTTTACACTTTTTCAGTGACAAACTTCGTCTTAATGAAAGTATAAATATTTATACTTTTTCTAAAATTATGAAATTTTACAAATACATAAAAACCAAAAACGTACAATTTTTTTTTATATAAACCCTAACCTTTTTGCATCTTACCTTACTTCTTCAAGTAACTTACTAGTTCGATCGTGAATAGAATTTTAGATAAACCATAGCCTCATAACTTTTTTCGATGGTCATTTTTCTTGTTTAGTGTGTACTGTTCAAACATTTGAAGCGCATCACTCACGCATCAATGGTATCTGTAATAACCCGGAAAATTTTTTTTTTTTTATATGAAAATTTTCTTGGTTATTAAATAATAATAATAATAATATTATTATTATTATTATTATTGGTATTCTTAGTACATGTGTGTTATATATATATATATATATATATATAAGTGGTATGCATGTGTAAAATGAAGTATATGCAAGTGTATATATAAATATATATATATATATAAATCTATGGGAGTGTGTGTGCATGTGGATGGACATATGTATGTATGTATATATGGCAGTGTGTGTACAACCGACCTAGTGTGTGTGTCTAGTGTGTGTATATGAGTGGATATGTATATAGGTATAGATGTAGAGCAGCTTTGCATTTAATGCAAAGCTGCTTTGTAGGAAAATTTGGGTGGCTGATGTAGGGAGAAAAAGGTCAAGAAAAGGGGCTGATGTGAGAGAGAGACGTGTGAGAGTTGGTGAAGTTATATATGGGTGTTGGTCTCGGTTGGGGAGGAAAGAAAGGAAAGAAAAACTGAGGGCAAGGGAGAGAGAGAGAGTTCTGAAAAAGGAAAGAAGCAGAAGTGGATCAAGAGGAACAGAAGTGAGAGGAGACCTATAACCAAGAAAATCAGAATTTCAAGGTAAATGGGTTTAGTTTCTGTTTTTAAGTTTTTGAGTTGTTTGATTGATTTGATTTTAGGATCTTAGAGAGCATGTTATAAGAATTATTTTGCAAAAAGAATGAAGGAAAATGGTTGAAAGATGAGGGAGAAATGGGGATTTACAGGTCACGGCCGTGGGGGGGTTGGGTTAACATTTTATGTACAAAACCGTGCTTGGATGATGGGAAAATAACCCCCTGAGGTGCAGAAAATGATTAGTGAAGAAAGGGGTGGAAAACAGTGAACAACCGAGTGTAAAAATGGAAATATTCAGCTCGCCGGAAAACCGGCCGGAGCTATTAAACCCTAAATTCGAGACTATTGAGAGGGTCTTGATGGAAATGGAGGGTAGGAAAGGAATCTAGGGGAAAAATGGAAGAAACTGACATTTTGAAAACATTGAAAACCCACCGAAAAAATGTCGCCGGCGCCGGAGAAGGCGCCGGAACCCTACTGTTACCCTACCGGAAGATCGGGGACGAAGGGGGCACTGTTCGGGTCCGGGTTGGGTCGGATCCGGGTCCGGTTCGGGCGGGGCTGAACCGCCCCTGCCATGTGTCGGTCACTGGTTTTAAATTAAAAGGGGAAGGGGAGTGTTTGGCAACAGGGATAAGAAATTGAAATTGAAATTGAAACAGGAACAGGGATATCCTATCTCTGTTCTGGACTAAACCCCATTTGGCTATATGAATTAAGAATAGGAAGAAATGGAAATTACAAATTGACCCTTGAACCTTTTGGAAATTAAACTTGACCCCAGAACTTTAGGAAATCTGATTTTGACCCACAGAACTTTTGATTAATTATGTTTTGACCCACCAGAATTAAATATTAATAAAATAATAATTAAATTAATTAATTAATAAATTAATTTAATTATTTAAATATTCAAAAATATCCCGGAGTCCAAATGGGACAAGTCATTAGTGTATTTTGACTATCTCGACCATTCTGAGACCAATGGTGTGGTCCGTTTTACGAGACGGGGTCCCAAAAAATAAAAGACCCGTAGTAACCTTTAAAATTACCAAAATGCCCCTGAATTAAAGTACAGTCAAACGAACTCCGAATTAAGTAAACAAATAGTGAAACTTTATTATCTCGAGCATTCCTGACTCAACCGTGGAGTCCAATTTGTAAAAAGAGGTCACGAAATGTAAGGAACCGTGAAAAGTGCAAAATGACTGTTTTGCCCTTTTGAACTCAGGTGTCCGAATTGAGTTCTACGAAAACCTAAACTTAGTTTCTTCGACGTCCCGGACTCAATAGTGGAGTCTAATTTAGAAAAATAGAAACTTATGAATTAGAGACATAAAATTTGTTGAATAGAATAAATTCAAATGACAATGAACTGAGTTACCTGTTATGATTTTAGAGACACGAGAGGGCAAGGAGAAGGTGATCTGACCTTCGCTATTCTCCCTGTGATCCTGCCATACTACGAGTACGCTTTCCCTAGTTGAGGTCGATTATCAGGTACGATATATTGTGCTAAGTAAGAAATAGAATTGAGATTAGGAATACTTGTTCTGCTGCCTTGATTGTTCACATGTTTGCCTGATTGTTCACATGCTTATGTGCTTCATGCTGTCTTGCTAAAGTTGGGTGATGATGTGGATCATGATTATGTGTATATCGCATGTGTTAGAGTAGTGTGTGAATTATATGCTTTGAGAACTGTTGACATTATGAAATGTGCATTTGAAAGCATGCTTTATGCGTGAATGAGATACATTATTGAGATTACATTATGACATGATGAAATCAAAGCATGTTGGCATAGGATGATTCCTTGGACATGACATGATATTGCATTTGGTACCCTAACCAGCGGGAGCGATCCGCGAAGGGATATGATATTGCATTTGGTACCCTAACCAGCGGGAGCGATCCGCGAAGGGACACGATATTGCATTTGGTACCCTAACCAACAGGAGCGATCCGTGAAGGGACATGACATTACATTGTATTACATTACATTACATGAGTTGATATGGACATGGCATAGAATTGACATGATTGTGGCATAGAGTGGTGTGGGTGTTTCATGGGCATGGTTACTGCATTGCATGGATAATATGGATGACATGCAGATTATTGCTAGTATATTGTATGCATGATGTTGAATGCCATGTAGATATAACTGTACACTTGCACAAGCCACGCCCTTGATTTTGTTTCTTACATTAGCATTATATTGTACCAGCATGTTGAGCTAACTCCTTTAGTGAGGCAACATTTCAGATGATGTCCCAGCTGTACGAGACGGGGAAATGAGCTGATTAGGAACTATGTTAGGCCCAAGGGGCGCTTTTGATATTGTATAAGGGCATAAGCCCGAGATTATATCTTATTTTGTATGTTGTGAACGAATGGACCAGACCTCGTGTATGTATCAGAATAGTGCACGGAATGTATGTAATTATATTTAATCGTCTTTATTTCCTTATTATTTTTATTTTCTTTTGTCTCGTTACTCGCGCCTCGAGTTCGCTGGAATTCAGGGCGTGACAGTATCAGGATGATAGCATTTCTCAAAAAATAAAAAAGAAAAAACTGAAGAGTAAATTGGCCGTGAGCCTTCATTAACTCCATTAATGATGAACACTGTTGCAATTGTTGGCACCATAGATACAACAAGCAGGTCAAGCCCTGCATATAGTCCTCCATTGTGCCTGACCATTACCTCTATAGTTGTATCCCACTTTTTCTCAATTAAATTAATAATTTAAAAAAATAATTAAAAACAAAAACAAAAAAGTCATAATAAAACAAAACAGGAAATAGTTAGACTATTTCCTTAGAGCCCACAAAGATGAGCTGTGTTCCACCTTTTTTCAATGAAAATAATGATTTAAAACAACAAAAACAAAAAAGGCATATCGAGAGGCAATAGCTGTGCTATTTACTTTGGGACCCACAAAGAAAAACCATATCAATATTTGTCTGCTCTGTCATGACTTTACTGAGCACGAATTCTTCAAAGAAATGGACACATTCATCTTCTTCGGGTCCAACCAAGACCGTCTCCCAATGATTAATTTATTGAAATTATTATAGTTATATATATTTTTAATTTAATTTTTAAAAAATGTAATAATTAGTTATTTATATTTTTAAAATTTGTCTGAATTAATTTTTTTTAAATAATTGGGCTATTTCCTTGAACCCCACAAAGATTAGCTGTCTTCCATCTTTTTTCAGAGAAAATAATGATTTAGGAAAATAAAAACAAAAAAGTCATATCAAGAGGCAACAGCTGTGCTATTTCCTTTGAGACCACAAAAAAAACAATATTGCTATTCACACTATTTTTTTTTTTTTATCAATAATGGTGTGAATAGCATTATTGCAAAGAAAAAGCACACTACTGCTTGTCTGTTCTGTCATTACTTTACTTTTGAGAGCAAAAGATTAATGTAAAGGTTGGAATAAAGTTATAAAGTATAGAAAAAAATTCTAAGTGGACATTCACCTGAATATCTCCCCTTCTCAAGCATGCCACCCTCGCTCTCTACCACACCGACGGAAGCATGGCTAGGGCCTATGAAACTGATTTTAAATTATTACCATATTCAAATTTTTTATATTTTTAACTATGAAACTGATTTTAAATTATAATATTTAAATATATTTTTATAATTTTTAAAAAACTAATTAAAAATTTTTGAAACACATTATAAAATCATTTTTTTAAAAAAAAATCATATCTAAATCCCTATTCAAACTTTAATCTTTCTCTTTCTTTTATTCTTTTCCTTTCTTTTCTTTTTTTTTTTTTATATAGAATTTGATTGTATTTCTTTTGGATCAAATACCTTTTCCTATAAATTAAAACAAAAAAAAAGAAAAGAAAAATCTACTTAAAAATAAGGTCATAACATAATTTCCCAACTCACACAAGGTATAAAATCATTAACCTGTAGTGGATTCTCTTAATCCTGTCTCCATCTTGTAAATACTTTTTAGCTTTACAAGGCTTCAACTTTATTCCACCGAAAGGTATCCTGTCCGTGTGATCATTGCGTTGATTTTGTGAACTCTTCTCAATAATCCACACTTTTTTTTTTCCCCTTTTTTCTTTCGGAAAATCAATCCACAGTTCATTAAAAAAACAAAAACAAATCACCAATAATCAAGAGGGAAAGAAAAGGTTGGCTTCTTCTTTGGGTCGCCGGTTGACTGACCAGCTGAAGCGGCGGCACAGAGCAATCCCATCACCGACGAGAAGCATACAAATCTCGAACCTCGGATCAGCAGCGAGAGCTTTGTTAAGCTTCAAGACGAAGTCCCTGTAGTACCTGACGTAGACCAACTTCCTCATCGGAGCGTCTGGTGGCCCCCTCCCGGCAAAGCCGGGCCTCCCTTCAAGTCTATTTTGTGCTCCTCTTCAAAAATTTCCTAGCTTCTTTGCATCCTCTCATATCCTTGGAGGTTGAGTGCCAAAGATTATTACCCACAATCTTCAAAAATAATTTAAACTTGCCCATACTAAATAAAAATTTTAAACTTTCTCTCAATTAGGTTGTTTTACAAATATCTAATTAATTATATTTAGGAGTAGACATTGAAAAAAAATAAAATATTAAATAATTAAATCATAACATTTATATTTGTTTGAGCTTATTGAAGAGTTGGTAGCCTTGTGTGAACTCAAATTTCACATCCTAATAATTATAAACTTACATAATTTAGGATTTCAACATTAAATTTTTGGCATATAAAAGAGAAGAAAATATATATATATATGGCTATTTTTATATAAATTAAAAGAAAATTTAAAAAAATAAATTAAAAAATTAGTTAAATTAAAAAAATAAAAAAATAAAAGAAAATATTTTATTATTTTGAAAAAAAATTTAACTGGAATAAGATATTTATATATTATTAGATAAAGTAGGAAAAGTCAATATAATTTTAAAAATTTTAAAAATAGTCAATATAATTGTCAAAATTCTCAAATAAATTAATGTAATTTACATTAAAAAGAGAGGTATTAAGAAAAAGAAATTTGGATGACCTCCTTGTATTTTCATTCCATGCGACACAAACATATAAGTAATACTTTAAGTTACTGTATCATTCTAATTTTTTTCACTTCATTTATTTAAGATTCAATTAATCTCTAAAGTCACTAACTATTTTTTTTCTACAAAAAATATTCATTCATTATAAAAACTTAATATGGATTTAGGGGGTACAATTTGAGTGAATCGAGCTCAAATTGAATCATATTCAAATTTAATTTAAATTTTAAAATAATTAATTCGAACTTAAACTCGATTTTGAATACGACAACTCAACTCAAGTTCAATTTCAATTAAAATTCATTATATCGGGTTCAACTCGAATCCAACGAATTTTTAATAATTTAGATTATCTATTCTACTTTTCAAATTTTATTTACAATTTCTTTAATACATTGTTATAGTTTTCCTATTTAAATTATACATTAAAAGTCTCACTAATTTCTCTTAGTTTTCCTGTTAAAAATAAAATAAAATCCGTTAAAATAATTCTTTCAACATAATTTGATTTTAAAAAAAATTACGAGATATTAACAAGTTCTTAAAATTATAAAAATATAAATAATAATGTTTGTAAGTAATTTATATTAATGGTGCATAACTAAATAAAAAATTTAATATATAAAATATTATTCAAGCACAGATTTCCAAAATCTCAATCAAGTCCAACACTAATTTAGATTAGACTTGAATTCTTTCATCCAAACTCATTCCAAAATATATAAAATAAAACTCAAGTCCTAAACAATTTGGATTGATTTCCGATTAACCCATCCATGTTGCACCCGAAAAAGTTTTAACATAAACTTTTTTTAAATTTTAACATTAAATAAATATAAATGTATTTTTTTATAAAATTTATATATTTGATATCTAAAAACATGTATAAAAGTTTTGAAGAGAAATATAAAACAAATGATAATTTAAAATAATATATATATAAGAAAATAAAAGAAAGTATTTTTCTTCACATTCTACGAATGTTCGAGAGACATGAAAAAAAAACTCATTATCTCTCGGTTTTTCCTTATTTTTTCCTCTTCTTTCTACTATACAATTTCAATAGCCAACATACATCAAGTAAAGGTACCAAGTATTATCTAAATTCGTTAACTCGTTTTAACTCACCTACTAATCAACCTGCTATAACTTGTTCATTTTTTTTTTTTGATAAGTAATAACTTGTTCATTTAGTTAACGAGTTATAAACAAGTTGAATAATAAGGAACCTGTTAATTTAACAGGTCAGTATGAGTTGAATATGAGTGTTTAACGGATTAAGAATAAAAAATTATAAAATAATATAAAAAATATATATATATATATATATATCTTCATAACATACATATATATAATACAGTATATACATATACAGTACACATAGTATACAGTATATATATAATACAATATGTATATATATATATATGTGTGTGTATCTATATACTCAGGGTTTTGTCTATGGTGATGCAGTCACGTCATGTGGGCAGTGGGCAGTCCGGTGACAAACTCGAACCGGGTCAGCCGTCCTCCACAGTGTAATTTTATTTAGAGGAGAAGACTAGGTTAGTGGTTTATTAATATATTGGAAGATAAAAAAAAGACAAATAGATCTTTGTTAATTTGCATTGTTGTTTACATATTTGGTCTTTTGTGGTGGCTGAGTCCAACTTCTATTATTCTTATATGATGGCTGCCTACAAACTATTCACAACTAGTACCTAATTATTTTCTTAAGGGGGAAGGGGGTTTGGTTTTATAAGCTATGCGGGGAGGGAAAAATATTAATAACTATGTGTTTAGTAATTTAAATTAGAATAGTGTGAATGAGAGAAATAAATTATGTGGGTAATCCAAATGCATGAAATTTGCATCGAAAAAACTCTAATATTGAGATAACACGAAAAAATGTCATCATTCCTTAAATTAAATTCAAATATATGACAAACAAAGAAAAACAAGTCTGGTAGAAATATTAGGCACTTGACAAATATGGTTCGATTTACTCAAATTTTAAATTGAAACTGAATCAAATTGTTAATTTTTTAATTATATTCTTAACTTTCTTTTAATAATGGTGTTTTGTTGAATTTTTAAGAAATCTAAAATAAAATAATTATTGTGATTATTTAAAAATAATATTTTTTTTTAGAGTTAAAAAAAATAACTAGTTGAATTCGGATTGACCCGATTCGTATGTGACTCAAGTCGTATTTGACTTGTTTAATTACAAGTCAAATATAAGGTCAACATGTTTTCGACCCGACCCGTTTCAACCAGCCCATTTTGCCAGAACCAAACAAAATAGTCATTCTTTTCCTATTTTATCAGCATTCAAAGGCAAAATAATGTGTGAATTGACTTGCTTTGTTCTGTTTTGCATGCCAAAACATTAGATGTGGTGCTCATACAGATAAGCAAACTGGTGCTTCTGAAGAAGTTTAAAATTATATCTATATCTATAACTATATCTATATCTATATCTATATCTATACTACTTATAAATGTATGGATCCTCTTATGTGTTTTCTCTAAAAATGTTTTACACTTTTATTACCAATATATCCCCATCACATTTATAGGTAGTATAAATATATCCCCATCACACCCCTCATTCATTTAAAATAGTGAACCCACTCTAAAAATGTTTCACTTTTATCTATACTACCTATAAATAAATAAATAAATAAATAATAAATAAATAAATACCTATAAATGTATGGATCCATTTACATGTTTTCTTCTGTATGGATCCTCTTATGTGTTTTCTCTAAAAATGTTTTACACTTTTATTACCAATATATCCCCATCACATTTATAGGTAGTATAAATATATCCCCATCACACCCCTCATTCATTTAGAATAGTGAACCCACTCTAAAAATGTTTTACACTTTTATCTATACTACCTATAAATAAATAATAAATAAATAAATAAATACCTATAAATGTATGGATCCATTTACATGTTTTCTTCAAAATTATTTTACACTTTTACTTGACAAAAATATCATTTATTCTTTGTCCTTTCCTATTCCCACTCTCTTCTCTTTATTCTTTGCCCTTTATTCCTTATTATCATTTTCTATTCCCACTCTCTTTCTCTTTATTTTTTGCCCTTTCTTATTCTCACTCTCTTTTGACATACTTTTTCGTAATCCTGAAGCTTTATTATTCTTCTTTTTATCACACAAGTATTTTTCTTTTATTTTCAAGAATTTATCACAACATTTATACGATGATTTCAGAATATCTAGAAACTAACTATAACATACCATCTATCTTTTATCTATATCTATACTACCTATAAATGTATGGATCCTCTTATGTGTTTTCTCTAAAAATGTTTTACACTTTTATTACCAATATATCCCCATCACATTTATAGGTAGTATAAATATATCCCCATCACACCCCTCATTCATTTAAAATAGTGAACCCACTCTAAAAATGTTTCACTTTTATCTATACTACCTATAAATAAATAAATAAATAAATAATAAATAAATAAATACCTATAAATATATGGATCCATTTACATGTTTTCTTCTGTATGGATCCTCTTATGTGTTTTCTCTAAAAATGTTTTACACTTTTATTACCAATATATCCCCATCACATTTATAGGTAGTATAAATATATCCCTATCACACCCCTCATTCATTTAGAATAGTGAACCCACTCTAAAAATGTTTTACACTTTTATCTATACTACCTATAAATAAATAATAAATAAATAAATAAATACCTATAAATGTATGGATCCATTTACATGTTTTCTTCAAAATTATTTTACACTTTTACTTGACAAAAATATCATTTATTCTTTGTCCTTTCCTATTCCCACTCTCTTCTCTTTATTCTTTGCCCTTTATTCCTTATTATCATTTTCTATTCCCACTCTCTTTCTCTTTATTTTTTGCCCTTTCTTATTCTCACTCTCTTTTGACATACTTTTTCGTAATCCTGAAGCTTTATTATTCTTCTTTTTATCACACAAGTATTTTTCTTTTATTTTCAAGAATTTATCACAACATTTATACGATGATTTCAGAATATCTAGAAACTAACTATAACATACCATCTATCTTTTTATTTTTTATTTATTTTTGGGTTTCGTCCCATTTATCTATTTGATTTCAAGTTATTGTGAAGATTTGGTCATAATTGAAAAAAAGGGACGGTATTTAATACACGTGAAGATCATGTAACCAGTGCTCCTTCCTGTATGAAATTATTGTGCTGCCTACTCCCCTTTTTCCTAGGTTTTGCAGAGTCAGATATCTAACTGATTGTTTAGTTCACCGTTCACGTTTACTGATGGTTTTCATCATCCAATCTGTCAGAATACTCTCTTGGCCATCCAGGGGGTGAATCATTAATAACCAGGTACAGAGTTATGTAAACATATAAGGATGCTAATGATCAAATCGATTGCCAAGAGCTTGAGGAGAAGAGAGGACAATATGGAATCTTCTAATTAAGCAGAGCATAGTGATTCTGACAGTAATTGTGGATGGTCTCATTAGCTTTACCTACCCAGGTAAAGTTAAAATATTTAAATTCTGATTTCCGTATTTGATTTTTTCCAATCATCATAAATTTATTCACTCATGCTTGCTATATCTTGCCTATTGTTTTTGCGCCTCGATATTTCTCGTGATTTTGAAGGTCCTGTTGGCAAGAGTTTCCATTGACAGGAGCTCTTACCAGTATTGCCTCTTTTCTGGATTGCGCCATTTTCCCCCCTTCTATTGACTTTTGAAATCCATGTGGTATCCATTTTCTGGTGAATATGTGTGTCACGTGATTCTCATTCTTGCTGTCATTTGTTCTTCGTCCACACCCAAGTAGTTTGCTGGCAATTATACATAGGAAATTATTTACGAATATTTGGTTTGCTCTACACAATACTTTCCATTGTATCTGAAATTCGTCTAATATGTGCTTCCTATTTCGGTCACCAATAGAAGAAACCTCACAAACTGAAAGAAGAAAAAAATTCAAAGGATGCTCATGTACTCGTAAATTCTGTTCACAAAAGAGTGGTATCGGAAGAGGAGGGCAGTTTTCATGGGGTTTTAGAAGTTTGGTAAGGAGGAAGCACATGAATTTACGATACCACTCTTTTGTGAAACAGAAAAAAACTTCAAGAAGCTACAGAACTATAAAACTTCAAGAAGTTGTACATGGATGCACAAATCATTGCATGACATTGAGACAAACAAGCAACATGTTTTGATTGTTGCAGTGCAATAGAACTTGGGAATTAATGGAACTCATTGGAATAGATGGGTAATAGCTTAAATGGGCAATGGCAGAGCATGATAGGTTGCATTCTAGGTCCTCTGTTTTGTGAACTGGTTGCTGTTCTCTGCATTATCTTGCGGTGTATGTGATGCTTACAAAAAAGAAAAAAAGAAAAAAAAAATCAGATTTTGGACAAAAGTTTTCACCATACATGGGAATTTAAAAAT
This sequence comes from Nyssa sinensis, assembly GCA_008638375.1. Classification (NCBI taxonomy): domain Eukaryota; kingdom Viridiplantae; phylum Streptophyta; class Magnoliopsida; order Cornales; family Nyssaceae; genus Nyssa; species Nyssa sinensis. The sequence continues at coordinate 9,400,879 of CM018040.1, forward strand.
GCAGCAACGATGTCTAAAGTTACAACATTTTGGAAACAGTTCTAAAGGACTATATTCAAAACAGGAAGCAATATAAGTTTCTTGTTGCAAATTATTTTTTGATCAAGAAGGATTGATTCATTGTTTATATAGACAAAATATATTGCAATATGTCATAAATATATATATATATATATTGCAATTATTCAAATTGACTAGATTAGTCTGTCATTGATTTCCTATGGATTTGACTGAGTTTAATATACCTGTTGGGGGTGTTTTTTTAATAAAAAAAAATTTGATAGCATTCTGAGAAAAAAGTATGTTTTCTTAAGACAGTTCACAGACCTCATACCAGTTTTACTTGGTAATAAGACTAAAACTTCATCGACTTTCTTTATTGGCAAATTTATGATAATGAGATGTCGAATGCAATAGTAATTGTTGCAAAAAAGAAGACAGTGAGGACTTCAGTGACAATGATGATCACAAAACTAATATATGAGACAATGCTATAGGATAGGTTGTTTACCAGATAAATCTTTCTTGAGCCTAGATAACATTTTATTAGCTTTTATTTAGAAACGGAATGAGAAAAGAATATTAATTAGAAGCAGGACCTCCCTGATGTATATTCTCGAATAGGGCTAGCAAATGAGTATTGCTTTCTTTATGCCTTGAAGATTATCGTGATTCATTGCTAGAATGAGATGCCGCCATTTTGCTCTTCTAAATTCACCTAGGAAATAGACATTATTTTTTGTCTTGTTAGCTCATTCTCTTACTACTTAAGCTTTTGAAACAATTAGTAATCTAATATTCTAATATGATGTTAGAGTCACCTAGGAAATAGCCATTATTTTTTGTCTTCTATTTATATTGGATAAAGAATAAAATAGAACAACTAGATCTAAAGAAGACTGCAAAGCCCCTGCACTATACATATGAGAACGAGTAGCTTCACATTAGTGGTGCAGAGGTCAATGTGGCTTCAAGCAAGCTATCTATATCTATATCTATATCTATACTACTTATAAATGTAGAGATTCTTTTATGTGTTTTCTCTTAAAATGTTTTACACTTTTTAACAAAATTACCCTTTTTATAATAAATTTATTCCGCTTAGGTTACGACGTTTGACAGTCCCTTACGACTCTCGCCAATTTGTCCCTCTTCCCTTGAACCAGTTTTGCTACTCTATTTCCTATTCTCAACGAAATCCTCTCCTCAGTGAAAGCACGAAGATGAAGATGACGGTCAAAGGTCGGGGTTGTGTCACAAAATAGCTTTTTTCGGGTAAGTGGAGACGCAAACTTCTGGATATTCCGAAGATTCGTTGCTTTTCCATTACTTCACTACCAAACTCTATTCACTGAATTTGGACACAAATACATACAAGATTTCGAAACTATTCCATTACGAAATTGGGAATTAGGGTTTCGGACAATATGTTCAGATGCCAGCGATGTTGGTTGGAGGATCTGCTTTGGGAGCGGTATTTGATGAAATATTGAAAGGTGCTTTGCAAGTGAAAGCCGATGCAGCAGTCAAATTCACGTCCAACCTCTATATCGTTACAACCACGCTACAATCATCAATAAAGCCAGCGATCGATGATATTGAAAAATCAAACAGAGGATTGGCCTGCTCGGATGAAGAAACCATAGTGTTCACCGATTTGACCAATCTGTAACATAAGGGCGAAGATCTTGTCAGTAAATGCTCAATAATCAAGGCGGAGATGAACGACGTCCGAATCAAAAATCAAGTGCTTACGTCAAACCATGAAGAAGAAGATGACGGTCAAAGGTCGGGTTGTGTCACAAAGTAGCTTTTTCCGGTAAGCAGAGACGCAAAGGCATCCTCTTCGCCGCATCAGTGGTTGGATTTCTTGTGATTTGGTTTCGTGTAAAATTAATTCTTTTAGTTTCTTAAGATTGAAATAGTTTCAGTTACCGGATACATGTCGACAATGAATTTGGATTGTCATCGTTGGGAATCAAATTTTGGTTGTGGATTCATCCAATTTCTTCTCTCTTTTTTGCGAACACATGTCATTTCTTCTCTCTTCTCTGCTCTATCACAAGAACTCATGACCATCAAGATCTAATATCCGATTGCTGCCCTCGACACAACATCCAATGAGCTGAACAAGGTTTGGATGTTGGATATATGATATCATATTAATCTCTGTCAAGAATTCATTTGTTCCTTGTTTTGATTCAGCAGAAAGAGACTTGATGGAAACCTGGGTACCATCTCTTAGAACTCCCTGCAATCATATACAACAACACAGGTAAGTATTAGATTCCCCAAAAAAATAAAGGGTATATATATATATATATATATATATATATATATTTCGGTTTTCCTCTCTTCCAGAAGTGATGCTATCGTAACTAAAAAAATAACTGATATGATATATATATTTTCTCTTGTTTGCAGACATGCGCCATTTCTTCTTTCTTCTCTGCTCTATTGCAAGATCTCCCGACCATCAAGAATCATCTTTTGGGGCTGTGTATTACTTGGCTCTGTTTTAATGCTGAGGAACATGAGGGGAAAAAAGGATTTTAAAATTATGTCATCATGTTTTAGCAAAAACATTGACAAAACAAAACTAGGCCAATAGGTCTTTTAGGTTTAGGCTCTTGAGTTTAGAGTGATGCAATTCAAATATTAATTTATGTTGCTATAATTGCCTTTTTGAATTATTAGCTTGGAGAATGTATACTTTTTTTCCCTCTAGATTATTAGATAATTACATTAGATTATTTATCTGCGTTTTTTACTTTATGTGCATTGATCCTTTCTCTTGATTGATTTTATGCCTTTTGTTGCCTCACAAACTTGCAATCCTTTTCGACAAAAAAATGAGTTGAATACCCGGATATTGTCTTTCTGTGTTTACCTGATGGGTTTTTTGTCAAGACAAATTTTTTTATTTGACCGAATCATTATTATCCAATGTCTTCTTCTACTTATTGCACACTCTTTAAGGCATGTTTAATTTTTTGCATTTGCTGATACTTTCTGTGATCAATGTCAATCTACTCATTGCACACAACATGTTCGTTTTGATCTTGTATTGATTGACTTGTATACTTGGGATTTGCCTTTTGCAAGGATTTTATATTGTATTCATTGGTTTGATTGGACAAGAAGAGACCATTTGCATATCATTATAATATTCAAATTAGTGGCATCATTTATACCACTGAAATATTATTAACAGTTGTTATCTCAAAATTATCTGTTCCATATATTCTACTTGGCTTCTAAGAAACTGAGGAAAAGAAAAGAAAATTTAAATTTTGTAATCATTTGAGATCCCCTTTTGTTGTTCTTCTTCCCAATGCATGCATGACTTTTTAAAAATGGTTTTCTATACTTTTCTTGCTTCAAGCTTAGTATTTTTGTGGTAGGAAATAGATATAAACTCTTCCCAAACATCTTCTTGTACCATTTTACCAAAAAATTGATGTGAAATGATTGCAGATATGATTTCTTTGAAAAGCAAGCCCCACCTGCTTCTCTATAGAAGTTTAGACCTAGAAGGGGTCCATTTCAGTGGTTGCATGATAAGATTCCTCTGCTTTCCTAACATCTTGTTTAATTTTCTAATCCATTTGTGTACAAACTGGGAACTGTTATCTAGAAAAGATTATCCTTGTCTATTATAAAGGAAGACTTAATAGTCCCACAGTGTCACATTTTCTTCTTGTCTGGGTTTGGATAGTATTACATAATCCCTGCCTCACAAATGATCTTGGTTTTCATCCTGCCCCATAGCAAGACCTGAAACTGGCCCCAAAGTATACATGGCTGGGTTGGATTGGTAATAGCAACAAATTGAAAAATATAAATCAATTGCTTCAGTTATTGACTTGAAACATTTGAAGATCATTTCAGCTACCTTCAAAAATTATTCTTACTTGTTAATTCCTTTCTAATGCATCCTAATGTAGTATTTATGTGTGTGAAAAATTTAGATCTATGATCATATGAATAGATGGACTTAGAAAATAGTGCCTAACACTTCTGATTAGTGATTAAGATAGATTGATCTCCTCTCACAAGATATGTAAATACTACCCAATATCCAAATATTTGTATCATCAAATATATTTATGGAAGGATATGTGAGGGATTATCTTTGTACCAACCAAATATGTATATAGACTATTTGATTGCATGCACAAGTGATTATTTGAATTTTGAAGGGCTCTTCTTTACAGAAAGGTTTCTAGAATCACTAACAATATGCTCTCACCAATGTGAAGCAATTCTGCTCAAGAAGGGCTGCATCTGCTTGCATGTAAAACTTGTATTTAGTAGTAGTTACAAGCATTAATGACTTGTTAACTTTCTTGGAGCCATACGCAGAAAATTAAGATGTTATGTTCTAGAAAATTGAAAGTTGCAATTCTAGATGATTTGCATAACAAAACTCTTAAGTAAGATGGTATGTTGATGTAAGGGGAAAACTGCCAAGGATCCTAACAAGCCAAAGAGGCCTGCAAATGCTTTCTTCGTTTTCATGTACAACCTCTCTGAGAATCATTGATAGATCAATATTTTTGAATTAATAAGTTTTTAATCAGTCTGTCTTATTGTTTTCGATCGTTGATTATTTTTATTCATGAATTAGGGAGGAGTTTAGGAAGCAGTATAAAGAAAAGCATCCGGACAACAAATCCGTCTCAGTTGTAAGCATTTTCATATTCTCATATCTGCAAATTTTGTTTCGATTTCGTTGTTTTTTGTTTTTTCCCCGTTGACTTTTGCTTTTATTTTTGTATAATTGAGTTGGAATAAGATTTATATTTAACATGATCAGGTCGGCAAAGCTGGTGGAGATAAATGGAAATCATTGTCAGAAGCTGTGAGTAACTTGTGAAAAATAAAATGAATTTATTTTACCTTTTCCATTGATGATTGTTATTTATCCAAAAATAGTATGTTTATTTGATATTATGTGTGTATTTCCCGGAAATAAGGAAAAAGCTCCCTATGTAGCTAAGGCAGAGAAGAGGAAGACAGAATATAACAACAATCTATTGGCTTACAACAAAAAATTGGTATTTTTATTTAATTTAGTTTATTCATCATCTGTGTTTTTCTCCAGAAGGTGTACCATAAATTTAAAGGTTGTATATTCGGATTTTTTGTTTTTTCTGACTTGTATGTGAATAGAATGTGGGATTGTTTCGTACATCTTGAAATGAAATTAGTCTGAGTTAGAGACTTGAGACATCTTATTTAAACATAAAAAAAGTTATTAATGTCTTCAAATGATCGAAATGTGAAATAACAATAATGCTGTACTAACCTAATAATTTTATAAAAAATGTTTACATAGCTAATGTGACAATACTGTATTAATTTTATATTATATATAAAATTACTACAATACTAATGTAATATAAAATTAATGCAATACTGTTACATCGATTGTGTAAATACTTTTGATAAAAAATTTAAGTAACACAACATTACTTGTGAAATAAACAACACAATGATCCATGATATTCAATTGATTTACAAATCAAGAAAAATAACCCAACAAAAAATTAAAAAGTCAGTTGTATTTGTCGGGAAAAGAAAAATTATATTATTCAAGTAAGAAACGAACAATTTAAATAATAATTTATTAACAAAATCAACCTTTATTTTTCACTTGATTAAAATTTATTTTTAATCCCTAATGTATTTCTTAGTTAAAAACAAATTTAAACTATAATGTAGAACTAATAACAAAAAAACAAAAAAAAAAAAAATTAGTGTACGAGACTTTCATTATTATAGAGTTTGCTTTAACTCGTGAGGTATAGATCATAATAAACCAATCTTATTATTACATTATGACCTATTCTCTAATAACGAAATAAATAGTTCACTTTTTAGATTGAAAGTACATTATAAAATCGAAATATATTACAATAGTGAAAAAGTATAATTTATTTATTTTGTTTTTAAAACAATAAACAACAATGAATTGTTCACAAAATTTAAACCACGTGAATCTCAAGTCAATTAACCAATAACTCTATGCACCTAAATGCTTTTTATACTACAAGTTATGATAACTTGTGGTTCATTAACATTTGCCGACATTCTCTTTGATTTCTCAATTATGCTTATACTCTTTCTTTGTCTAATAATATTTGAGAAGGGTGTTCAGGATGCTGAGAATTGATATGAATAATGATGTGAATAGTACCTTAACTATTTTTGGTAGTCTTTTTTCTTTCTTAACTTTGAATCTTATTGGAGGAAAGGATTGTACTTATGAAAGTAGTGTTTTTTTAATGATTTAAAAGAGTGGTTAATAAGACCTGATTGCAAGTGTAGAAAAATAAGAACAGAAAAAATAGAGAGAAAGGAGAATCTAACAAAAAGCACAATAGAATCTCTACAACTCCTTTTGGTTAATCTTTCTCAAGCACACTTACAAACCTTTAGCTTAGATAGATGTTGAAATCTATATTTTCAGCACTTCATTTCCAGTTTAGGGTTATCTGCACCACCACCATCCGAACCCTATTGATCCCTTTGCCTTCCCTCTCAGAAGCAAAAGTAACTAGATATCTCTCCTGAGTTGAGGATTGAAGCATAGCATTCCTTTCCGCTGTCCTCACCTTGAACATAAGTAGACACCTGATTGAGAGAAGGTAGAGGGTCAAGTCTCAAAATCTAAACTCAAATATGATCATACTCCATATTCAATACAGCTAAAAACTCAAAAATGTGCACTTGTTCGACCATCTTCTTGAATTTATGAACATCACTCAAACAATCATCCTAAACCACCTGATATTGATCCAACTACTTTCAAATCCAAGCAAGAATTTATAATACATAACCAAAAGCATATCTCTCTGTTTGTGCCCATGAATCCTACTATTCAAATGATATATTTGAGCAACACACCCATCTAGGAATAAGACTAAACAATGGCATCCCAAATCTCCTTTGTTTTCCTCAAAAACAATATTCATTATTGATCTCAAGTTGCATGGAGTGAAGAAGCAAGGACGTGACAATAGTGCTTTCTGCATCCCACATGGAAAATAATGGATTTATATCTCTTGGTTCACAATAGTGCCAATGTAAGCCATCTTCCCTCTGCTCTTAATAAACAAAAGTACACAACGAGACCAAGCGAGATAATTAGTGTCATCGAGCTTAGCTATGGTGATTTGTAGCATAGGGTTTTCACTTTTGGTCTTAAACTGACCCGACACACCCCTACCAAAGCTACCAGAATTTCAACTATGTTTAGACATAATGTCGCAGCTGGTCTAATAATCTGACAAATGGAGAAGATCCCAAGAGAACTCCAAAAAATAAAAAAACAATCAATAAACAAGTCTAGACAGCCACTCCCTTGCTCTGTTGTTCAACCATAAACAACCAAAAGGTCACAAACAACCTTAAAATGCCAAACAAAGCCTCAAAGAATGGTAATTTGTAGTGAAACAAACACGGTGCGGCCTCCAAAAAAAGTAAAGAATAAGCACAATAGAGACCTGTGCGACTCTAGGGCTGATTTTGAATTAAAAAAATAGGTTGAATCATCATAGGCTGCAAGGAAAGGGATTTAATAGGCCTAGAAGCATCATTCTAAACAGACTAGAAGAGGAAAAACTTCAACAAAAAAAAACAAGTCGCCATAGCAAAAAAATCTTGAGTCTTTTTCCCCAAAAAAAAAAGAAAAAAATTAAAAATAGAAAACTCAATCAAATGATCTAAAAAAATTCTGAAAAATTTACTAGAATACGTCCTTTAATGAAACAAACCAAACCCTAGAAGTTTTTATCCTTACGTGCCACCATTCTAAAGAGACTAGAAGGGGAAAAACTTCAAAAGAAAAAAAAAAAAACAAATTGCCATAGCAAAAAAATCTTTAGTCTTTTTTCCCAAAAAAATTAAAAATAGAAAACTCAATCAAATGATCTCAAAAAATTCTAAAAAAAATTACCAGAATACTCCCCTTAATGAAACAAACCAAACCCTAGAAGTTGCTATCCTTATGTGCTAACGCTAGCATGGCATCAGCACAAGGTTGCTAACGTCAACACCTCATTGTTCCTTTGTTGGCTCTCCAATGTCTTCTATTGTATTTTTGACAAATTTTGGACCTTGATCATTGCCCAATACCAAGTTGGAAGGCGTTGTAGGTTTTCAGGGTTTGTGAAATGAGAAAAAAAGGAGAGAGGGTGGGTTGGGGGGGGGGGGGGAGACAAAAATTAACAAAATAGGGTGGAATAAAATTAATCTCATTCCCACACCCTTCTCTAATGATATTATTATAAACATAGTAAAAAGTTACAAGAGTACCCATTATCTTAACATTTCATATATTCTAACATCTTTTTCTTTTTCATAATTGAGATATCCTAACCACTAATGCAAATTCAACTCAAATAATAATCATTAATTAATTATTAACTATTCATAGTTGTTTAATAAAATATGTCCTTATTAAATTTTAGTTAATTTATAAGGATAGTATACTTTATCAATTGAGTTATAATATGATTTTGCTACTATAAACATTTTTTATAAGTATGCAGTAAAAAACATCAAATAAGGGCACATGTCGTGAACATGTGAGATATAAATGTACAAACAATTAAGAACAAAAATTCATACCTCTCAAAAATTCTAAAACAGAATCACATGTTATTATATGATTCTACAACCTAAAAGTATAATGACTGAAAATTCGAAAATCCTCCGGTTTCTTTCCCTTCAAATAATTTATATCAAGCAACAAGGGTAATAAATCATTTTGTTGCGGATCAAAAATTTACAATAATTGCACAAGCATTTGAAGTTGCTCGAGAAAAGAATTTAGTAAAAATTGACGAAGAAGAATAGATTGAAACAAAGAGAGAAAAAAGAAAAAAAAAAAAAGAAACCAAATAAGATCAACAACTTGAAGTCAAACGAAAAGTAATAGCTGATTAATTGAAGATGATGAAAGATTAAGAATTATTACAAGAGAAATAAGTAAAGTAGAAGAAAAAATAACAAAAATATCTTTAAAGAGAAAGTAAAAGTAGAGAATGATTAAAATTATATGACTTTATTGCTTGAAAAGTCAGCCTTGAGATATATAAGATGTGAAAATTGGAACAACTTTCTTTTTTATTTTTTTGTTATATTTTGAGTGATAAGAAGATAATGGTGGGATATATGGATTGTCAGTTTTAATTTGTCATGAAGTTTAAATGTTTTTTTACTACTATATGTTGAGTTGTTTTTATGTCCAACTAACATAATACTAATTAACTATATGATTAGTAGATATAACTAATAAAATGATCAAGGTTGTAGACATTGTGATTGTATTAATGCCTACAGTAACTTGTGATATTTATTCAAGAGAATGAATTCTGAAGCAGCTAACAAATCCTTAAAAATTCTTTGATCTAATACAAATTCAAAAACCCACCCATTCTTTGTATATTTATAAATAAAAAAATTATTATTTATTTGAACAAAAATAATTTTTAAAACGATAAATTACATTAACTCCTTTAATTTTTTTTTTAATTATAAGGATTTCCTTTTTATTTTAGTTTTCTTCTTAGAATATTATATTTAAGTACTTAAAGTATTTCAAAACCCACTCACGTGCAACGCACGTGCATCTCTACTAGTGTATATAAAATATATGATAAGAGACACAATATTAACTATTAGTGTTACCGATCAAAAAATAAATAAATTAACTATTATTGTTTTTTTTTTTCTGAAAAAATTTTGATCAGATTGTTCAGTTGCCTATGTCTAATAATTCATAATTGGATTGAACTAAGGTATTTGGAAAAATATGTTCAGCTGAGCTAGCAGGTTTTGACCAGATTTAGTAAGATTTAATTAGCCCTGCTGGGACATAATATATAGTTGGCTGTATGTCTCTGAGGTCTTTGAAAATTTGAAATGAGATGGAACTGGTATTAAGATGTTATTTTAAGAGAAACTGTAAAGTAATTTGCAAAATATGCATGTATATGTCTAAACTTTCTTTCCAGAACTCATCTCTATCCAACCACCCCTCACCCAAAAAAGAAGAAGAAGAAGAAGAAAAAAAAAAAACCTTTCTGGAATTCCCTTTCGGGCAAAAACAGTTTAAAACATAGGCCATAATTTAAGCTTTCAGCTAATGAAATGACTCTAAAATTGCGCTAAGATGTTAGGTTGAGAGGTATTTGTTAGAAATTAGACGTCTAAAAGCTTAGGGACAGACATACAAGACCTAACAATATTGTCTTCACAAGGTATAAAATGTGAATAAAGCAGAGTTAGAAGCCTCTGTGCTATATGAAAAGATGTCCCAAAAGAAGAAAAATGTGACCCCATCGTTGAATATTAATGGTTGCCTCACTTCATTACCAGAAGATGTTTTGACCTTGCATTAATTATTAATGGTTGTGCAATTCTAATTATATGTTTAGAATTAAAGGGCACGCTCTGTATAGAAGGCTTTAAAGCATTTTAATAAACTTCTATTAGGAGAAAAGTTAGACCACATCATCGCTTGTGTATCTCATAACAACACCCTAGAAAATTGTATCATGGTGATAGGTTTAATTAGATTAGGACCATTTCTTATTTTGATTGCCTTATCTCATGGGGTCTATCGCAGCAAATTAGGTTTCCAAATTCTTAGAAATAATTAAAAATTAGATTGAGGAAATTGAGAATCATGTTTGTGTGTTTGTATTCATTCATGCATTCATGTAACTTTAAACTTGTTCAAGAGTCTAGGGGACCCAAAACTGATACGAACATCTCACACTTGCCTAAAGAAACTTGTAAATACTGAATATATTTCTGACTCCTGCTTTGCAATTTTGCGAGAAAATCAAAATTTAAGAAACTTATAAGAATTTGTTTGGTTGGTCCCTTGAAAAGGACAATAAATTGTTCCACCCTTTCCTTTTTTATTTCTTCTTCTTTTGACTAGCAATCCAAATTAAGCATTAATCACCACCGACCAGTTGCAGAGCTTTCCAAGAGTCGCAATTTCTGCAAAAACTTTGAGAGAGATGGCTGAAGGTACTGCTGTAGATTTTTTCTTGCAGAACTTGATGGAGCTCATGAACGGCAATGATGTATTTATACTCAGTGAGAGTGATAAGTTAAAATCACTCTATGAGGAGCTAGAATTCCTTAGAAAATTCTCAAAGATACCAAGGGTAAACGCAACGAGAACGAAAAAGTGAACAATCTGGTGGCAAAAATTAGAGATGTCGCTTTTGAGGCAGAAAATATTGTAGACTTGTTTGTACTTGATGTTGTTTCGGAATCAGTGTTCTATATGCGGCTGATGTACAGTTCCGGCGGAAAGATATTACCCCAGCCCCATGACAACCAGCTCATCTACGTGGGCGGTGACACCCACATCGTTGATGTGTACTGCTTAATCTCTTTCTCATCACTCTTCAGCAGCCTCTCGGATATCTTTGATACTACCAATTTCGTCATAAAATACAAGCTCCCCATCGAAGACATCGAAGCTCTAATCCCTGTTACCACCGACGAGGACATTGATGACCTGATGAAAGCGTACCACTGCTTCGCAGGGAGTAATATCCATTCCAATTCCAAGACGGCTTGGTTTCGGTTATTTCTCTTCTCAACCGAAGCCGACTCAAGAGCTATTAGTAACAGTAATCCAGTTTCGATTGTCTCCCAACTGCTGGATATCTCCGACCGACAACCTAGAGATCCTGAATTGAAGATACCCCGCTGGCGAATAGAGATTCCAGATTTAAGCGATGAGTACGTTTTGAAACAAGTCTTTCGTCCTTTCCTATACCTCACTGGCGTCCTAGAAGAGATTGGTTCTATCAAGACAGAGATGGTGGAAATTTCTGGCAACAAGTTGTACGGTGTTAGAGTCCCAGAAGTTAAAACATTTTCCCATGAAAACTGTTCAAGAACCAGTGCTCCCAATGTAGAGGAAGAAACTGTGGTAGGCTTTGATCATGAAGTACATACAATCAAGGAGCGGCTTATTGGAGTATCGAAGCAGCTAGAAGTCATCTCTATTGTTGGAATGGCTGGATTAGGTAAAACAACTTTGGCAAAAAAATTGTACAATGACCCTTTGGTTGTATATCACTTCTATATTCGTCGGTGGACCTATGTGTCTCAAGTGTTTCAAAAGAGGGATTTGCTGCTTGGCATTCTAAGTTCTTTTGTGCAGCAGGAAAATGAAATTTACAGAATGAGCAATGAAAAGTTGGGGGAAAGGTTGTATAAATGCCTCAAGGGAAGGAGATATCTTGTTGTCATGGATGATATATGGCATATTGAGGCTTGGAATGATACAAAAATGTATTTTCCAAATGACAACAATGGAAGTAGAATTCTGTTCACCAGTCGGATAATTGATGTGGCTTCGCGGGCCAAACCTGACAGCCCTCCTCATTTTCTACACTTTCTAACTGACGATGAAAGTTGGGATCTATTACAAAAGAAGGTATTTCAAAAAACAAGTTGTCCTACAGAGTTGGTGGAAATTGGAAAACAAATTGCAAAAAAATGTCGAGGATTGCCGCTGGCAATTGTTGTAGTTGCTGGACTTCTTGCAAAAACAGAGCAAACAGAAAGTTGGTGGAAGAAAGTTGCTCAAAGTGTAAGTTCATACATTTTAGAAGATTTTAGAAGACCCCAAGCAATTCATGGACACACTAGCACTGAGTTACAACCACTTGCCTCCTCACTTGAAATCATGCTTTATCTTTATGGGTGCATTCCCAGAAGACTTTGAAATCCCTGTGAAGAAGCTGATTTGGTTATGGATTGCGGAGGGATTTATATGCCAAACTGGGCAAAAGAGCATGGTAGATGCAGCGGAGGAATATTTGATGGATCTAATTGATCGAAGTTTGGTTTAAGTTGCACACAGGTCAGCTGGTGTAATCAAAGCATGCCATATACATGATCTGCTGCGTGATTTATGCTTGAGAAAAGCTGAGGAAGATAATTTTCTACTGCGAATTTACAGGCACAAACAACTTTCATCTTTGTTTCTGATGCTACAGTTTTTGGCTCTTCGAAGACCTGACTGTCACCGTGAATAAACCTGAGATGAAAACAGATCAGAAAGCCACCGGGAAGGGCTCCGGTGGGTAGCCGCTCCGATGGGTAAATGAGATGATGTAGAAAAATCTCAACTGATGTAATAATATCTTTGTTAATAAAAAATCTGATCCTTTGTACGTACCTTTCCCAGTGTATTTATAGGTTGCTGGAGCTTCGTTTTTAGTGCCACGCGGTGGAGGCAATTTCATCATGATCTCTTTATATCATTGTTCGTCACTGAGTTTACAGCGATGTACGGCTAGGACTTAAGTTCGTCTTTATGCAGAGCTAGACTTTGCCGTCTGTCAGGCGGCAGTACTTTTTCATCATGACGACCCACGTCATAGGATTTTTGTAAATGGTTGTCCCATCATTACGACGTCGGTATTCGGATGTAATTTGGAAGTGACCTCGGTGGTCTTAAGAGATAACTTCGATTTATTGTTGAATATATAATCTTGGTATATTTAATTGTATACAGGCTAGACACGTGTCAGGTCCCGATTGGGAGTTTATTTTTGGTATATCAGCTACTCCCCCCAAGCCTTAGTTCTTAAAAAAAACGCGTACGGAACTGAGGCTAGGGTTTCTATAAGGTTAAGTGTACAACTTATTTATTAAACGCCACGTGTGCGTACAGTAATAAGTTTTTTATTTGGTATTTCGAGGAGACATGAGCCGCCTCGTCATAATGAATGTGCAGACTGTCTTTTTGAGAAACGAGGCTATTTATTATTTCAGCCGTTTATTTTTTATATTCTTAAAATATTTTAAATATTTCCTTTCCCGGTTCCCTAAATATTTAAAACGATATGCTTTCATAAATAGTAATGGTTATTACTGAGAAATCTGTTTTTCTCTTTCAAATACTCAACGTATTTTTCGAGCGTAATCTCTGGTGAATTCAGGGTGATTTCCGGTGACTGCGAACTGACTGTAAAATCCATGACCGGTAACTTTTTAATTTCCAGTTCTGTTCTCTCTTCATCTTTGTATTCTTTTTCGTCTTTGTTTTAGTCTTTTCGTAAATTTTTAACGTTTCAACCATGTCTGATTCCAACATGGAAGAAGTTAGGGTAGAATCAGAAATTGGGGGTGAAGATGGTCCGTCGTCTTCATCCTCCACTTCATCTTCCTCTTCATCTGAGTATGCCCTAAATTCGAGTGACAGGGAAATTAGCACACCCCATAAGGAAGAGGGTGAGAGTCATGACAAAGGGGATATTGGCAACCCGTAGGAAGCAATACCAGTTTCCAAGGAATGTATCCTGCAGAGTGCCTAAACCGTCAAAGCGTCCCTCCGACATAAAACGGGGAGAGATCTGTGCTTATTTAGAATGGTTTGAGTTGGGAGTACGCTTCCCGTTACACCCTCTTTTTAGAGAATTTTTTACCTATTTCAATATCTGTCCTACCGATCTAAATGTCAATAGCTGGAGGCAGCTTTTAAGTTTTATAGTTTTAGGTCATCTGAATAAGGTTCAAGTAGATTTGGACCTCATTTGTAGTAAAATGGATATGAAGTTCCTCTCCTCGGAGGGACTTTATTACATTTTTTTGATCAGAGGTACCGACCTTTGACTTCGATACCCTCTTCCAACAAAACATGGAAGAAGTGGTATTTTTTCGTAGGGGGAGGTTGGGAGCGAGAAGACTATGAAAGCGACCTGAGTCTTTTTCCTCGGCACACCGGCCCCAGTGGTGAGTCTTGTTAGATCTCAATTTGGTAATAATGTTTTATGTATCTGTTTCTCTATTTTGAACACGGTCTAATAAGGCTCTGATGATATTGCTACAGATAAAGGGAGGTGGAAAATGACAGCTTTCACTCCCGAAATAGAAAGGAAATATGATCAACTCCTTCGGCCTGCCTTCCGGCATCACCTGCAAATCTTATCATCTAAAAATTTAATGGCGGCAGGGTTGACTAAAGAAGATGGTGCCAAAATGAAGAAGTCTATTTTGGCCGGATACATCCCATCCAGCAAAGCTAAAGCTGGTGGCTCGACCTCATCGATACCAGAACCAGCCGAGGTTCCGACGTCGTCAGATGCACCTCGGCCTACGCAAAAAAAAAGGAGGGTAGTCTCGAGGGCTGCTCGGGAGGCTGCTGAGGCTGCGGCTTAGGAAGCAAATACAACGAATCAGTCGCAAGCATCTCAGACTACCGAGGCACAAGCGCCACAAACGGAGGCTGCCTCATCTGCCCCAGTGATTGCTCCTTCAGGCTCGACTATCTCTCAAGGGGGGTCGAGTTCGACACTCCTTAATCCAGCTGAAGCACCTAATGGTTTAGAGGCCATAAAGGTAGCTTTAAAGATGGGACTACCTTCGGGTTTTCACAAAATAGACTCAAGGCAGATTCTAGGCGAATTGATGACTGGCTATGTCCAAGTAAGATTTTGTAGACTCGTCTTTTTTTTTTTTTAACATGTATGTGCCTTGTTCATAGGGTATTGGGGCAACGGGTTTACTGATGGACCGGTTCGCTAAAGCCGAAAAGGCGATAGGCCTTTCGGATGAGCTAAAGAAGGTGAAAGCCGAACTAAAGACAGCCCAGACTGAAATCAAGAAAACCCAGTCTGAGTTAAAATTGCTCAATCGGACCTGAAGCATGTCGAGACTAAGTTGAAGGTGGCTGACGCCGAACTTGGAGTGGCTCAAGCCAGCGTATCATCTTTGGAGACCAAATGTGGGGCTTTCCAAACGGAAAATATAAGTTTAAGTCAAAAGTTGGGAGTTATGATCGATCAACGGGACCAGTTTCGCCGGAAGATGGAGGAGCAAAAGAAGAAGGTCCAAGACACCGAGATAGCCGCAACCAAAAGACTTGAAGAAGTCAAGGAAGCTACCAAGGAGGCTACCAAGGCTGGGATGATGGATTTAGTGAATTCAATAAGGAGAGAGCTCGTAGATTCCGGCTACCTCCTTTGTAGGAAGAGGATCCAGAAGTTATATCCAGATCTGGATATTTCTCGTCTTGATGACGTAGAAGTCGAGTCCTTACCGAGTTCTCCCAACCCACCAGACATAGAGGGTTTCGTTGAAGTTGTCCCTCCCATTTCTTCTATTCCTCCCAAGCCAAAGTAGATTGTATATTGTAATTGTTTATGAGCGTTCATAAACCTTGGTTCATACAAGTTTAGGGTAATTTTGCTATTTTGTTATTTTGATGCAAATCCGAAATTCGAGTAAAATTTGCTAACATCTTTATATCGTTAACTTCTCATATTTCGGTAAGTACTTAAAAGAAAACCAAAACTTTAAGCAAAGAACTTACCTAGATTATCCCGGTAATCAACAATGTGTAAGAGTTGAAAGCAATACTTTGTAATCCGACGTTGAGAACATGACTCCTGGGTCCCGAGGTGACCAACTTGTAATAAAACAAGATGTTTATAATTTGAAATTTGCATCCTATAGCCTTCATACGTCGGAAGATCTGGAGACTTAGTTCCAACGAACAGGGGTTTAATTCATTGCGCGCACGCTTGTTGAAGTCATTTGAGATGGATTATGTCGGTAGTCCTATATATTGAATTGGGACCATTCCTACAGCACTCTTGCTTGTAGGGGCCATGTGAGCTGGATCAGGTTAGTAGACCTGAGCCTGGAATTGGGACTATTCCTACAGCACTCTCGCTCGTAAGGGCCATTTGAGATGGATCAGGTCAGTAAACCTGAGCATCGAATTGGGACCATTCCTATAGCACTTTCGCTCATAGGGGCCATTGAGATTAAGAAAGTTTGGTAGACATCTGTGTTGACAAGATACATTACCTGAAAGATAGGAGTCTTTTATTGATAGTATTTTCTCAGGTGCTCAATGTTCCAAGGCCTAGGAACTGGCGATCCCGCCATATCTTCTAGCCAATAAGTTGTAGGCCTCACTATCTTCACAATCTTGTAAGGTCCTTCCTAGTTTGGAGATAACTTTTCCATTGTAGGTTCCTTTGTATTAGGGAAGATCCTTCGCAGAACCAAATCACCTAATTGGAACGTCGTAAGTTTTACCTTCTGATTAAAACCTTTGGCCATCCTCCGACGACATTCTTCCATTCTGATTGCAGCCTGTTCTCTTTTTCCTTCTAGTAAGTTGAGGTTTTCGGTTAGTTGAAGATGACTAGCTTCCTGATTGAAGGCGTCCGTTCTTAATATGGGCATGCCGATTTCTACAGGAATGACCGCCTCGAAACCATATGTAAGTGAGAATGGTGTTTCCTGGGTGGCAATTCTCCTGGTTGTTCGGTAGGCCCATAATACACCTGGAAGCTCTTCTACCCTTTTTTCTTTTGCTTCTTCTAACCGCTTTTTGATGGCATTTAATATTGTTCGATTAGTCACCTCGGCTTGCCCATTCGCCTGTGGATGTCCTGGTGAGGAGAAATGGTGACTAATATGCAGGTCCTCACAGAACTTTTTGAATATTTTTCCTGTAAACTAGGTGCCATTGTCTGAAATGATAATTCGCGGTACTCCAAACCTGCAAACGATATTTTTTCATGTAAAATTCTTTACATCTACCTCTGTAATGTGGGTCAGTGGTTCCGCTTCTGCCCATTTGGAGAAATAATCAATAGTGATCAACAAATATTTCCTGTTTTGAGGGGCTATTGGCAAAGGTCCTACGATATCCATTCCCCATTGAGCAAAAGGCCAGGGACTCGCAATGGGTGTAAGCTCCTGTTGTGGTAGATGCTGATATGAAGTGAAACGTTGACATTTGTCACATTTCTTCACATATTCTCTAGCTTGATTTAGCATACTAGGCCAGTAATAACCGTGGGTTAAAGCTCGATGTGCGATGGTCCTGCCACCATTATGATTACCGCATATCCCCTCATGGATTTCGGCTAGTACATACTCGGATTCTTCTAGAGATAGGCACCTCAGTAGGGGTTGGGTGTAAGACCTACGGTAGAGTTGCTCATTTACAAGTAGGTATCGAGCTGATCTAATCCGTAGTTTTCGAGCTTGATTCCTGTCATCAGGGAGTTGCCCTTCTTTTAAATATCTGAAGATAGGAGCCCTCGAATCCTGACAATGTTCTGAGATGTAAATGCTTTGAACTTGTGTCAGAGGAAAATATCATTGCTTCAGTCCCTCAGAGGCCTGGTGGCATTTCTAAGTTCTGGACAAGATCACTCACTCATCTTTTCCTTCATCGCCTGTGAAAATCAGAAGGCTTAACTTTCAATTCAACAACAATGATGAGGAAAAAAGCTTTATTTCTTCTATGTTTGTCTGGTTTGGCAGATTTGGTGAGGAAAAGGAGAAGAAAAAAAGTATTTTCTATATATTCTCTCTCGTGCCTAAATATTGGGTCACGTTTGGACGGTGAGATAAAAGGACCGGTTGGTGTTTTTAATTAGATTAGATAATTTTTATTCCGTGATCCATTTAGATCTTACCCGGGAAGTGTATAACTTATACCAAGAAGGTGATGATATTTTGACTTATCACATTCCATTGGGATAAAAATACAATGTTCTATCATAAAAAAATTATAACAGTGCAATATAGAGGGACAAAAACGTCGAGGAGTCAAAGTTAAAAAAAATAAAATTTTCTTTTTTTCATTGTTCAATTTTTTTTTATATGTTTCAAGTTTTTAAGTATAGTTCTCCAAGAAATGGACTGTTTTAAATAAATATATCTATATATATATATATATATATATATATATATATATATGCTCATGTATGTAATCTTTGATTTGGATGATTCTTAGAAATACGGATCATGAAATTTTTTTTTTTGAGTCACTCCAAAAGTGAGAGGTTGTTATATTATAAATGATATTTGCACAATAATATTTTAAATATTATGATTATAGTTATTAGATTTTGCAACTAATTTATGAATAAAATTTTAATTTTAGATAACTTATGTACATATATTTGAGAAAAAAAATTAAATGACTTCCAAAAAAATTATTTTTGACAACTTTGAGAAAAACTGTACATAAGAAAATAGACAATTATAAATAGTTATAATCAAATCTTATATACGGTAGGCATCCAAACATAAAATTAAAATATAACAAGCCTTTTGTTCGGGTCAATTCTAAATATTGGATTGAAATATTTAATATCTTTATCCGCTTTATCTATATCTTATCAAATTTCCCTTTCTTATCAGATTGTCTAAATAAGGCTTAAAAGTTTAAAAAAATCGGTAACACTGTCTCAAATTTTAGTACCACAATTTGCATCTCAAATGATATAGCATTAAACTATTAGTGGTGTTTTAGATATATTATAAATATTTTATCAATAATCAATTGTCACATTATTTAAAATACAAATTTAGTACTAAAATTTAGAATATGTAGGAGTACTCTAAACAAATTTTAAAACAGTGGTTAAGAAATGGAAAGAAAAAAGAAAAGAAAAATGCATGTAAAATAAAATATATATTCCTTTGCATCCCTCAAATTTTCTTGTCCTCCATATTTTTTTCCATGGTAACCAAAATAAGGAAGGGGGAGGGGGGAACATTGAACATTCCCTTCACTTTTTCTTTTCTTTTCCAGCATTAAATCCATGAACCGAATAGTGTTAGACCTGTAAAAGAAAAAATTAAGGTCATCAAATCCTTAGAAACGATTCCCTTTTTAGGTTTTAGAATCCCCATTTTCAAAATATTTTCATTTGAGTAAATCAATTTTTTCTTTGTGTTGGAATTTGAAATGTGCAGCTAAAATTAGATCATTTATTTGGTTATTATTATTAAGGCAAAGAATTCCATCGGAAAAATTGCTAAATAAAAGAGGTATTCATATAGATAAATATTGTGATCTCTGTCCTAATGAAATTGAAAATAGAAATCATATATTTTTTACTACAAAATATGTTTGGAATTCAATAGGGACATCATGTGAAAGCCCACAGTAGTGATCTTGATGATATTATTGACTGGCTTAAAATGATTCAATCAAATAATAAATGTGATGACATAAAAAACAAAAAAAAAATTGACCAATAGTTTGCAACAAATATTGTGTAATAGTAATAATAAAATCTTTCAACGAATTAAATTCAATCATTGAAAAAGAAAGAAGCGTTTAAATTCTTGGTTCACCAAATATAATATTGGTCCAGTCAGTAGCAAAACGGCCAAATTTATTAGGTAGAACCCTGTATAAGAAGAAAGAAGATAAATTTTAATGGATCTAAGTTATGCAATAGAAATTCAAGTGGAACAGGAGTGATTGTAAGAAAAGAGACAAGTTATATTTGTTGAATTTTATCTAGTTGGTATGAAGGAAACTTGTCTGTGCACCAATTAGAGGCTTTGGCACTTCGCAAAGAATTACTACAACTTGAGTTTCAAGACGGGAAACAGATTGATATTGAAAGAGATTCTAACTTTAACTATTGATGTCATACTGGGAAACAAAGTTGTCCGTGAAAGATATACAATATAATTAAGGATTGTATCAATATTATTAAGAATAAAGACATAGAAACAAATTTTAAGCACATATATAGAGAAGTTAACATAACGACTGACTGGCCACAAAAAAGTTAACATTTTGAAAAATAATATTGTATGGTTTAATAGATTTCTTGGGAGATATATTTAATAGTTAGTGATGATATTAAAAGAAGAGCTCTACAGAGAATATTGTGATAACTATACCGAAAAAAAAGGGGAGAGATATTCTTTCATGAGTCTGATATATCACGTGATTATGTACTTCTAATGATACTCTGTCATATGTACTATATTCCACTAAAAAATATGAATCATATCATATATGACAAAATACTATTAAAATAACATATTGTCATGTCACTATACTAGACTTAGATCAAGAATCTTTTTCCACAAGGAGCACAACTGAAAACAGGGGGGCACAAAACAAAATAAACTAAATGGCAACCCCCTAATAAAAACAAGACACGAGGATAACAACCCCCCCCTAAAAAAAAAAAAACCCCTTACAGCAACTCCCAAGGAAAAAACAGAGGACCAACAAATTATAAAAATCCATAGCAACGTAGCATCAGATCAGCAAAGCTTCAAAGCACCAAAACATCAAAGCAACCCAACACCAAAATCAAGGCATAAACTCGACCTCAAAGCCACCAAGAACCAAGCGCAACATCCACCAAAGAAAATCCCATAGACTAAGAAATTGCCATCACCCATAAAACAACAAACCACAAAAACAAAACCATAACAATGCTTCATAAAAGCATACCTATATATCTACTAAATCGACTTTGGAGGCTGCTGCTCTTTGAATGAAAAAATGAGAGGAAACCAACAGAGAAGCATTAAGACGGAGGAGAAAAATCTGATTGAAGAACACCGGCAAGGAAAGAGGGAGGGTCTTCTAGCCACACAACAACCGAATCAATGTCTGGCATGTCTAGCTAATTCATGAGCCATTTCATTAGCAGAACGACGAGCGAACTTGCATTGGAAAGAGTGGAAGGAACCGTATGCCTTTGCATCCGCCCGAATCATACCCAAGTGAGAAATATCATCAGAAAGGAAAAGAATACTGTCAATCATTCCCAAAGAATCACCTTTCAAAATAACGTGGTACAAACCAATATCCAAAGCGAATTGGAGAGCATATAAAGCGGCCATAGATTCCACCAACTGAAGCTCCATAAACGCCACCATCCTCCGAGACATCCCTTTATGAATTCACCACAACAATCTATAGCAACTACCCCAAAACCCACTGCACCCGTGCTCCAAAAAAGAGCAGCATCAAAGTTCATTTTATACAGGCCGGAAGGAGGTGCAAACCACCGCTGGACAGATTCAACAGGATGTGATGGAGAAGGATCCTGGGCTTCGAAAAACTCATTGAAATAAGAAACACCGTACCGAGCAATTTCTTCAGGTGTACGCCAATCTTTGTCATACATTACCGAGTTCCTGTTATTCCATAAAAACCATGAAGTAGTGAGAAAAAAACCCAAATTGAAAATCATCAATTGCCTTATGTATCTATTCAAACCATGTTCTACAATCCGTAAAAACATGAGCATCTGAGCTCCAAAGAAGACATTGCCCGAACATGCCTAGCCACGTGACAATTTTTAATCACATGAAGTAAAACCTCAAGAGAACTCCCACAAAAGAAAAGCATATAGGATCAGCACTAACTTTGCAGCTAAGGAGATTTAGTCTGGTCAGAGCAAGCTTTCCAAGCAAACACTATAATCTTATTCGCTACTTTTGCTTTCCAAATAGCATTCCAACCCCACATATTTGAGGAAGAAGAGCTGGACAGCAGCATTGAGCTTTTTTCAGTCATTTTCAAGTCCACTGTTAGATGATAAGCACTTCTAACCATGAACATACCGTGACAGGAAAAATACGAAATTAATTTATCAGGGATCCGCCTAGTACTAAGCTGGATACTAAGGGTGTTATCAGCTTCAAAAGGGAGAAAAATAGATTTGACCAACCCACTATTCCACTGGAAACCCTGATTAATAAGACGTCGGGCCACCTTTTGATTCTACTTTCTTCCCAGTATGACATGAGTAAGAAATTCCATGATTAAGTTATTTTAAACATTTTGCCACTTATTAAACTTTTAAGTTACAAGGAATGAGCTCATATTTACTCCTAATACCTTCAAATAAGTTTGCATGTTTTCTAGTTCCAAGAAGAACAAAAGCATGTTTTTCATGATTTTATTTATTTCCATAAACTTCTATTTTCTAAAAATATTTTCAAAACACCATAATTTAGGAAATAAATTCATGAAATAACTAAATTGGTGTTGCCACCATTTTTTGAAGCCATTCAATCTCACCCCAATAATGTCTACACATTATGGTGACGGTAAAAGGCATTAACCCTCCAAAATTAAGATTTTAAATAACATCGCACGTGGCCTCTAAATGTGCCAGGAAAAACAACTAGATGCACAAGTGTTGGGATTTTTTTACCAAATCCACGTGGTTTTCTTTTGATTTAACCCAACATATGTCGTTTTTAACTTATTTCTCAAACCCATATTGTTTTTTAAATCGCATCTTGAAGATGCGATTTCAATGATAATTTCTTAACAAAATCGCATCTTCAAACCAACAAGGATTTGAGAGTCCTTTGTTTAAACCAACAAGGATTTGGGTAATTCCAAATCCTTGTTGGTTTAAAATTGCATCTTGAAGATGCGATTTTGTTAGATGCGATTTCAAACTCGCATCTTGAAGATGTGATTCTGTTAAGAAACTGTCATTGAAATCGCATCTTGAAGATGTGATTTCAAAAACAACATGAGTTTGAAAAATATGTTGAAAACAACATGGGTCCAGTTAAATCAACTCAAAACCAAGTGGGATAAGTAAAAAAATTCCAAAGTGTTAGAGATGCTCATTATAAAATTACGCCAACTTGGTAATAAACTAATGACTGAGCAGGTACATAGAGCATGTGTCAAAACAAGTTGTCATAACATTCAAGGAAACTACAATTTTTCACGAAGCTACAAAATAAAGAAGCCATAAGACCACAAATCAAAATTTTTAAAAAATGCAAGGATTCAGTTAACAAATTCGTACCCATATTTTACTAGGTATATGAATTACTGATTGGAGCTCTATCTAACAATTAGGCATTTTTTGATGGATGGTGGAATTTTTAAAACAAACGTTTCAGAGTTCAAATCGGACTTTTTTTATATTTGAATATTTGTTTCGACGTTTTCAAGACACCCACTTCAAAAAAGTGCCAATGAGGAACTTATACCAAGGTGGTGATGGTGGTATTTGACTTATCCCATTCCATTGGGATAAAAATGAATGGCTTTATTGCAAGATTTATTTCTAATAACATAAAAGGAGAGTCATGACATGGTTGAAGGGTAACAGTTATTGGCAGTTAAGTAAATGCAGTGCAGGTCCAAGTTACTGGAATTAGTAATGAAGGTTATCAACCCAAATGATGTGCAGTTCTTAGTCACAATTTCAGGGATTTATGATGCCGTACACCAGTTTTCCATGTACCAGAGGCTGCAAAATAGTTTGGTTTCTGTGTGTTTCTCAAGGCTTGGAGGTGGGATGAGGACAAATGCATTCTCAGAACACGTTCAAAATATTAGGCTCAATCAAGAAAAGAAGAGTAATCAAAGTTCCAACAAGGGAAAGTGGAGTACAGAGAACTATTAGGTACCATTACAACTTTGGCAACACTAGCATTTTTGCAGTTTTACAATCTTCAGCCAAGAGTCACAAATTTGCAGTTGCATGATATATTGATAGTCTTTTCTTTCACCAGAATGCAAAGAGTTAAATGGACACTATGGAAACACAAGATTGCATAGAGTCATTAAAGTGAAATAAATAAGCTACAGAACTATAAAACTTCAAAAAACGTTGTATATGCATGCACAAATCATTACCTAGCATTGAGACAGACACGCAACATTTTTTTATTGCTGCAGTGCATTAGAACTTGGGAATTAATGGAACTCATTGGAATAGATGGGCAATGGCAAAGCATGATACGTTGAGTTCTAGGTCCTCTCTTTCGTGAACCTTTTTTTCATCAGTAGCAGTATAAGATATATATATATATATATATATATATATATATGAAAAGGTGCCCAAGAGGGGCAAATCCATACTTACAAAAAAAGGTAATGGCTACATAGATCAAAGGCTAAGTTTCCCCAAAAAAATCAATATAAGAACCTAGATACATGGGCCTAGTTTCTTTACACCAGAAGAAAACAACTTTAGAATAGTGTCCTTCAGCCTCCAAAGGGGAGTTTCCACCCCTCAAAAAATCCTTGAGTTTCTGTCTTTCCAAAGACTCCACAAAATACATAAAGGAGCCATTCTCCATGCTGTCCTCATTTCTTTTCTCACTCCATGACATCTCCACCCCAAAAGAACCTCCTTTATAGTAGCCGGCATCACCCAACTACATCCAAACAAAGAATGAAATAGACTCCACACGTCCCTAGCCACAGGACAATGAACTAAAAGATGATTCCCCAATTCCTCAGCATTTATGTACAAGTAACACTAACTAGGAAGGTGGTAACCCCTCTTGTGGAGATTCTGTGGTTAAGATAGCCTCCCAAACCGCCACCCATACAAAGAAAGCCACTTTACTAGGCACCCAAATGACCTTCCATGGGAAAGCTTCCTCCCCACTACTCACTAATTTCTTGTAATAAGAGCTTATTGTGAGCTTTTTATCTTTATTCACCTTCCAAACCAACCTATTCCCACCAACTCTACTAACCTTACAAGAATGCACCACCTCCATGAAGTCCAATACCTCATCCATCTCCCAGTTAAAAAAATTTCTTCTAAAACGCGGATTCCACACTGTGTTGTTGCTCCCCCTGCACATAGACTCCCCTGCCATAGCTTCTGTATTCAAAGGAATGCTGAATAGAGAAGGATATCTCCCCTTGAGAACAATGTCTCCACACCACCTATCCTCCCAAAATCTAACCCTTGCACCATCCCCCACTTCAAACTGCACATGATTACAAAAATCAACCACTCTGTTTTGTGAACTAGTTGCTGCTCTCAACATTATCTTGTGGCATTTGTGATTCTTCTACAAAAAAAAAAGAAGAAAAAAAAACTCCAGATTTTGGAATGAACTTTTCAACATACATGGGAATTTAATAATTCGGTAACAATGTAAGTTTCTTGTTGCAAATTATCTTGTGATCATAAGGATTGATTTGCTATGTATAGAGACTAAAAATATGATGCAACGTGTCAACAATAGAATATATATATTGCAATTATTTGAATTGACTAGATTAGAGTGTCCTTCATTTCCTAAGAATTTGATTTGAGTTTAATATTACCTGTTAGGGGTGGTTTTTTTTAGAAAAAAAATGAATAGCATTCTGAGAAGAAAGTATGTTTTCTTATGACTTAATTTACAAACCTCATACCAGTTTTACTTGTTAATAAGACTAAAACTTGATCAACTTTCATTCTTGGAAAATTCAGGATAATGAGATGTCAAATGCTATAGTAAGTGTTGCAAAAGAAGAAGAAGTGACTCAGTGAGGACTTCAGTGACAATGAAGATCACAAAACTAATATATCAGACATCGCTATCGGATAGGTTGTTTACCAGATAAATCTTTCTTGAGTCTAGGTAACATTTTATTAGCCTTTATTTAGAAATGGAATGAGAAAAGAAGCAACTGGGGGTAGCTTAGTTGGCAACCATGGCCTCCTCATTAGGGGTAGGTTGTGGGTTCAAGTCTCACTCCCTTCATTAGAGGATTGTGAGTATTATTTCACTCAGTCGTGGACTGGGCTAGTTTATTAGTTCAAGGCCCATATTTGAGAGGCTCTGGGTTTAGTGGTTTAGTTGGTTGTTGAGTTGAGTTGAGTTGATTGTAATACCCGTCGATGTATATTCTAGAATAGCATGTAAACTTATTTGAATGTATTAGAAGTAATTTTGAGCTTATTCCTTATAATTTAAAGTTCAGTAAGTGCCAAAATGTTGAAAATAACTCAATCGTGGAATTTATTACTTATATCATTCTAGGTAGACAAAGAATCAAAATAATGCATTGAAAAAAGAGAAATATATTATTCATAGATGAAAATATTTTTCTTAACTTTATTTTGAAAATGAGGACTCTAAAACTTAAAAACGGAAACGTTTTTAAGGATTTGATGCTTTTAATTTTTTCTTTTACTAACACTCTATTTGGTTGATGGATTTAATGCTGGAAAAGAAAAGAAAAAGTGAAGGGAATATTTTTTCCTTATTTTGGTTACCATGGAAAAAATGTGGAGGAAAAGAAAATGAGGGAAACAAAGGAAGATATAT
Organism: Nyssa sinensis; assembly: GCA_008638375.1. Classification (NCBI taxonomy): domain Eukaryota; kingdom Viridiplantae; phylum Streptophyta; class Magnoliopsida; order Cornales; family Nyssaceae; genus Nyssa; species Nyssa sinensis. The sequence continues at coordinate 9,427,768 of CM018040.1, forward strand.
TTTATTTTACATGCAATTTCCTTTATTTTCCCTTATTTCCATTTCTTAACAAGTTTTGAGAATTTTTTTTTTTTTTTTTAAACTTCCAGTCTTATTTATGCATGAGACAAAATATGCTGAAAAAACTATTTTCCTTTTCCTCACCAAATCTGCCAAACCAGACATACATAAAAGAAATAAAGCCTTTTTTTCTCATCATTGTTACTGAATTGAGTATTTGGCCTTCTGATCTTCACAGGCCATGAAGGAAAAGATGAGTGATCTTCTCCAGAGCTTAGAAATGCCACCAGGCCTCTGAGGGACTGAAGCAATGATATTTTCCTCTTACACAGAACTTCAAAGTTTGTATACTAGCTGTGAAGGTGTGCTCATTTGTACTGACCTTGAAATTTGATCTTGCTAATTTTAATTCCTGGTTAGCCATATGGAACCTACACTGTGTCCTTGCCAAAAAAAAGAAACCCTTGTTCAGGATTTTCAACAATAACCCCCCTTCCCCTCTCCCTCAACCCACGCCGAACAAGATTCTAGAAAATATTTTCTTCAAAGAAAATATTTCTACAACTTTATTTCTACAAGTAGAGAGACTGTTTTCAAGACTCGAACCCATAATCTCCGTATCACAGTGGCTCTATTAGCATGACATCTTTTGTAGATTAAACATTTTTTGAGTGAAACATGTCAATTTAAATTTGATGATATAAACCAGAAACATATCAAAGGCATCCTCAAGGCACTTGTACATCAATATGAAACATGCTTGGTTTTGCAAAATTGGAGGAAATAGAACCTGTTGTTTTGTTGTTGCTTCATACTGCTACCAAAAGAGTAGTACATACGCTGCACCACCATCATTTCTCCTGGTATCATGAAGTTCCCTGGATGCTCTATTTGACTGCAAAGAACAAGGATAAATGAAATTTTGAAAATTTTAACCACAATCTCTCTCTCTCTCTCTCTCTCTCTCTCTCTCTCTCTCTCTCTCTCTCTCTCTCTCTCTCCATGTATGTATGTATGTATGTATGTATAAAAAAGAATCAGTTAAAAAAGGAGCAGTTTTGCAAATAATTTCTGAAAAGAAAAAAAATCAGACTTGCCTGATGTAAATAGTGTTACAATATTAACTCATTTCCTGCTAAAAAAACTAAATTCACTTCTGTACTCGGAATTAAACTAAATGTGTTTTACTTAAAAACAAAAATGCCAATCGGAATGAATGATTCCTATTTTAAATCCATACTTTTTATGGGAACTAGTGGTATTGCACGTGCGTTGCACGTGAACAATACAATATTCTTGTTTACATTTTTCAAGACATTAAGAACAAAAGTGAGTTACAATACATGTAACATACAATTTGCATTTGTGCATGAATTTTCTCTTCTAACATCGCACTGACATATGACTCACGATGAGGTTTTAAATGATCGAAATAATGAAAGAAAAGTGTGATATCAAGAAGGTACCCAGACACTGTCATATATTTTTTGTCTATATGCAGTAATATGAATGCTTCAAAATGAACACCTTGGATGTCCTTCAGAAGTTGCTCCTCTAGAACATAGGTTCTTTCAAGGGTTTTGCCACTCTTCTTCTCCCACAGTGAAACCAGCTCATTGACTGTGTAAATGTTTTTAGGAAGCCTGAAGTGGAGCACCTTGTTCAATGTTATTGGGTCATCCACAGCTTTGATGGTGTAGGTGGCAATGTCACCATCATCATTGTATATAACTATAGCCCAAAATAAGAAAGAAGAATAAAAATAAAGCTTGGGTACCAGATTCCTCAAAACATATATCTATGTACCCAAAAGAAGGAAGAGGAAGCAAATAAGATTTGTGCATAAAAATTAAGGCTAAGAAAATTTCACCTTAAATCCTTGCAGAAAATGTAAAAAAAAAACATGTGTATTTTAGGCACATCCTAACTTCTATCTAATCTAAGGACAAGTTAAAGGAATTAACAATATTTAAGCATAATGGCCAATATTGTGTTTGGAGGGATCCACCTGCCATAAACTATACCTCTGCGGACCTAACTTGAAAAGCAATAGTAATACCCAACTGTATAAACAAACTATGTTATGCTCCAACTGAACAGCTGACCCTGAATTCTACAAATATGATCTCAACAATGTCTACAAAGTACAAATAATGCTCAAAAGACAAAACCCGGCGATGGAGGCATAAGATATGAAAGCAATAGGATGTTGATTCATGGGAAATAATTTGTGCATCAAATCACTGACTGTCACGAACCTTGAAGAAAACCTGGGATAAGTAGGAAAGCATAACAGCCCAGGGCAAGAAATCTTGTGACCCATCTGTAGCCTACCCTAAATAAAAATAAATGATGTCATGGAATCTTGTATGACCAAACCAACTCAGCTTGGAAATAGACAGCTGATCAAATTCCATTCCACCCACCCACCCAAGGGAACAAATTAAGGAGAAAAAAGAAAAAGAAAAAAAAGAACAGGAAAAAATTACATATTTCTTTCGTAACCATTAAAAAAAAAAAAGGAAGAAAGAATCTGTCGTGCAGCACCAAAGTGGTTGGTGGGATCATGATCTACAAGTTTGTACAAAATGCCACCCATCAAGACTCATCGTGTAATAAAATTTGGGCTGGAGAGTTTCAGTTTCAAGCTCGCAACAATACACTCCATCTTTTGATTTCTTCAGCTCTCATCAAGATGAAAATGCTGTTGGTATCTCCACTGCTGATTTTGTTAGCCTACTTCATATTGAGGAAGTTGACAAGAACGAATTTCTAAAGCTCAACTCAAAAGCTGGTAACGTAGGCTTATTGGACTTATTTGAAACTACAAATACAAATAGTGGCTCAAATTTCTGCAGGATTTTTCATCTCTTAATTTTTTCAGAGCTGTCCTCTCTATCTTCCATATCCACTCTTTGCTAACACAGAAAAGCCTTCCAATCTCCTCAAGTGACTTGCGCTGATGGTCCCCAAGCCCGAATCTTAGGACCAACACTTGTCTCTCTCTTGTATCCAAGCCTTTCAGAAGATTATGTATATCTCTTACCATGTGCTGTCTCATGACAGATTCTTCGGGACTCTTTATTGATTTATCTGGTGTAAGTTTCTGCATAAAAGCATCACTCCCACCACCCACATAAAAGCAGTATTGTTCAGCAAATACTTTTATTATCATGCAAAGCAATGACATGTTTTATATTAAAGTAATAAATTTTAGCTTCTTTTAGTACGCGAGAGCGTGGATACTTTGCTCTCAACATTACCAAGTAATATTAAATAAATCTAATGTTAAATTTCTCAGAACTTTAAAGCTATAGATGCTAGGGAAAAAAGAAAAGAAAAGAGAACTTAAAAAAAGGAGCCTACAGTGCCTTCATGGAAGAAAATGCTCAATCAATTGGTGACTCCCTGTTGCCAGTGTGGTGATGAGAAAAAAAGTAGATGATAAATTTATACTAAACAAGAGCATAAAGCAAGATGAAGTGTGCAATCTGAGGCTCAATGGGCAAGTTCTGAAGGCATCAATACACTATTAAAATGCTCCTATGAATGAATTATAAAAGAAAAATGCTCCTATGAAGGAGTGAAAACACACAAAAGAAACCAAGATGATACAGAATACAGAGTACCAGTCATACCATAAACTTTGCACTGATGCAGTCCCCCATTTTTTTATCAATTGAACCCACGACTCGTAGGCATTTGCTAGCGGACATAATTTTAGACAAGGATATACCAGTAAACTTTGCAATCTCATCATCATCCGGATATTTCCCATGGCTTCTGTTAAGGGCCTTTCGAGCTTTCTATATCTGATTTATTGCCCTGCTTATATATCACATTAAAACTCCAAATATGTTCCAAATCAGGTAAGCAAATTGTGGATATGAAAGAAAACTACTACCCAAAAGTATAAAAGAAAGGTACTTTTGATGAATATGTTCCACGGCTTGCTCAGCAATCTGTTCATGGCAAGTGGCAATATCAGAAATAAGTTCATTAACAGCTTCAATGATGTTATGCTTTAGCTTCCGACTCCTTGAACTTTTATCAGCAGCTGCAACGCGAAAATATCCATAAATATCAACTCATAGGCCACTTAAGCTTAATATTATATACAAACCACACAATCCCGTCAATAATGACTAACTACCAACGACAGTTTGCCACATTCATCTTTAGAAGAGTTTGATGACACAATTCTGTTTCCATTGCACACTCCAAGAATTAACCATATATCTTAAGGTTAACTAACAGAAAATACTTCTAAAAGACAGAACAATGAAGAGCTCACTTTTGCTTCTTCCTTCAGAATCACCCCCAGAAGATAATTGTGAGGAACAGCTGCTGAGTAGGGCACGTCCTCAAGAAGGGTTTGCAAGGAAGGTGGCCTCAGAGTGCTTCTAGCAGCAGCAGCTGATAAAACTGGGTGATCATCTTGCTCATCATCATCTTCATCATCACCTGCAGCCGATAAACTCAAACCACCAATAGCAGAAGTTGCAAGAGAGAGATCCTCTTCCCTAATAATATGTAAAACACGCCTCACAATATTACCAACAGCAAGCTCTGCAATCCAGTTCACGCAATTTTTGTCACTCCAAAAAAAAAAAAAAGAGATAACCTTCAAACAGCCTGTTAAAATGAAAACAAAAATCCTGGAGAAAACCTTTATTCAAGTGTGTAACAATAATTGGAAAAATATAAAAATTAAATTAGTAGTTCAACAATTAAATTCAATATCCATACATCCATCATACACTGATAGTTCTTTGATTCTTTCTTCAAGGAGCTTTGGCATCATTTTTCCAATTAAGCATGAAAAATCATAGTCCTGCACAGCTTCCAAACTTGGTGTTTGTCTGTGTCCTTGTTCTATTGAAGGCCACCTCAATTTTCAAATGTGGGTGGGGTTTTTTTTAATAGGATAAGCTTTCTAGATAATTATCTAATGGTTCATTATTTTTAATGTCATATTGGCTAAGAATAATTTATATCTTCTTTTTTCACAAGCAGATGGCAGACATTGAACAAAATACATTTTTATTTTCTTGCATAGCTATGGGTAACAAGGGACAGTGCATAATTTGTCTAAGCCTTGTAGCTTCGGGAGCTCTTTTGTAAGCATTGGCAACATTTGAACCAATATGCTCTTTCTGAAGTAACTTAATAGACATTCAGCAAACATTTGGGCCATATGGCAATATGAAGTTGGATACTTGACTTCATGTGTTTTCATTTTGAATCTTTAACAATACACATTAAAACCCCTTTCCCACATGATTATTAGTAATTTTATGGACTGTTGCACAGTTAAATCAATAAAATATCATTATGAAGCATCACAATTCTTACTATTCCAAGAGATAGATTGGCACATTGATGTCAAAGAAAAAACATAGCCTAATAAAAGCCGCTACACCTCAAGCACCATCAACAACAATATAAACAAGAAACTCATTTATCATATTTTATATATATAATTTTAGAACTCCATTTGGAATGCTACTATCAAAATAGTCCTTAATACGATAGGCCCATTCTAATTTTAGAATTCTCATAGCCATCAAAATAGAGTGTTGTTAATTCCATCCCTCATGAATTTCAATCATTTTTTACAAATAACCATGGTATAGATCCCGCTAAAAGCTGATACCTAAGCTAAAAACACACAACACCCAGGAAACTAATGAAACTAAAGTCCCTCAAAACCACCATCCCTCTACTCTTCAAGACCAACACAATGAAAGACACGTACAAGCTCTTCTTAGACTCCTTTATGGCATGGATATGATTCATAACTAAGAGGAAATTTTCATAAACCACCCCCCGATATTGTTGAAAGAAATCCATTGTCATGTCATCAGGCACCAAGGCCTTTCCAACACTTCCACTATTTCCTTCCTCCCACCTCAGTAAAAAGTCTTCCAACCAATTCTTATTGGCTTCCTCTATCCTACAAAACTACAACCCATCCAATCTAGGGAGACAGTTACTAAACAGCAGCCCCTTCTAGAACTACCAATTATAGAGTTGCTAAAGAGATAATTAGCTACTGTGTAATTGTTTTAAAAAATATTTTGCTTTCTTTGTTGCATTCTTCTTCTTGGTGAAAAGTAAAAAATTTCCATTGATGGAATCCAACAGTTTTTTTGTATCTTTGAGTATCCAAAACTCAAAGTACCATAACCAAAAGCAGGGCCACATGAGACATGTACAACAGCATAAATCAAAGATCAGTAAAGGACCACCAATTTCTGCATGCCCACTATAAGTCTGCAGTAATGGTTCATCATTCCATGTAACTAAAGTATTCCTATAAACAAAATAGAAGCTATATATAATAATTTTTCTAAAGATAAAAGGATTGAATGCAAAAAAGATTTTATAAGGGAAAAATGATTATGCAATGACATGGAATGAGATTATGCAAAACCAAAGAGAACATGCTTTAAAACACACACACATATGGCTTTAACAGTGAAGAGTTCACCATCAAATTTGATGCCAGTAAAATCTATATAAAGTTAAAAATATAAAAAAATTCTGAAAAGAGCATGAACTCTCTATAGACAAATGGAAATTAATGTATAAAACCAACTTGGAAGTCTCATCAAATTATCCTAAAATGAACTCTACCTCCCCCCTCCCTCGATTCTCTCTCCAAGTGAAAAAAAAGGACAAAACTTTATAAATTTAATTTTTTTTTTTGGTGGATCTAAGTAAGATATTGACCATGGACCATCTCAATGATCTCATTGACAGGAAGCAGACTGTTCCCAATTTATGCAGTATGTATTTCTCGGCTCAATGGCTATATTCTATCATTTGATTCATTGCAGTTTCACATCTCGTATATTGTTTAGCAGCCTGGGTACTCCACTTTGTAGAGGTTATTCAATTGTGGTCTTCCCAACAAGTTCCGAGAAAAGAAAGGAAGTGACAAATATTTTATTTAAAGCAAGGGAGCTCTCCTAATCATAATAAAGAATACTGGGTCACTTTGTTGCACTAACACAAGTTGATATTCAAATTAGTACCTCAATGTTTAAGCTGATTTGTTATCCTACATCAAGTCAAATTCACAATATATCTGGTTCCCCTGAGAAGCATTCTGAAGATAAAATATTGCACAGTAGCCAACCTGATTGATAAAATCTGGATTTGTAAACCCCCAACCTCGCCTTCGATATGTTTCACGAACTTCTTCACATGAATTACAACAATCATCATCTGACTGCAAAAGAGGATAATTGGAAAAACAATTCATCAAAGAAAAGACATGTTGGAAGTTTCTGTAGAAATTTTTGAAGTATATCAGAACATTTCTTATGAGTTATGAAAGCAAGAGACTGATACAAGACAACCTTTAGGTACAATTATAAGTACCTTTGAAGATAAACCGGTGCTAAGCTTGATTAGGCATTGAAAAGAAAGATCTATGAAAACCATATGACACCCTCTAAGGAAGTGTAATTTTGGCAATGGGATCCATGGCAAGCTTCTTTACAGCGATTATATGAACCTGCAAGGAAGAAATGCATTCCATCATAAGCACAAAAACATTTTAAGAACTTCAGAAACAAATTACAAAGAGAGCAAAACAAGAAACCAGGGAAACAAAACCAACCCAGAAACAAAAAGGGGGACAAAGCCAAAATAGAGGGAAACAGAAAACACCAAACCAAACAAGGGGGAAAATCAAACAAGTAACACAGAACAGCCAGGACCAAACCAACAGCTAACCAGTAAAGAAAATAGGTCTCGAGACACGGAGGGAGCCAGGATTTCACTTGAGGGGGACCAAAAGAACTTTCGTTAAATATTCAATCGTAAATCTAAAAATTAATGAACTATAATAATTTAATATCAATTGATAATATTTTTTATAAATAAATTAATTAATTGATATAAAAGAATTTATGAATTAGACCAAACTTTTATTCAAAAAAAATCCAAAAACTTTAGACTATACAAAAAAAATTCTAAAAAAGGCAATAAAAATTTTATTCAAGTGAGAGGTTCCAGTTCATACAGGTTTCCCAATTATCATAAAAGTTCTTGAACTTTCCTCTAATAGCAGCCCTGATATTGACTGAATTACTAAGGCAAATTAAGAGGTGAACTGACACTGTTGAACATCGGTTTCGGCCAGCAAAATTCTCATTAAATCAGTAACAACATGTCATCTACAAGAAAAATAAGCGAAACAGAGAGGAGCCAAATCCTAGATGAAAAAAGGCCTACTTTTGAAAACCACAGAGAGAACAACCATGATCCTACAAAGAGATGGAGAAAGAATTACACAAAGGAAAGGAGATAAACTAACCAACATTTGTTCATCAGAAGAGGTAAGGTAATGACTCTTAGAAAATTCTTCCATTCACTGCTCATACCCATATCAAGTCTTAAGAAACTTCCATCTAGAAGAAAAAAAAAAAAAAAAAAAAAAAAAAATTATCAAGATACTGAGTAGAGTTCAAGCCCCAGTATAAAATCGTGCTATAAAATGATTCCTCTTCAGCTTAATTTGCATCCTGACCCATTTTCTATCATGGTTTTCTTGCTCTGGCCAAGTCTCGAACTCCTCAATCATCTCCAGTGCAAACATGTATCCCTTACAGCCACCTTCTAGGCTACAAATTTCTTGTTTGCTTTTGCTTCAAAACTCCCATAAACCCATTTTCAGATTTCGAATCCAAACCGAATTGACCTTGCATTCAACATCAAAAAAAAAATCAATTCGGAAGATCAATAGAGAATATTGATAGATTAATTCAAACAAAGAAAACCCATTTGAAAAACCAAAAATTACCTCAAAATGAATTAGACCCACAAACCCATTTTCAGATTTCAAAAAGGAATTTTTTTATCAAGATATTGAGAAGAGTTCAAGCCCCAATATAAAAACGTGCTACAAAATGATTCCTCTTCAGCTTAATTTGCATCCTGACAAAGGATTATCAGCACAGTTGCAATGAATCAACCAGAAAATCAATAAAAAAAAAGTAGAAGAAGAAAGAAATACAGGAAAGCTTTCTTTTTGTTCCGATAAGGTATTCATAGAAAAGCGCTAATAAGGTGATGACGGCATATTATATTTTCAGAACCAAAGCATATAAAAAGCCAATGAGATTTAGAAACCTCAAAGGACAAAGAATATAAAGTTAGCCATTAAGTAGAGGCAATCATTTTTAAGGTCTTAGGAACTCATAGCCAAGTGAAGACGCACCACAAATCAGAAGAAATAAGCTTTGAGAATATATAGGAAAAGAAAAGATACATCTACTGGATATTAAAATTTTATTTTTTTGCTGGGATAATTTTTTTGTTAATCTACAAAATTTAAAAAAAAAAACATATATAAGGTTTTTTTTTCCAACCCTCTTCTTCAGTTTTTTTGATAAGCAAATAGAGAGTAAACTGATTACCGAAAATGAATAAAACCTGAGGCGCTTTCTCAACAATCTCTTGAACGTAAACTATTAGAGTTATTAATTCTATAGAGTATAGAGCCAAATTTTAATATCTAGAATGTCTATAAATATCCAATATAATTATTGTAGATTCAAGCGTCATTTATTGATGCTGAAATTAAACTTGCAGAAGCTAAGGAAGAGTATGATACGATGTTAGAAAGTAATAAACCATTAGAATTATCAAGGCACTTGAAGGAAATTAATAGAGCACGGCAGTGCAAAGGGGAAAAAATATTACCAGTGGCGTTGCCGAAGTGAATGCAGACCAAGTTTGTCAGTTATTTCTGCAGCATTCATTGCATTAGGTAGATCTTTTTTGTTAGCAAATACAAGCAAAATAGCATCTCTCAGTTCATCCTGGAACAAGATTATATAAGCACATGTAGAGTATTGGTTTCTTTATTGTATTAAAGCGCATATCAATTAACAAGCGGCATATATATATAATAAAAAATATTAGACTCTGCACATATATATATTTTAGCCGAAGTCACACTCAAACCTGTTAACATTTTAAAACTATGATTTAGATACTAAAACAGGAACCATAGAACAAAGTTCGTAGCTGAAATAATTAACCAAGGCAAAGAACAGAATAATATAATCACTTCAACAGAAAGATAAACAATGAGCAGCAAAAGGTCTATTAAACCCTCACTTTATTTCAGCTGTAGTTACACTTAAACCTGTTAACATTGTAAAAATATAATTAAGATACTAAAATAGGAGCCACAGTTGTAATTGAAATAATAAACCATCAGAAGCAAGGCAAAGAGAATAACAATATAATCACTTAAACTACTGAACACACAAACAGGAAAATAAAACTGGCAAATTCTAATCAAAGATTCTTTTTTTTTTGGGTTCTGTGAAATAACAAATCAGAAGCAAAGTAACAGTAAATTCAAAGATAGCATAGATAAACAGCTCCCAGAATTTATTAGTGAACCCCAAATCCAAACCAATCAGACGATTCTAACAATAGGCAGACAGATTAGAGGGAACTAACTTTGCATTTAGGTAAATCCAATAGTTCCATGTTCATTAGAACTCACAACCCATAGGTCTCAACCTAGAAACAATAACAATGTAAACAACTGGTACAAACATTTATTTGTAAATGCATTCCATTACATAACTTGTTTAGAGTCAAAAGAATCAAGCATAATATCTCTCTCTTTCTTGTGCAAATACTTGGGTATTATCCAAGCTCCTAATCATAGTTACAAATAGATTTAAACAACATTTTTTATACATTAAATTTTTTCTTTAGATGAATCTTTCAAGATGATGAATTCAACAATGAAATTAAACTATAATGTTTGAAACCATTCAATTCAAAGGACCAACCAAACAGACCCACCCCTTCTAAAATTTTCTAAATAATAGTTTGGGTTGAGCTCGTACAAACTGGCCTAACTCAAAAGGCTGTTACTATGCTTTTGGAAGGCTACCCCTTCTAAAATTCCAATTAGGTGGATTCAAATCCTAAGAAATAAGCCTGAAAAGAAATTATGACCAGTTGTTCCTAAATAAAAATTCACCACTCCATGGAGTTCAAGTCCAAGAGTATGAGAAAACTACAATTTATATGCATAAAGATAATTACAAGGCCATCCATTTCATACTCTTCCCCATTCAATAAAAGCTACCTTACGGCCTTCCCCATTCATACTCTTCAACCTAACCTAGAATTCAAGATTCGAATAAAGCAAAATATATGTAACAATGCTAATATTGATAAAACAAATAATTCCAAAGCTATTTCATCATAAAACAGTAGGGAACTAACCATAGATGACTTAAACAATATTAAAATGAGCTACAAAAGGTAAACAGAACAACAGAGCATTGCATGTTATTCTTTAATATTCAATGTTTTACACTGCCAATTAAACAGGCAACACAAATTGGATTGATTCTAATATATCCTTGTATTCAAATATTAAAAAGCATTGTAGTCAGTGTGCATGTATGTTGATATATGACATCTACAATTACAAATAAAGTAATATTTTCCACATCTCAAAACCTCCACTCTCATCTATTCTACTCCATAATCTTCAAAGATAAGGGAGAATTATACCTTCTCTCCCAATAAATTTTTTTTAAAAAAAGGGAAAAAAGAAAATGATCCTCTACAGTGTTAATTATCAGGCAACCTATTCTTTACCTGACAGCTTCAAACTAAAAAGGAACTATTGCTTGTATATCAAAATAATTAGCAGATAAGGCCAATCTGTTTCTTGATGTTCCTTATTCAACAAAAGATTAAAAATAAATAATTCAAGTAATTCAATACATTGCTAGGTATCTAGCACTATTCTTTGTTGAATACAATTAAACTAAAAGTAAAGCTTCAGAAAAGGAAAAAATCAAAAACCAATAGATAAAAATAAGAGTAAAATGAATATAAAACAGAATAATTCAAAATCTATTTCAGTGTATGACCACACTGAAATTTTCTCCAGAAGATAGATATCTGGAATAACCAATTTCAGAAAGTGAGTTTCAAGCTCAAATAGATCATGCAGAATTTAAGGGAAATCTATGAATAATCCAGAAAAAAAGTAAAAATAAAAAATAAACAAGACAAGAAACGCAAGGGTGGAAATTTATAACCAATAACACTATCAGGTCAGAGATTCCAACAGTTCTACAACAACTTAAATACACATATTGGTCACAGCAATAATAAAAATACTACGAACACCCAATCAAGTATCAAGCTATTAATTAATCTTTCAATATTTTTTTTTGGGTAAGTGATCCTAAGATCAAAATATCAGTTTCATAATTATTGTTTCATGATTAAATTGCCAAGTATAAATTTAATTATTATTTTTTATTCTTTCATGACTAAAGAATAGGAGGAAACACATGTTAAACAAAACACATGTTATTCTCAGTTATGTCCATCTGCAACAACAGCAAATTAAGGTTCCAAAAGGACACTTCGCAGATTACATTGGAGATGTCTAGAAGAAAAGATTTGTGGTTCCAATATCCTACTTGAATCATCCTTCATTCCAAAAGCTGTTAACTCGAGCAGAGGAAGAATTTGGCTTTGATAATCCAACGGGTGCTCTCACAATTCCATGTGAAGAACAAGCTTTCATTGATCTCACTACTCAAATTGAACACTTTATGACAGAGTAACAAACAGAGAAACAAAAGGGCTGGCCTCCTACATCCAGGCGGCTAACAGTTCTGAGAAGTGTCATCTTAAGCTCACGTAGATATATTTTTTTACTGTAAACGAGTGGACAGATACAAAAAAATTCAATACACCACGGGCTTGGCCAATGCAAAAGGGTACCGCCAGCATCCAACAACAATCCATCATGTGCTCTCTTAACCAACCTTCCTCCACCTACTACAAATACAACCATTCAGATTGAATTACCCAATGCCACCACACTATACGACACCTAGAAGTATGAGTCACGAATGGGGTGGAGTCTGGACTTCGTACCGCGACAAGCAACTTGTGCTAGTCTCCTGATATTTATTTTTAATCTTTTGTTGAATAAGGAACATCAAGAAACAGATATTAAATGGTTAGGATAACTGATACCAGTTAACTGGGTGTGAAGACTCAAGTGTGCATAAAAATGTTATGGATTTTTTTTAATCTGGGGGCCCATAATTTTACTTAATTAATCAGTTATTGTAAAGAACACTATGAAGGAAAATCTACACAAAGGAATCATCAAAAGCAAAGGATGCTTTATTAGCAACTGAACCAGTAAATTTAACCACCAATTTGCAAACAAAGCTGAAAGCATGAAAAGCATACAGCAACAAAGATTCGATTGGTTGTAAAATATAAAATTAATGCTTGGGGAAAAAACCAAGGAATTTGTGAGTACTCGATGACCGAAAATGGCAAGGCGTCGACGCATCGGAGAGTCGGAAACTCACCAGTTCATGTTCTGCCCCAAACCCCACTGTCTGGAAGAGCATCCCAAATTTTCCTAAAACCCATTGCTTTGATCGATTGTGTCACAGAGAATCTGTGACATTCTTCTGCGCCCCGGCATAGATCAGGCCTAATTTGGTCACGTCCACAGGCTTCGAGCAAAAATTCGAAGACATATCTGCAATCAACACCGCGTTTTTGTTCTTCGGGGTTGGGTAATTCTTGAATTCGACTCCGTGAATGGTCTCGTTCGCGCATATATGCAAATACTTGGCATTTGGGTTCTGTTCCAACTGATCAAAAGATGGAATCTGAGTTTATTTCTCAGATTTGCCCGACCAAATCACGGTGGGCTTGCAATACTTGGTGGCTTCCTTGAAAGCCTTCTCGCCAGGGGAAGCCGAACGGTTTGTAACAGTTGGTTTGTGGAGTGTGTAGGACTGATTTTGAACGAGGGGTGTGGTGGGGGTATTTTGGTCAACTTAGTGTAAAACATTTTTAAAGAAAACACATAAGAGAGGATCATACATTTATAGGTAGTATAGATAGATATAGATATAGATATAGATATAGATTTTAATGGATTGAATTGTTCCAACTTTTCAACTGCTCAGAAGTATATTTTCCAAGAAGTTTCTCAAGATCTTGGAAATTCTTTGCCTGCCAAGAACGATCGGAAAAGAATAAAAGCTCTCTTAGGCTTAATCAGAGGAACTTCATGCCCAGCTTCTTTCACTGTGGCAAATGTTAGTCCATCATAGACCTCAGTCCAGCCTCCTCCCTGTTACAGAAAATTGATTTCCTCATGACTTCAGCCTTTCATGTTTTTTTTTTTTGTGTGAAATATACAAAATTAATGAGTTTTGTGATAAAATTTGTACAATACCTGATTGCTAGAATACCATGGGTACCACCGAGTCTTGATAGCGAGACTGAGAAGGTTAAGGGAAATCCTTGTGGCAGTCACAAGAACCATTGAATCCGTATCTCTGCTGCATTGATACAAATAATTTCATTAGGAACTTTTGAATTTTTCTTCCTCTCTTCACTCTAGTTTTGTTATATTAGGTGTTAATGTGCACCAAATATTGTTTTGCTTATGTATTTATATTCTAAAAGGCCTTTTCTTGGAATGTATTAACTATAAGATGAAATTTCATCTGAAATGACCAGGTAGTAAGAAATAACATCTTCTCGTGTCAATAAGACTTACCATGTGATAGTTCCCATTTAATAGATGAAAATGCCAAGTTTGTATAGCATTTTCTGGAAGAAGATAGAAATAAATATGAAGAAGGGCGTGATTTGATGAGTTCAGTACTTACTGAGGTGCAATACCAGCATCCACTGAGGATCGAGAACAGCCTTAAAAATAGGGTACTGAGCCCCTCATCAACAACGTTTGATAAGGACATTCAACAAATCGTTTCCCATGGTCCGTTGCTCTTCTTGAATCTTCTTGGCAGAATTCACGGCAGAGTGGCTACACCACCTTAGCTCTATAATTTGTAGTGTGGGTATATCCCCGAAACTAGATGGGATCTCCTCAAGTTGTTGACATGTAGACAATATTAAATGCTGAAGGCTGGGAAAGTGAATACTGTCAGCTTTCCATCTTGCAATATGCAAGTTATCAAGTTTCAAGAATTTTAGTCGATGAAACCCCACACTTGTTTCCCACCGCTGTCCAATGCAGGCATTGTGCATCAATTTGAGAACTTCAAGGTTGGGTATCTTCCCAAGTATAGACATTTCCTTCCATGCTAGATAGGTATCTTCTAAAGTTAGCTTCTTAAGATTTGGTGGAAACTTAACCCACCGGAAAACACATGACTTGTAGTGGTCTAAAGGTCCACTATGAAAGAATTGTTGGTCCATCCAAGTTGACAACTTCAATGTTTCGAGGTAGTTTAAAGGGCTCAGGTCAGGAAACACCAAATAGAAATACCCTGTAGACTTTGATACCAAATTTCCACAAAATCCTAGCTTTTTAAGATTTGGGGTCCTTGCCAAGATATTCTCAAAAGACTTGGAGGCATATACGTGTGAGATGGTTTGTAGGTTATCCAATACCAAGGGATAAACATCATCGGTCAGTTTATCGGTATAACTTCCGCGTGGAATCTGTATATGCCTCAGCTTTACCAACTTCCAAATACTCGGTGGTACAAGTAAGGTTTTCTTTTCCATGTGACGTAACCCGAAATCCCCAAAAGAATCTGGTAACCCGAAATCATCAAAAGGATCTGGTAACCCAAAATCCCCAAAAGAAACTTGTAACCCGAAATCCCCAAAAGAATCTCTTATGTGCTTCCATCCTTCTCTTATCAAAATAAGGGTTTCTAAGTTCGAGAGTTTGGATATTGAATGTGACAGAACAAAATCATCATCATTTTGAAGTGCCAGGTACCTCAAATGAACTAGACTTTCTATCGCTGTTGGAATGTGGGGGATTTCGATGGGTGATAAATCCAACACTCTAAGAAGTTGGAAGGATTTATGAATATTAAAAGATACATTCAGCAATTTAGAGCTGAAGCACAAAAAGGAGCGGACATATGGGGCAGTAGGCTGTAGAGAAATGGATTCGAAAACTTGAGAATGGATAAACAGGCGACGTATTTGCCTAGGACTTGAAGAAAACAAAGATGAAAGTTGTTCGTGCCTGTAAATTCGCAGTAGAAAATTATCTTCCTCAGCTTTTCTCAAGCATAAATCACGCAACAGATCATGGACATGGCATGCTTTGATTACACCAGCTGACCTTTTTGCAACTAAGACCAAACTTCGATCAATTAGATCCACCAAATATTCCTCCGCTACATCTTCCTTGCTCTTTTGCCCAGTTTGGCGTATAAATCCCTCGGCAATCCATAACCAAATGAGCTTTTGCACAGGAATTTCATAGTCTTCTGGGAATGCGCCCATAAAGAGAAAGCACGATTTCAAATGAGGAGGCAAGTGGTTGTAACTCAGTGCTAGTGTATCTATGTATTGCTTTGGGTCGTTTAAGATGTATGAACTTACACTCTCAGCAACTTTCTTCCACCAATTTTCTGTCTGTTCTGTTTTTGCAAGAAGTCCAGCAACTACAACAATTGCCAGCGGCAATCCTTGACATTTTTTTGCAATTTGTTTTCCAATTTCCACCAACTCTGTTGGACAACTTGTTTTCTGAAATACCTTCTTTTGTAATAGATCCCAACTTTCATCGTCAGTTAGAAACTGTAGAAAATGAGGAGGGCTGTCGGGTTTGGCCTGCAAAGCCACATCATTGATCCGACTCGTGAACAGAATTCTACTTCCATTGTTGTCATTTGGAAAATACATTTTTGTATCATTCCAAGCCTCAATATGCCATATATCATCCATGACAACAAGATATCTCCTTCCCTTGAGGCATTTATACAACCTTTCTCCCAACTGTTCATTGCTCATTGTGTAAATTTCATTTTTCTGCTGCACGAAAGAACTTAGAATGCCAAGCAGCAAATCCCCTTTTTGAAACACTTGAGACACATAGGTCCACCCACGAATATAGAAGTGATAGACAACCAAAGGGTCATTGTACAATTTTTTAGCCAAAGTTGTTTTACCCAATCCAGCCATTCCAACAATAGAGATGACTTCTAGCTGCTTCGATACTCCAATAAGCCGCTCCTTGATTGTACGTACTTCATGATCAAAGCCTACCACAGTTTCTTCCTCTACATTGGGAGCACTAGTTCTTGAACAACTTCCATGGGAAAATGTTTTAACTTGTGGGACTACAACAACATACAACTTGTTGCCATAAATTTCCACAATCTCTGTCTTGATAGAACCAATCTCTTCTAGGACGCCAGTGAGGTCTAGGGGAAAATGAAGTCGTTCTTTCACAATGCCATCGTCGCTTAACCACGTACGAGACTCCGTAACCGGAATTGGCCACGCGACTTTATTTTGGAAGAGCTGTTCCCGTGAAAACCTACGACGCCTCTGAAACCGAATTGGCCTCGCGAATTTACGTTTGAAGAGCGGTTCCCGTGAACACCTACTACGCTTCCGAAACGGAATTCGCCACTCGACGTTCTCTTGGAAGAGCTGTGTTGGCCAGTGAGGGATTTTCAGTTCAGGATCTCTAGGTTGTCGATCGGGGATGTCCAGCACTTTGCTGATACCACTAGCACTTGAGCCGGCTGCTTCGGTCGAGAAGAGAAATAGTTCAATCCCGGGCGTCTCGTATGTGGCATAGACATTACACCCTGCGAAGCGGTCGTACGCTTTGATCAGGTCATCAATGTCCTCGTCGGTGGTGACAGTGATTAGAGCGTCGAAGTCTTCGTTGGGGAGCTTGTACTTTATGACGAAATTGCTAGTATCAAAGATACTAGAGAGGCTGCTCAGGAGTGATGAGATACAGATTTGGCGGTGGACGTCAACGATGCGGGTGTCACCGCCCACGTAGTGAAGCTGGTTGTCATCGGAATGGGATAAGATCTTTCCACCGGAACTGCACATCAGCCGCATATAGGACTTCGATTCCGAAACAACATCAAGTACAAACAAGTCTACACTCTTTTCTGCCTCAAAAGTGACATCTCTAATTTTTGCCACCAGATCCTTCACTTTTATGTTCTCCTCGCGTTTCTCCTCCGTATCTTTGAGGAATTTTCTAAGGAATTTGAGCTCCTCATACAGTGATTTTAAATTATCCTTCTCATCGAGTATAAATTCATTGTCACAGTTCATGAGCTCCATCAAATTCTCCATGAAAAAATCCACAGCAGTATCTTCAGCCATCTCTCTCTCAGTTTTTTTTTTTGCAGAAATTGCGACTCTAGAAGCTCTGCAACTAGTCGGTGATGACTTTAGAGTCGTCGTGACTCTTTAAAACAAGTCATTGTAATTTATTGCATCTTTAAAATAAGTCATTTTCATTTTACTGTATCATTCTAATTTTTTTCACTTCATTTATTTAAGATTCAATTAATCTCTAAAGTCACTAACTATTTTTTTCTACAAAAATATTCATTCATTATAAAAACTTAATATTGATAAAATCATTAACATGTAGTGGATTCTTTTAATCCTGTCTCCAACTTTATTGTGAAGAAAGCTTTTTTTTATTTTATCGCGCTACCTTCTTATATAGTTGAACTCTAGAGTCTAAACCGCAAATAAAAAAAATATTAAATTAAAAAATAAATTACACTGATATTTTCTTAAATTTTTTACTTTTTTATTTTTTTGACAAACAAAAAATATCTTCTTGCAGTTTTTTTTTTTCGAAATGAGAAAACTATTTTTTTATGATTTTTTTTTTTAATTTTGACCTATTTTTTTTAACTTTTTTTTAAAAAAATTTTTAAAATTTTTTAATTAAAGGTAAATAACTTGTTTTTATTTTTTATAAAAACAAATTGAGTAAATTATACTGGCCTCTGTGAAGTTTTTAATAATTACAAAAAGCTCGCTTAAAATTTTTAAAATAACATTGACATCACCTACTTTTATCGACAAATTATAAAAAAACCTTTCCTCCAACCTCTTTTTTTTTTTTTTTTGGAGTTCATGTAGCCAAAAGTCTTGCATAAGACAATATATTACAAGGAAATCTACTCTCAAAACAATTAACCCACCAAGTCCTCCAAATTTTTAAGAATTAAAATATCTTTACATTCCTAATTAGCTCATCACTTTAAAACATCATGCAAGTGAATGGTGCACATTGTTCAAAATATTTCTTAAGATTTCAAAATTCAATAAATTATCAACTATAAACCTAATTTTAATAAAATTTATATATTTGAACTCTAAAAATCGAAAACTATTAAACAAAATCTATATTGAATATGAAACGTTAAAGAAAAAAAAAATTGAATTTAAAATTGTAAAATTTTGACTTAAATAAAAATATAAAATTTTATACTTTTTCAATTACAAACTTCGTCTCAATAAAAGTGTAAATATTTATACTTTTCCTAAAATTATGAAATTTTACAAATACATAAAAACCAAAAACATGCAATTTTTTTTATATAAACCCTAATCTTTCTGCATCTTACCTTACTTCTTCAAGTAACTTACCCACAAAGATTAGCTGTGTTCCACCTTTTTCTAATGAAAATAACGATTTTAAAAAACAAAAACAAAAAAGGCATATCGAGAGGCAACAACTGTGCTATTTACTTTGGGACCCACAAAGAAAAACCACACCAGTATTTGTCTACTCTGTCATGACTTTACTAAGCACGAATTCTTCAAAGAAATGGACACATTTATCTTCTTTGGGTCCAACCGAGACCGTCTCCAAACGATTAATTTATTGAAATTATTATAGTTATATATATTTTTAATTTAATTTAAAAAAAATGTAATAATCAGTTATTTATATTTTTAAAATTTGTCTGAATTAATTTTTTTTTTAAATAATTGGGCTATTTCCTTGAACCCCACAAAGATTAGCTGTATTCCATCTTTTTCCAGAGAAAATAATGATTTAGAAAAATATAAACAAAAAAAGTCATATCAAGAGACAACAGCTGTTCTATTTCCTTTGGGACCACAAAGAAAACAATAATGCTATTCACACTAATCTTTAAAATAAGTCATTGTAATTTATTGCATCTTTAAAATAAGTCACTGTCATTTTACTGTATCATTCTAATTTTTTTCACTTCATTTATTTAAGATTCAATTAATCTCTAAAGTCACTAACTATTTTTTTCTACAAAAAATATTCATTCATTATAAAAACTTAATATTAATTTAGGGGTACAATTTGAGCAAATCGAACTCAGATTGAATCATATTCAAATTTAATTTAAATTTTAAAATAATTAATTCGAACTTGAACTCGATTTTGAATATGACAACTCAACTCAAGTTCAACTTCAATTAAAATTCATTATATCGGGTTCAACTCGAATCCAATGAATTTTTAATAATTTATATTATCTATTCCACTTTTCAAATTTTATTTATAATTTCTTTAATACATTGTTATAGTTTTCATATTTAAATTATACATTAAAAGTCTCACTAATTTCTCTTAGTCTTCCTTGTTAAAAATAAAATAAAATCCATTAAAATAATTCTTTTAACATAATTTGATTTTGAAAAAAATTACGAAATATTAACAAGTTTTTAAAATTATAAAAATATAAATAATAATGTTTGTTAGTAATTTATATTAATGGTGCATAACTAAATAAAAAATTTAATATATAAAATATTATTCAAGCACAGATTTCCAAAATCTTACTCAAGTCCAACACTAATTTAGATTAGACTTGAATTCTTTGGACTTGAATTCTTTCGTCCAAACTGATTCCAAAATATATAAAATGAAACTCAAGTCCTGAATAATTTGGATTGAATTCCGATTAACCTGTCCATGTTGCACCCGAAAAAGTTTTAACATAAAATTTTTTTAAATTTTAACATTAAATAAATATAAATATATTTTTTATAAAATTTATATATTGGATATCTAAAAACATGTATAAAAGTTTTGGAGAGAAATATAAAACAAATGATAATTTAAAATAATATATATATATATAAAAGAAAATATTTTTCTTCACATTGTACGAATGTTCGAGAGAGATGAAAAAAAAAACTCATTCTCTCTCGGTTTTTCCCTTTTTTTTTCCTCTTCTTTCTATTGTACAATTTCAAAAGCCAACATACATCAACTAAAGGTGGCAAATATTATCTAAATTCGTCAATTCGTCTTAACTCACCCACTAATCAACCCACCCACTAATCAACTTGTCTTAACCTGCTCATTTAGTTAACGGGTTATAAATAGGTTGGATAATAAAGAACCCGTTAATTTAACGGGCCAATACGGATTGAATATGGGTGTTTGACGTATTAAGAATGAAAAATAATAAAATAATATAAGAATATATATATATATATATCCATAACATACATATATATAATACAGTATGTATATATACACACATATATATATATATATAAAATACAGTATGTATATATATACATATACAGTACACATAGTATATCATATATACAGATATATATATATATATAATACAATATGTATGTATATATATATATGTGTGTGTGTGTGTATGTGTATATATACCCATGGTTTTGTCTATGGTGATGCAGTCACGTCATGTGGGCAGTGGGCAGGCCGGTGACAAACTCAAACGGGTCAGCAGTCCTCCAGAGTGTAATTTTATTTAGAAGAGAAGACTAGGTTAGTGGTTTATTAATATATTGGAAGATAAAAAAAAAAGACAAATAGATCTGAGTTAATTTGCATTATTGTTTACATATTTGGTCTTTTGTGGTGGCTGAGTCCAACTTCTATTATTCTTATATGATGGCTGCCTACAAACTATTCAAAACTAGTACCTAATTATTTTCTTAAGGGGGAAGGGGGTTTGGTTTTATAAGCTATGCAGGGAGGGGAAAATATTAATAACTATTTGTGTACTAATTCAAATTAGAATAGTGTGAATGAGAGAAATAAATTATGTGGGCAATCCAAATGCATGAAATTTGTATCGGAAAAACTCTAGTGTTGAGATAACATGAAAAGATTTCTTCATTCTTTAAATTAAATTCAAATATATGACAAACAAAGAAAAACAAGTCCGGTGGTAATATTAGGTACTTGACAAATATGGTTCGGTTTATTCGAATTTTAAACTGAAACTGAATCGAATTGTTAGTTTTTTAATTATATTCTTAACTTTCTTTTAACAATAGTGTTTTGTTAAATTTTTAAGAAATCTAAAGTAAAATAATTATTATGATTATTTAAAAATAATTTTTTTTTTTTAGAGTTAAAAAAAATAATTAGTTGAATTCGAATTGACCCAACCTGTATGTGATTCAATCCGTATTTGACCCGTTTAATTACGAGTCAAATATAAATTCAACCCGTTTTCGACTTAACCCGTTTCAACCCACCCATTTTGCCGGGGCTAATTAGAAATGAACAAAATAGTCTTTCTTTTCCTATTTTATCAGCATTCAAAGGCAAAACAATGTGTGAATTGACTTGCTTTGTTTTGGTCTTGCATGCCAAAACATTAGAAGTGATGCTCATACAGGGAAGCAAACTGGTGCTTCTGAAGAAGTTTAAAATTATATATATATTGAAGAAATAATCAGTTTAAAATGGTAGCAGTTTTGCAAATAATTTATGAAAAGAACGTAATCAACTAGCCTGATGAAAATGGTATAACAATATTAACTCATGTCATGCTAAAAATCTCAATTCACTTCTGTATTCAGAATTAAACTAAATATGGTTTTCTTAATAATGCAAATGTCAATTTGAATGAAGGATAAATTACAATGACCTCAGCCCGAGATTTAGTAAAAATACACGTACATCCCCCCGACGTTTAGCATGAAATAAAAGTGATATGTGCACTGATCAGTTTGAAACTCCGCTGCTATTCGAAAAATTGCATCAATACTCTGAAAGGTTGGCATGGTTACTCTTACATAAATACATCGGGATGATCTTAATAACATGCTTGCCATTTTCACTAATAGTAATAGTGCATTGAGTACAGTTCTTTGTTGCCATAATTTTGCAAATCTTTTAATGGTTCAAAGTGTGTTTGATCTTTAAGACTCAGAGAGTTGAAGGGGTGGTAAACATAGATATGACTAGAAGAATACAAGTTCACGTTTTGAAGGCAAGTAAATATCTGCAGATTCTCTTTCCTCTTCAGTCAGAATCAGAATCAGAAATCGCAGAGGATCTCACTGTCCTGCGTTTATTTTCATAATCATCACCGTCTTCATCTTCTTCCTCTTTATTCTCACTAATTATGCCTGTAAAATGATGGTTTTTAGAGGCCATCAAGCTAAGAATGACTAAGCAATCTACACAGAAGTAATACCTTTTTTAATTAGCAGAGCCTCAAGTGTCCGCGTCGTGAAATCATCTTTTCCTCCCACGTCCTGAAACCCGATCAGCCTATCTACTGCAATTCCTTTTCTGAAATGGAAGTTTATGGGCTTCTAAGTTCAATATTGAAAGCAATGTCTATAAATTTGATGCCATAAATTTGAAGAGCGCAAGGAAGATCCAACACTGCAACTAGGGTACCTCGGGTCAGGCTAGAGGCAGGCCCCAGATCAACCTGAAAAATAAGGCGCTCTGCCTCGAACCCAACTACATCCGACCTTTATTTAAGCCACCAATCCCAAATTCAGTCCCAATTCAGAAACTAGAGCTCAGGTTAGACCTCTTTGGCAGCTAGCAGGATTCAAATGCTATCTTCCTCGTTTACCAACAAAATAAAATTCGAAAAAAAAAAAAAACGAAAGCCAAGCTGATTGGGTTTTACCACACGATACCAGTAGGATGAAAAAATAGACATGAGCATTGATCAATACAAACCCCAAATTCTTTCAGGAGACTCCTGAATTTGTAATAGAAAATGACTTTATATAACCGAACAAGAAATGGATCCAATCTGATCTACAAAGAGTTAAAAAAAAGTAGCACAATCTGGAAAGAGGTCTCAATTCAGAAAAAAACTGAGAAAATCAAGAAACCATATGCCAGTTCATGATTGAGCTGGCTTCAGGGCTCAGGAAGCGAATAGGTCCCCACAGCTAGTTGGAATTTCTATGAGAATGTCATGCTTAAAGCCAATTTCAATATAGGGTCAAGTCAACAAATGCAAAGGAATAGAACACCAAATGCAGCAATAGGGGCAAAGCAGTGTAGCCAGGGTTTTGACTATAAACAATGAATCTACCAATGACTCACATGGGGTTATGATTCCAAGGTTTTCCTCCCATCTTTGTTATGACAAATGACAGATTACGTTTAGACAAATGAAACGATAAAGCTAGCGCTCAGGTTGGTCTTGTTGCCCGACCACACCTTTGCCCAAGCCCAACACAGGCAGAGGACACGATAAGATTTCCTGACCTAGCCCACCCAAAGGCCAGGAAGGTTATGTTGCATCCCCTGGAACATTATTGCTGCACTCTGGCCTACATTCAAATTGTTTTTTATATTTGTACGATCTTCTAGGCACTCTGCATTTGCTAATACATCCATTTAGCTCCTTTTAAATAAGACATGAAAAGGAAGAGAGAGAGAGAGAGAGAGAGAGAGAGAGAGAGAGAAGCAAATGAAGGACTTCAAGCTGCTTGGAATCTAGTAAGACTAAACCTAGTTCTTTGCTAAGGACTTCAAGCTGCTTGGAATCTAGTAAGACTAAACCTAGTTCTTTGCTACTGACATGCTGCTTACAAAATTGTTAAATACAAGAGCATGGAAGTGAACAGTTAAAAAGCAATAGAGATTAGAGAAGACTGACCTGAACAATATGACACAAGGCAAAGTTTTGACTCCTAGTTTGGCAACAAAGAAAGGCGCATTCTGCAATTCATTTCAAATGATGAGAATCCAATCTCACATTTCAAGGTTGTACTTCCACAAATAAATGAAACCCAAATTTCAATATTTAACTTGCTATTCAGTTTTGGGCTCAATGTGAGTAAACAACTACCTACTAGAGAATCAATGAAAGAGATCATGAAAACTGACCTCTGCATCCAGCTTGATAAACTTGGTATCGACATGCCTTGGTGCAAGGGACTTCAAATGCTTATCCATTATCCTAGAAAGATTTTTTTTTTTTTTTTGACGAGTCATTATCCTAGAAAGATGCATCAACATGACTACATAAAACCCACAACATAAATGTGCATGCGTGCACGCATGTGCATGAGACTGCCACAAATACATGTATTATGGGTGTGAGGAGATGATCAACAGAACATATGCATGTGCACTGCACCAATAAATGTGCACTGAAATGCATCAAATGGAGTCCCAAAGGAAGTGAGTTTATGCATGGACTTAATAAACATTCATGTAAGATGTGTGCATCGTATGAGCAGCTCTCCTGATGTCTGATATGCACACATCAAATTACAAAAAAATAAATCCTTCCACTCATAATTGGATTGAAATATATTGTCCAAACTAAATCTTCATTTATTGCATTGAAATGAGGGAATTTAGAACTGTAAAGGAACTCCAGTTCAAACAATCTGCCAAATGGATATCAAGATCCGGAGCATTAATATACTGTGTAGTTTCGTGAATTATTTTCCTTTGAAATACATAAAGAAAGAGCATAATGTATTTCAAATTTAAAAGAAGGAAATGATATACCAGATAATCGAAAGAGGAAAAAATGTTGCTAAGAAGAATATGGGTGACAACAAGGATGGAACTGGGATGGTTGTGCATCAAATTGGAGGACGTCTCAAGGGGAAAGAGGAGAGTGATCTTCCCACTGGGTTTACATGGAAGGAATCGAAATTTGCAATTATGGCGAGGTTCAAACAGCAGGGGAAGTTTCATTAGGGTTGAAGGCTCATCAGGAAGGTAGGTGAGAAGTAGTTTCTTACCGGAAGATGGCAAACAAGGAGAGTGGATGGCGGTGGTTCAGGTGTCTCGAGCCCTAGGTTTATCTAAACCTTTAAGGGTCCAAATCAAAAGGGGTTCATTCCTGGAGGTAGCTAAGCTGAGGGGATGGCCGAATAACCCAGTGATGTGGAACGGAGTTCATTCGACGAGTGGGAGGACATAAAGATCAACTTGGGCTCGTGTAGTGAGCGATTGGAATTTTTGCAGCGGTCTGTGGTGGGGAGGATTGGTGACCAAAATACTCCAGTTCCTAATCGGCATCACATTCAAAAATGGGCAGAGAGGCAGTGGGAAATCCAGACACGGTAAAACATTCTGGATCTGTGCAGTGCATGGCCGAAAAATCCAGACACGGTAAAACAGCGGTCTGGAATTCCCATCCAAAAATGAGGCGAGACGTATTCTAGAGAGAAAAGGGCTGGACGTATCAAGGCTCACCGGCGTATCTCAGCCAATGGTCGGTGGATGATTGCTGTGAGAGATCGGGGGAGGATAGGCAGATATTGGTTAGGTGTGTGGGACTTCCAGCGTTCCTATGGATTGATGAGGTATTCAGAGCTCTGGGTAACCGATGTGGAGGGTTTGTAAAGAGTTGATGAATCCACGAAAGGGAGATCTCACGTGCAGTGGGCCTGAATTCTGGTTTGAACTACAGCAGAGAAAATTCAGGTGGCGATCCATATAAGGTGCAGAGTGTGGAAATTCACCATTCCGTTGTGGTCAGAGGCTGGTCAAGTGTGTTCTGAGGATGCTATAGTGGGAAAGGAAGCTGCAGCAGCGCCAGGGTGTGAATCAGGAAGGATGGGGGAGAAGATGGGCACGCATCTCAAACGCGTGAAGGAGACAAGTCTGTCGTATATCAGTCCTTTTCAAAAGGGACAGATTTTTCAAATTTCAAACAGAGAGGCGTGGGACGGTCGACATGTGGCCATGTACCAATCAGAAGGGGTGGATTGGGAGGTCTATAGGAGGTTCTGGAATTGGGCTGGATGGATGAAATAGATGGGCCCAACGCAACGGGCCGAGAGGTGGATAGGGCCAGTGTTTTATTGGAAGGAAAGGGGAAACCCAAGGGGGTATGGGCCAGGCCCAACATAAGCAGATTGTTATTGTACCAGATGGGCAGCTTGAGGCCCAAGTTGTAGACAAAGATAAGGCCCATTCCATTTCCAGGGAGGAAGAGGCGGAGCCCAGCTCCTGCCATGTTCAACCATCACAAGGGGTGGGGGGGTCTTACATGAAGAGGAAGGGTATGGTTGTGTGCCCCTACAGGATGATCAATCTCAAAGAGCAAAGTGGAAGAAGGCCCGGAGAGGGGCGCAGAGAGAAATGGAAAGGAGATTTCAGTTGAAGATGGCCATGAAGCGAGCAGAAAAGAAAGTGAGGAAGAAGGCGTAGATGGGGAGGATCTTGAATCGATTCCTCCTTCAAAAGATGATGGGTGGACTGAGGAAAGGTCAGAATTCCTTGATTCTGATCTGAGCAGTCTCCCCAATAAAAGGGACTTTTTGCAACATTTGGAGTATAGCCTCTGCTGAGAGATTGTACAGACAGCTGGATCCAGGGGTGTTGAATGCTCTTTTGTGGCGGGCGAAGAGTTTCATCAAAGTGCTGAAGAAATGGAAGCAAGAGATATTCTCCATTCTAGTGAGGAGGTTCGGCGTCGTATTTCCAAAACCTATAATGGAGTAAGGCTTGAGAGTTGATGTCTAATCAGAGAGCTCGGCACAGCTAATGCAAGGAGAGAGGCAACTCTAGGAGCAACTGGGGGTGAGTCAGGGGGTGGCGAGTTAGTGATTAGAGGTGTGGCAGGAGATGAGAATTCTGTTGTGCTCCTCTGGCTGTCCTATCCCCGAAAGTTGATCTTGATGTAAAAGGGGAGGCTTTTTTTCAGGAAAGGAATCAACTTCAAGTTTCTAAATGGGCATTGAGAAGAGCAAAGAGCACTAGTAGACATGTGGGGATGACACCCAGTGACCATGAATATAGACTAATGGATTTGCTGAGAGATATGGAGATGGAAAACAGACAAACTATGAGGGAACAAGGAGGAGCAATTGTCCAAGAAGTTAAGAAGAGTCCTGAAGAACTTAGCTTGCACAGTTAATTATGAAGGAAGACAAAGGGGGTCAGGAGGAAGCTGGATAGAGGGAGGAGGTCTTACTTGCATTGTGTGCTCCATGAAGTTCAAAATTATACCTTGAAACGTGACAGGTTTAAACGACCCAGATAAAAGGTGAGTGGTGAAGAGTCTGCTGCGGAAGTGGTCTCCAGATGTTGTCTATATTCAGGAAACAAAAAAAGAAGATTTTCCAGTCAGATTGGTTAGATGCATTTGGGGTCTAATTGGGTCAAGTCAAGTGGGTCTGTTTGCCTGCTAGGGGAGCTGCAGGTGGAGTACTGGTCCTGTGGGATTCCAGGAAGCTGAATTGTACAGACTTTTAAATGGGCTTTTTGGGTATCGATGGCCCTCAGAATGAAGGTACTAAACTCGAAATGTGTGCTGAGTTACAGGCAATTAAGGATGAGTGGTAAATCCCCTGGTACATTGGGGGCAATTTCAATAAGGTCATGTTTCCCAATGAAAGACAGGGAGGTAGCAGGCTCACAAGAGAAATGAGGGACGTCTCCAATTTTATTAGCAAAAATAGAATGGAGGATTTGCCATTGGAAGGTGACTGTTACACTTGGGCTAGAGGAGGGAACCAACTAGCTCAGTCTAGGCTGGATAGGTTCTTGGTCTCTGTTTGCTGGGAAAATACTTTTCCAGGTTTATCCCAAAGCTGTCTTCCGAGAGTTGTCTCTGACCATAGACCAGTGCAGTTATCTTGTGGGGAATTTGGCTTGGGCAAATCTCCTTTCAAATATGTGGCTAGAAGTGGAGGGTTTCAGAGATCTGGTAGCAACTTGGTGGCAGAATTACAGAATTGAAGGGTCTCCCGGTTTCATTTTTGCAAAGAAGCTGAAACTTTTAAAAGAGGATTTAAAGAACTGGAATAAAGTGGAGTATGGGAAGATCGCGGAGAAGAAGAACAAAATTTTAAAGGCAACGATGGACCTAGACAAAAAGGAACAGACAGTTGTGTTATCCGAAGATGAAAAACTGCAAAGGGAGGGGCTAAAAGAGGAGCTTGCTGTGATTTTGATATCAGAAGGGATCTCGTGGCATCAAAAATCTCATGCTTTGTGGTTCAAGGCAGGGGGGATCGTAACACCAAATCCTTGAACAATGTTGCCTCGGCACATCATAGAAAGAACAAGATTTCTTCTATCAGAGTGGAAGGTCAGCAATTTTCTGAAGTTGAAGAGGTTCAACAAGCAATTGTGGGGTTTTACAAGAAAATATACAGTGAACAAAGCAGTTGGAGACCAGGGATTGACGAGAACAGATTGAATGGGGATGAAATGGTAGCTCTAGAAAGGCCGTTTGTGGAAGAAGAAATAGTGGCAACTCTGAATGCTTGTGATGGGGATAAAGTTTTGGGCCATGACGGTTTTACCATGGCGTTTTATCAACATTGTTGGCAAGTGGTTAGGGGGGATATTCTGGCTGTTTTTCATCACTTTCATTCTCATGGCTCTTTTGAGAAGAGCCTTAACTCTACTTTCATTGCCCAGATTGTGAAAAATGAGGGTGCGGAGGACATAAGGGATTATAGGCCTATTAGCTTGGTGGACAGTGTGTAAAAGCTGCTAGCCAAAGTTCTCTCCATAAAGCTGAAGGGTGTGATGGCTAGTTTGATCTCATATAGTCAAAATCCGTTTGTTGAAGGAAGGCAAATTCTTGATGCGGTTATTGTGGCAAATGAATGCCTGGATGTCAGAAGGAAGAAAAATGAGAGCGGATTGATATGTAAGCTGGATATTGAAAAGGCCTTCAACCATGTTAGCTGAGTATGTTGAGGAAGATGGGTTTTGGGTATAAATGGAGAAAGTGGATGGCAGTATGCATTTCCACAGTCTTGATGTAGGTGTTGGTTAACAGACCTGTAGTGGGTTTCTTCATTTCTTCTAGGGGTCTGTGGCAGGGGGATCCCCTCTCCCCTTTTTTATTTTTTATCGCCGTGGAGGCTTTCAGCCGTATGATGTCCAAAGCTTGTGAAGGAGGTCTAATCAGGAGCTTTCGGGTGGAGGGCAGTGGGGGTAAAATGATGGAGGTGTCTCATCTTCTATTTGCAAATGACATCTTAGTTTTCTATGAGGCTAAAGAAAGGCCATTAAAATTCCTTCATTGCATCTTACTGTGTTTTGAAGTTGTTTCTGGCCTACATATCAATTTGGCAAAGAGCAAGATTATTCTAGTGGGTTCGATCAGTCAAATGGAAAATTTAGCTAGCAATTTGGGTTGTAAGGTTGGAGCCCTCCCAACCATTTACCTAGGCCTCCCTCTGGGCCTTCCACGAGATCATGCAGGGTGTGGAATCCGATGGTGGAAAGATTTCAGAGGAATCTGGATGGCTGGAAGGGACAATATCTCTCGAAAGGAGGCCTTCTCACTCTTATCAAAAGTACTTTGTCGAGCCTTCCGATGTATTACATGTCTATTTTCCCAATTCCAAGAATGGTGGCAAAGAGATTGTAGAAGATTCAGCGGGATTTCCTTTTGGGTGGTCTTGAGGATGTGAAAAAGTTCCAACTTGTGACATGGGACATGATCGTGTCTCCTATCTAAAAAGGAGGTTTGGATGTTAAAAATCTGAAAAATTTTTACTAAAGCCTTGCTTGGGAAGTGGCCTTGGAGGTTTAGCAAGGAAGAGAGCTCCCTTTGGAGGGACGTCATTGAGTGTAGATATGGGAGTGTGGGAGAAGGTTGGCTCTCTGGGAATGTGGAAGGCTCTATGGGCTGCTGTCTTTGGAAAGCCATACATGGAGGTGCGGAGAGCTTTAAAAATGAGGTGAGTTTGGTGGTTGGGGATGGGTCTCAAGTTAAATTTTGGAAAGATGATTGGTGTGGTGTTGGCGCTTTGAAGGATTTGTTTCCCCTGCTTTTTGGCCCCTCTAGTAACAAAGAAGTGTGGGTAAAAGAACGTTACTGTCAGGACTGGGGGAGGGATGCTTTGGACCCCTTGTTTTAGAAGAAACTTCTTCGATTGGGAAATAGGGGATGTAAACGGTCTGCTGGAGTTAATGAATAGTTGAAAAGTTACTGATGATCATGAAGACACTTTGGTCTGGATGCTGGTAACTCTGGGATTTTTTTGGTTAAGTCATTCTATAATGTGCAGATGGGGAGAAATGTGTCTGATTTTCCTTGGAAGGCAATTTGGCAAGCTAAGGTCCCCCCGCCCCCCCAAAAGCAGTTTTTTTTGCCTTGGAGGCTTCATGGGGGGTAATTCTTACCTTGGATAATCTCCAAAAAAAAGAGGTTATAAGCTTGGAAATAGATGTAGCATGTGTAAAAATGATGTTGAGGGAGTGAATCATGTGCTTATTCACTGTCCAATGGCCAGGGAGAGCTGGAATATGATTTGCTCCATTTTGGTGTTGCTTGGGTGATTCCAGCGATAGTAAAAAATTTGCTGCAAGGTTGGAGGAGCAGCAAGGCTAAAGGGGACTTCTAAAGCTTGGAAAATGGCTCCTCTATGCTTGTTACAGAGTTTGTGTGGATGGAACGTAACAACCATGTTTTTGAAGAAAGTAAAAACGTCCTTGGATCTTCAAGAATAACTTTTTGAAGTTACTGTTCTTTTGGATCAAAGAAAACTGCCTTTCTTCATTTAAATGACATTGTCGATTTTTTGAGGGATTTAAAGCTTTGATAATAGCTTCTCCCTTCTTGTATACAGGTTCGCCCCCCTCGGGCGCCTCTTATATTACACTTCTACTGATCAAAAAAAGAAGGAAATGATTAACCATATAACGAACTCTCATTAACTTCTAACTTTCTAGACTTCTGTGAAATCGTAGTTTAGTTAACATTTTTGTTTAAAGAATGCTGGAGCAGAAACCTCACACCATGATGCTTTGTGTCATGCATTTTATTATTTCCAATGACAGATTTATCTCTCAATTGGAGTAATCAACAGGTATCTCCATGCCCCAATATCAATGTAAATGATGGAGTTTGGATACAAAGATTCAAAATCAATCAATATTAGTTTGCATTTTTGGCATATCATTTTCATCCTCAATTCTTGTTTATAGCAGTACTTTTACTGATAAAAAAAAAAAAAATCATCCTCAATTTGAGTGTGTACCACTTATTATGTTAACAGCAGCATCAGGCAGCTATGTTTTTTTTTTTCAAAAACAATTGCTGCAGCGGGTCCACTACAGCGCAACCAGGAGACAGCTAAACAAAAGAATTTGAAATAAATATCATAGTTCTCAAAACCCAACTTTGCGCCTATACACCCAGACATAAGTCCAGAAGATGTCTCACCCAGATATGTGTTCAATATGCATGTCATGAAGAGCATTTACAAATTATATGTTGCACAAATACTGAAAAAATCATTCACTAGTAATGCAATTTGCACTTGAATATCAACAAAACAACCTTTTTTTTTGTGTGTGTTGGGGGGGGGGGGGGGGGTGTCTTTTTAGGTCTTTCTATACCAAGAGTGAAGTTATTAATGATATAAATTGCCTAATTCTACATATTCCATAAATCCTAAGTGTGGTGTAAGCTGTGGTTATTAAGCCACATCTTTTCTTTCTTCTTTTTTTTGAGAAGTGTAAGCCATGTGATATCTATAAATGCCAGACGATGTTTCATATAAAAGTAAATCTATGTATGGGACCTATGGGCACAAGATAGCCAACAAAATTACATGTGCATGACATGACAAATCCTAACATTTATATGTGATTTTTGTTAGCCATGGTCTGAGAACTACAACCAACAGTAAAACATTAAATGGTAAAAACTCACTCCCTTATCAGGATATGTGTTTGTTTGTGTGTTTGTGTGTGTGTGTGTGAGAGAGAGACAGAGATTCCAAAGTAAGAGCTTTACTTGCAACGGTAGAACTCCTGATGATAGAAGTGACAGATAACTTTTTCACTCCCAGTGACTTCACCCAAGAAGTCTCCTTCAGTTACCTGCCTGTACTCTCCATGCCCTTGCTTCTTTAATGCTTCTCGCTTCTCAGCTTCTTTCTATTCAAACAAATCAAAGTATAATCACTTTTCCAATTCAGAGAGTTTACCCCAAATGTAAATGCCAAACTGCATGTGGGTGTATTTGATGAGACTGAATTTCTAACCTGGAGAGCAGCGATCCTATCTGCATGCAATTTTTCTAGCTCGGGATCCTGATATCACCCAGTGCAAGTAAAGCAATATGGATATACATATATATGAATAAACGTGAAGGATGCAATATTGATGAATTATCCAACTTACATCCATCAACTCATCAAGATCTACCTCCTGATTAACAGAGGTGGATGCATGTGCCTTCCCCTGACCTAACAATTCCTGTAAGATCAGTAAATTGACAAATGAGACAACATAACAATCTGCATAGGAATACATTGCCAGCAACCTGAAACAAGTAAACAAATTATTCCCCTGGCTTAGTCATATTAACCTTTTCTGAACCTTTAAGTTTTAATGAACTATATTGAAACTTTCAAGGGCACAAACCAATAGCAAAGGTATATAAGGTGATTTTAAGGTCTTGTAGATGATAACTTCCATATCAGCATATATATATATATATATACATATACATACATACATACATACATATGTCTGTAATGTCATTCCTGGTGGTTTATTATGCTACCTGCAATCCTGGTTTCTCCACAAAAAAAGAGTGTGTACAGTTGTGCAGATCTCACAGCTCAACCATAAATTAATCTTCAATGTTTTGTTAGCTTCCTGGCAAGCACTAGTAGATTATATGTAGGACACAAAAACATGTGATATGTGTCATATTCAATGGGGTTCATATTCACCATAGTTGCACCATAGACATTCAGCCCAAGTACTTGTTGGTCCAGCCAAGGATCCACCAGATGACACCGTACACCATGTTGTGATATATGTCTCCTATTCTGTGGGAGAACATGTTCACCACAGCAATAACATAGATATTAAGCCCAAATATTTTTTAGTCCAGTCAGGGGATCCAGCAAATGAGGTAGCAAGGGAAGCCCCTCACTACCATTCTCACCACTAAAATTGCCAAAAGGAAAAATCATCAGTATATTCTAGCAGCTATTTATATTAACTAGAGGGTATCACTTAGGGGTACAGTACAACATCATAGTTTTCGATTTCTCAAAAGTTAAGGTAAAAAAAGCACTGTGGGCCTATTCTCACAGCAGAGTATAGATGTTGGTGTTTGTGGCATCTTCATGTCTATTTTAAGTAAATTGCATCTCATATTTTACCTTCCTGTGCCCAGATAGCCAGAGGCCATTTACTTCAAAGGAGGACAGCACATGCAAACAAATAGAAGTACTTACATACGCCTATACCATACAGAAGGCGAACAAGGGATATCCAATTTCCCACGACAAGACTACTGAAAATGATAAATTGCCACAATGTTGCACACACCTGAATGACTTATTTTGTTCCATACTCAGCTGAAAGTTTTGGGGAGGTTATTAACAACTCAAGCTACTGGGAAATGAGTTCCATATATTATAAAGAAGAGAACAGCCCCACTGTTTGTGCTTCTCACCAATCAAGCAGATACTCCGGAAGTCCTCTCACTTCCTTTTGAGGCTGCCTTTAAGTACAGAAAGGCAAGGCAGGGATCAAGATCTTAAGAACTACCACTATTACTGTGTTTGCAGCATAAGAAGATTAGTAGTCCACGATGAATGGGAGTGTTTTTTTTTTTTTGGACATGTCACGAGTTTCAAAATCTCCAATAGGAATACAATGGACGGGCACTCCTCATTTAAGTCATACCAGACCAACATTCTAATGCATCACAATCAGAATTACAACCGGACCCCAGCCCAATTGTTTTACAAGAAACCCTATTGCATGTCATACAGGCCATTGAAAATAGAAGCAGCACACCACCCAATGCATAGCTAAATGATATAATTCAGAATGGCTCTAGCTCACAACAAATTCTACACGTCAAGTATCTTCCAAAATCTATCAGTCAACATCTCAGAGAAATTCTAATTCCATACAATTAGTTACATACAGATGGGACCAAGAGTGAACACTGCAAAAGTAGCTCGTCTAGCACCATCCTGTGTGTGATCCTATGTTACCATCTACAAACCAACAGTTATTCGCTCTTCTTCAAGACTCTAGGTTCAAGTCCACAACATACACTTGTTAAAATCTCAGTACCTCACATTCCCCTGTAGATTGATTTGCCTCCTCATTTGAAGAATTCATTATTAAAAAAAACTTTAAAAGCTCTAAAATTTTGATAGATTACATGAAATATATATTTCTATACCATACACAACTTGCTCATGATGATGGGACATGGGCAAGAGTGAAGATTGTGACTTCACCAGAAATCCTAGCATACAAGAAAGAGAAGAAACCTTTGCAGTTTGCAACTTCATGAGCAATCTTAGCGTACAGTTACTTTTGTAAAAATTGCATGAGGATTTGAAAGGTTAGATTTCCTGAATCCCATGACTAACTTTGAGTTATTTAGTATTGGATTTTACCGAAGTAAAAGGGAAAAAAAATAGTATTGGATTCCGATTTAAGCCTCAAGACCACATGACTAAGTTTGGATGTGATGCATTGCGACATCTATTAAATTTCAGTATTCATCATAATTTTCTAATTTGGATGTGATGGATTGACTTTCAACTCTCCTCTCATCAGTAAAGATTTTCTTAAGATATGCACTTTCCATTTAGTTACAAATCAGTTTGTATCCTTTAAAAGTTTCACATAATACTTCTAGGCCAAGACTATTACATCCAGAACCCCAGAGAGAGCGAGAGAGGCAAAATACTACAAGTTAGCTGCTTATATTTCTTTCCTCCATCTAATAATTTAAAAACAATGAGGTACAACACTGAATAAAAACAACAGGACAAAAATGAAACAGATGAAAAACACCAAGTAATAGTTTCTTCCATGAACAGTTGGTAAGACCACAATGAGGTTCAAAAGTAAAGAGAGCAGATAAGAAAGTGTTTAAGAAAGAAAGAAAAAATTGAGAAGATGACAAAATGATTGAGAACGCACCTTTTGATAATCACGAGCCGCTGCTGCCATTACATTTCCAAATGCTAAATTAGACAGAGTCGATTTAACTGAATCTGGATCCATCTCTCTGTGTCTCACAACAAAAAAGTTAGTATGGATGAATAAGGATCAAGGAGTAATCGCTAATACTGACAATTCAATCATTCAAGAGGCATATGTTGGACCATAAATTACATCAATGAGGTAATGATCATATTTAAAATACCTATAAACAACAAAGTCTTGAAAGAGGAGCACATGGGCAATACATACAAGACAATCAAGGATATTCTACTTTGAAGGAAAGACGAGCACTGACCCTCCAATAAGAAAAAATAAATAATAATAATAATAATCTTATATGGAAAAAAAAAAAACCGTAATTACACCCAAAAGTGTAAATCTATGATCTCTGGTCGGCTTAGATTGACGACTTTCTATAACAATTCAAACGAGCAACAAGTAAAACTAGCTGAATGCTTATCAGATAACAAGGAATTCAAAATTTAAGAAGAACTTGGGTTTGCTTCAAATTAGTAAAAGATTGAAATTACACAACTTGTTTTATTATGGCATTCTTAAAAATGTATACAATGGCACGTTTGATTGGCAAGAATCCGCGAGAAAAGAAAAGAAAATCTGGAATGTAACAATTGCCACTCATCGCTACACGCACCTAGATCTTGTAGCTCAATTACAATCGTCAGACTAAAATGACACATTTTGTTACAAATATAATAGCAAAATTGCAACACATTCCCACTTATTTTATGGTCTATATATAATAATGATTAAATCCCTAATTATTGATCAATTTAAAGCAAAAATAAAAATCCAGAATATAAAAATAAAGTTGTTGATTTTCGAGAAGAAAGCATAGAATTGCGAATACCTTACAAGGAGATCTCGGATTTTTCGGAAAGCAACCTTCGAAACCCTAACGCTAGGTCGCCGCGTTCAAGTGAAATGTCTTTCAAACGGCTTTGTGTTGGAAATTTTGGACAGTGACGATCTCTTCACCTTTTTGGGTTCCACTTCCTCAAAACCTCGGTATGAGTATCTCTTTTGACTGTTTTCTTATTAAGTTTGCAGAGAATTCAGATTGGTGAAAGATAATTGAAAAAGGAAGCCACAGTTATAATCAGGGTTAATTAACCTTTACCATCTTAAAATTTGTTTTCGATTTGCAATAAATTCTTCAATTATTAATTATAATATTTTAATTTATAATTTATAATTTTAATAATTATTTTAAATTTTTAATAAAAATTATTTATACATTAAAATTATAATACTTCATTTAAAACTTGTATAAAATTATAAATTTTATTTGAAATCTATATATAATTACAATGTATTATTTTAAACTTCATATAAAATTATAAAATACTATAATATAATTAATTTGAAACGATTGTTAACAGATCTTATTCAAGATCGTGACAAAACTTTAGGTTATTAAAATATAATTAATCCATATAATTATGTATGTTTAGTTTAGGTTTAAGAAGAGGGAAAACAAAAATATATATTTATGAGGAGAGGAAAAGAAGAAAAAAAATTGAAAGAGTAAAACCTTTTTTTTTTATTTGATTAACTAGGAAGGAAAATATATAAAATGATACTGTAATTTTTTTTTATCTTATTTGAAAAAGAAAAAAATGAATTAAATGTTATTAGAAGTGAAAATAAGTCGAGTCTAGTCGAACATTAAATTACTCAAGTTTAGTTGGTTAAAATAAATAAGTTTTAAATTGTGTTTAAGTTCAACCTATTAATTTTTCAAGTCGATCTCGAACAAATTTCTACTCAAGTCGATCGCAAACCAAGTACGAGTAGCTTGATTTTCTGTATAATATTAAAAAATTTATTACATCATCGAGCCGAAATTAAGTCGAGATCAATAAATTAAAGAATTTTAAAATATATTTAAATCTTAACTTATTTATTTCGTGAGTCAATCTCGAACGAGCCTCTAATCGAGTCAATCGTGAGTCGAGTTCGAATAAATTGATTCGTTTTACAGTCCTAAATGTTATATCATTACGTTAATAAAAAGCGTAAAATATGAATTTTCACTTAGGCCAAACTAAGGAATTAATAACTATGTTATTTTTTTCTTCCATCTATTATCACTTTTAGAAGAAAAAGAGTGATTGGACGAGGAAGAAATAAATCAAATGTAGTGATCCCAAAGAATATCTTTAAGATGTTTTATGGACAAATCAAACAGAAGATTTGAAAATTTTAGAAGTGAAAGATTGTGTCCTTAAACTCATGTCTTGAATTCATTGAAAAGTGGATGGATTTGGAAAGAAAAGAACTCATTTAATAATTTTTTTAAAATAAATATGTCCTTAATACAAGAACTAAAACTTATGAAAACTAATATCAAAAAGGAATATAATTATTAAATAGCTTATGTTTTTTCTTTTTCTTTTTTCAATCGGTAATAATCCAAAAATAAGAGAACAATGAGTTTCTTATTGTTGGAAAATATGAGTTTAGAGCCTTTTTTTTTTTTATCAATTTTGAGATAAAATAAAAGTGAGCTCCATACATTATTTGAGGTGAATCTACATAAAAATGTGTTTTTCTTAATGAGAAGATTAATAACTTATATTGAATTGCTTGATTCCACACATAAGACCTATATACTTAATTTCACTAATTATAAAAATACAAGTCATGGTCTCAAACACAA
Source organism: Nyssa sinensis (assembly GCA_008638375.1). Taxonomy (NCBI): domain Eukaryota; kingdom Viridiplantae; phylum Streptophyta; class Magnoliopsida; order Cornales; family Nyssaceae; genus Nyssa; species Nyssa sinensis. The sequence goes on from CM018040.1 coordinate 9,466,446, forward strand.
ATTAACCCAGTAAATTGTGCTACTAATCAATCCTAATCAAATGAGGGCAATTTCATTGAGTTTGAAACACATTCAATTGGCTTTGCAATCAAGATATTCAAAATACATTTTATCTCCTCTTTTACATACACACGAATTTAGAGTGTCAAATGTTACTCGAACACATAAATTCGCTTAAAAATTAAAAGGTCCAAAGTGTCGTATTTGATAGGCGTGATTATTATATCTAGCTACATGTTTGATAAAGTGTTTGAGATGTAAAAACAACATTGTCACAGAATTAATGATTTTATGTCACATCATTTGAAATATATAAAAAAAAAAAAAAAAGAGGATACATTATAAGATAAATTACACTAACTTCTCCTAAGGTTTTCAAAATTACACAAACCTCTCTTATTTTTTCTAACAAACTACACTGACTTCCCCTTTAATCTTTTTTTTTTTTTTAAACGAAAGATTGCCCCTTATATTTTTTGTATTTTTTTAAACTTTTTTGAAAGACTTTTTTTCATTTTATATAAAATTAGATTTTAAATAAGTAATTTATATTTTTTAGCCCAAAAGATTCTAATTAATATTTATTTGAAAATGAAGAAAAATAGTTAGAAAAAATTGGTCAATATTTAAAAAAATACAAAAAAAAAAACATAAAAGGCCAATATTGTCATTTAAAAAAAATTGAATTGAATAAGAAGTCAGTATAATTTCAAAAATTTCTGAAAAGATTAATAAAATTGTTAAACATCTCAAGAAATGTTAAAATAATTTACGCTAGGTTATATTACTCTTTGATTTTTGGTTCCCCCTTATTCTTCCTCCCCCTCTTCCTCTTCTTCTTATTCTTCCTCCTCCTCCTAACCCCCTGGTCTACGTTGTTGGTTTTATTTTTTTCATCTTCTCCTGACCAGACACTCGTGCCTTGGCTGTGAAGAAACCAGGACTCATAATTTTGGGTAATCTCACTAATTAAAAACCTGCTGTTATCCAATGTCTTACAAAGATGAGACAATGATACTTAAAAATTTTAAATAACATTTTTTCATTATTTCTCACCAGTGCTTGCTTACAGTAACAAAATGCTCAAGAGAAACATGGTGAGGTCATACTTCAAATCTCACTTCTCTTATTAGTCATGAGCTGGTTGGTTTGTTTGAGCTCATATTTGAGAAGTTTTTGTTATTATTAAGTTTAATTGATTTGTTTGTTCAAGATTTAGAATTTTTCTGTAACAATGTAGGTGAGATTTGAAATTCTTTAAACATATATTAATTACTTTCAAGTTTTTTGAGAACAAGAAAATGATGTTTCCAAATGCCAAAAAATATTACAAGAGAATTTTAAGATATCAAATATTATGAACTCATGGCCGGCTCTTGTATACGGCGGCTAAAGCGGTTCCTTTAGCCCCTTAATTCTTACAAAAAAATAAAGGGTTCCCATAAATATTTTAACTAATTATATTTTATACCAAAAAAATAAAATATAAAAAATGTGAGTCTTGAAAACTCAACCGCGTGTAAAGATAATTCTTATCCAAAAAAGTTCCCATAAATGTCTTAACTAATTATATTTAGTAAAAAAATAAAAAATAAAAAATTGAAGAGTCTTGTAAACTCAACCGTCACTCTACCATTTTGGCAATTTCAAAACAATCTGTTCTCTCATTATCTCTTTTACTCTCTTATATTATCTGAATCTCTCTCTCTCATTCTTTCCCTATCGGCTCTCTTTCTTACTCTAATTTTTCTGAATCTCTTTAATCAAATTGAGGAACATACAATATTTTCTTAACTCACTGCATTCATCCCAATTTTTTTAATCAATAGATCCTAATTTTTTTACTCAACAGTTTTGCATTTTAAAAAGTGAGAAAAATAAATTTTAAATAAAAAAAATTATATTTAATATTAAAAAGTTAAAAAAAAAGTCATATAAAATTTTTGCCTTAGGCCTCAAGCCCTGTATGAACTTAATCAATATGTCAGAACTTATTACTATTGTAAGAGAGAAGGAAAGAGAAATATCTAAAGCTTCCTTTGGTCATTCCAACTTTAGAAAAAAGGGGGAAAGCTTTTCATGTCTAAAAGAGAAATTTGTGAACAAAATGAAAGGTTGGAAAGGAAAAGATGTAAACACTTACAAGCTAGTAAAAAGACTTTAATTAAATCAGTTGCATTCTAGTGCACATAATATATATCTTTTCAAAATTCCAAACTGCCTAACCAGTAGAGCTCCTAGCTTTGATGGCATATTGTTGATGGAATTGTTTGGGTGAAGAAAACAAGGTACAATAGGTTAGATTGGAAAAATTAGGACTAGCATTATAGGATTTGGAAGCTCCTAACTTGGGTTTACGCTAAACAATGTAGACATCTTTAAGAACCCATATTCTTATTCCATCTTTTATATATATAACCCAAAGGGCTAGTTCAGCTGGAAAGGGCATCAAGTCTGGAGGTCTCTAGTTTGAGTCATGAGACCTGTCATTTGGATGCAAGCGCAATTTTTGGTAGGATTACTTTCTAGTAGCTAAGTTAATTATACCCATAGCTTGACATGGGATCAGTTCGAGTCTCGGGACCAATCATCTAAACACAAGTACAATTTTTGATAGTGAAGAAATAAAGAAGAGAAAGGAATTTATTTCTATTTCTGTGTGTTCTAAAATTGTACAATATGAGGTCTATTTATAGGTACAATATGAGAATACAATGTGGGAGTGTATCCGATGTGGGACAAAGACAAAGTATATTCTAACATCCCCCCTCAAACTCGAGATGACGAAGTCAACTGGAGTTTGGAAACAAGATCACGGAGCCGACCAGGAGGATGAGACTTCGTGAAAATATCGGCAAGTTGATCTTTAGACGAGACAGAGCGAAGATCCAAGGTGCCCTGCTGAAGATGGTGCCGAATGAAGTGACAATCAATTTCAATATGTTTGGTGCGCTCATGAAAGACATCATTGTGAGCAATCTGGATGGCGCTCCGATTATCATAATAAAGAGGAGAACTAGTTAGCTGAGGAGCACCCATGTCGGTCAAAAGCCATCGTAACCACAAAAGTTCAGCGGTAGTATCAGCAAGGGCACGATACTCAGCCTCAGTACTAGAGCGGGCAACAACAGTCTGCTTCTTACTACGCCAAGAAATGAGAGAGGTGCCGAGTAAGAAACAGTAGCCCGTGGTGGAGCGACGGTCGGTAGGATCACTAGCCCAATCAGCATCAGAATAGGAGCGGAGCTCAAGAGAGGAGCGAGAGGAAAAGTGAAGGCCATGAAACAGAGTTCCTTTGACATACCGTAAAATGCGAAGAACAGCAGCATAGTGGATAGAGCGAGGGGCACTCATAAACTGGCTAACCAGATGAACAGCATAGGAAATGTCTGGTCGAGTAACAGTGAGATAAATGAGACTACCGACCAGTTGTCGATACAGAGTAGCATCAGGAAGAGATTCACCATCAGTAGCAAGTAATCGAACATTAGGATCAAGCGGAGAAGTGCATGTTTTGCTGTCAGTCAAGCCGGCCTTAGAAAGCAAGTCGGATGCATACTTAGCTTGAGAGAGATAATAACCATCTGATCCAGATGTAACCTCAAGACCCAGAAAGTAGTTAAGCTGCCCCAAGTCCTTCATCTCAAAGTTCTGACTCAAGAAGTGCTGAAGATGTTGAATACCAGAGAGATCATCACCTGTAATGATCATGTCATCGACATAAAGAAGAATAAGAATAATACCAGCACCAGTGGTCCGAAGGAAAAGAGCTGAGTCATAGGCACTAGGGGTAAATCCCTGTTGAGCAACAACACAACTGAATTTAGCAAACCAGGCTCGGGGAGCTTGTTTGAGACCGTAGAGAGCACGCCGAAGACGGCAAACAGTGTGAGGAGGATGGACATAACCAGGGGGAGGATGCATATAAACTTCCTCAGCAAGATCACCATTCAAGAATGCATTTTTGACATCCATCTGAAACAGTTGCCAATGACGCACAGCAGCAATGGCAAGCAAGGAGCGGACAGAGGTAAGACGAGCAACAGGGGCAAAAGTCTCCTCATAGTCAATACCATACTCTTGAGAGAAACCCTTAGCAACAAGACGAGCTTTGTAGCGTTCCACTGATCCATCTGACCGAGTCTTGATTTTGTAGACCCACTTACATCCAACTGCAGACTTGCCAGGAGGTAAATTCACCAAGTCCCAAGTATGAGTTTTAGTGAGAGCTTTTAGTTCATCAGACATAGCTTTCTGCCAAAGAGGGTCAGCACTAGCCTCACGATAACTATGAGGTTCGTGAAGGGTAGCAAGAGCATAATAACAATGAAAATCTTGAAGATGAGAAGGAGGAGCTCTTACTCTAGTGGATTGACGAAGTGCAGGTACCTGGACAGGCTCGGAAGTAGTTGATGGATCAGGAGTATCAGCAGACGTGTCAGATAACTCTGAGACAGGCGAAGAAGGAACATCTGAGGAGCTTGGCATCTCTGCAGAGGAGTCAGGAAATAAAGCAATAGAGGGGTCAGTAAAGACAGGAGCATAACTGATAGGTGACTGCGGAAAAGGAGAAATACTCGTAAACATATTATGTTCCCAAAACTTGACATGACGAGAAATACGAAGACGTTTAGCGATGGGATCATAACAACGATAACCCTTTTGAGTGAGACCATAACCAAGAAGACAACAGAGTCGAGATCGAGGCTCAAGTTTGGTGCGTTCATGTGAGGGAAGAGTGACAAAACAAACACAACCAAAAACTCGAAGTAATGAATAGTTAGGAACTGTACCATGGAGAAGCTCAAAAGGAGTTTTATTATGTATAGTGGGTGAGGGAACACGATTGATGGTGTAGACAGCAGTAAGAGCAGCTTCGCCCCAAAAACGTTCTGGAAGAGAGGCAGAGATGAGAAGTGCTCTTACTGTATCCAGAATGTGGCGATGTTTACGTTCTGCTCGACCATTTTGTTGTGAGGTGTATGGACAAGAATGGTGAGAGATTGTCCCATTGTACTGTAAAAGGGCAAGAAATGATTTATCTTTGTATTCCATTGCATTATCTGAACGAAAAGTTTTAATGGTACAAGAAAATTGAGTTTGCACCATTTTGTGAAAATTTTGGTAAACAGTGGTGAGTTCAGACCTATGTTGCAAAAGATATATCCAAGTATAACGACTGTAATCATCCACAAAGATAACAAAATAGCGAGATCCCCCCTCAGTCGGTGTCGGGGCAGGACCCCATATATCAGAATGAACTAAGTCAAAAGGAGCTGCGGAAAAAGAGTCACTTTTATTAAAGGATAAATGTGTTTGTTTTCCAAGATGACATGACACACAATCAAAAGACTGAAATTTAACTGGACCTAAAAGACCCTGAGAAGCCAAGAACTGGACACGTGGAAGTGAGGCATGACCCAACCGGGAGTGCCACAAACTGGAAGTAACTGTAATGGCAGCCATGGAAGTGTTTGTGGAAGAAGGAATCTGTAGAGATGTGAGCTCAAAAAGACGTCCAACTTTACGGCCTGTCCCAAGCAGCTGACCCGTCCGTGAATCCTGTACATCAACACCTTTGTTAGAAAATTTCAGATCAAGGCCTAACTCACAAAGTTGTCCAACAGAAAGAAGATTTAAGGATAATTGAGGCACAAGGTAAGTATCACTGACAGATAAATTAGAGGTAGAAATAGACCCTACATGACTAACAGGCATATGAGATCCATTGGCAGTGTATATTGCAGGATTGGGAGAAAGAGCAGTTTTATGAGAGAAGATGGTGGAATCAGATGTCATATGGTTACAACAAGCAGAGTCTATAAACCACTGAGATTTACCTGGAGTGACAGACAAGGCAGTGGAAGATTGGGACAAAACCTGATGAATTAAGGCCGTTACGTCAGCTGCAGTGAGAGGAGTGGATGGAGATGAAGACTCGGGTGCAGAGGAAGTAGAGGAAGCAAGCGCAGCTGTCTGGTGAGCAGAAGTAGATGAGGAGACCGTAGCTGTCTGTCGGAAAGCTTGTCGCCGCTGATAAGACTTGTACTTGTGACATGCATCAATGGTGTGACCACGGAAATTACACCACTGGCAAAGACGGATTGTGGAGTTGGATTGTGAAGGACCACGAGAAGCAGTGGCGACATTCATCAATGATGGACGGCCAGTAGAAGATGGTGAAGGACCACGAGAAGCAGTGGCAAGAACCATATCAGATGATTGCATCTTCATAGTGGAACGACGAGTTTCTTCAGAGATGAGTTCAGAAACAGCAGCATCTAAAGTCAGAAGCGGTTGACGATGAAGAAGGGAGGCTCGAGTAGACTCAAAATCATCACGAAGAGCCATCATAAAGTGCATAAACTTCCGTCGATCAAGCCAGGCAGCAAATGTTTGAATGTCTTGAGCACATGCTAACTTTGGATCTGCGGCAGATAATTGCTCCCAAAGATGATTGGTTTGAGAATAAAAATCAGCAATAGACTGACCTGTGTCCTGACGCATCTGATAAAGTTTAGCTTCCAGTTGAAACTCTAAGGAAGCATCATAAGTGTAGTTGTATCTTTTGGCCAGAAAATCCCAAGCAACCTTAGCATTCCCAAGTCTTGGAAGGAGACTGTTGATGGATGGAACAGAGGTGTTGATGAACCAAGACAAAATCTTGTAGTGCATACTACCCCATTCTTCTAGACGAGTTGAAAACGCCTCTTCTGTCTCACTGGCCTTCTGTGTCGGTGTAGCAAGGTCTCCAGTCACATAACGCCATAATCGGCGGCCTTTCAAGAAAACCTCCATATTCTGAGCCCACATACTATAATTGGATCCATCCAATATTATGTCTATAGGCCGAACAATAGAATCGAGATTTGATACAGATTGAGACATATCGAATCTTCAAACGTATAAGCAGATAGCAAAAAGGAAAGCAGGACGAAAACTGAGCAGAATTTACCCAATCTGAAAAAGTCAACGGTCAACGGTCAATGGTCAACGGTCAACGGCCAACAGTCAACGGTCAACGGTCAACGGTGATGTGACGGCGGAAGCTGAAGTGGATCTAGGGCTGACGTGGCAGTGACGTGGCAGTGACGTGGCTAGGACTGACGTGGCAGCACAAGGAATATACTGGCGCGTGGGCAGCGCGGCGAAACTTCGGGAGGCGCGTGAGGGCGCGTGGCAGCTCCGATGGGGGCGATCTTGGCGACGTTGGACTCCTCTCTGAATGGACTGTCCAATGGTGGTGGCACCTTTGTGAGCTGGTGACCGGAACAGTGTAAAATTAAGGAAGACAGAGAGGAATGGCGGTGCGTGGCAGCTCGTGAGGTAAGATACCGTCACAAGGAAGAGCACCAAAAATTTGCCGAAAGAACGGCTATAAAAAAATAAGACTACAGGCCACAAGTTTGTGGCTCTGATACCATGAAGAAATAAAGAAGAGAAAGGAATTTATTTCTATTTCTGTGTGTTCTAAAATTGTACAATATGAGGTCTATTTAAAGGTACAATATGAGAATACAATGTGGGAGTGTATCCGATGTGGGACAAAGACAAAGTATATTCTAACAGATAGGATGACTTTCTAATGACTAAGTTAACCATATCCATTGCTGGGTGTGGGATCGAATCTCCATTTATGCACAAGTCCGCATTTGACCTTTGTATCTCTAAGTGGCTCGTGTGTTCAAGACATACCAAATGAGACATCCCTAGTCAGGTCTCTAAAAAGTCTCTTTTAGAATTTGGTCTTAAACTACGAGTGCTTGACAATGTATATATTTTAGAATTTTTTTTTTACCATAACAATTATTTTTAAAACTAATTATGCTAATCTCATATAATTTTTAAGTAATTTTTCAAACTCATGTTCTAAACATAAGGCCTTCTTTAAATGAAACTATTTTTTCAAAGAAATTAAATGTTATTTTTAAAAGAAAAACTATTTTATAGATGAATATTAAAAAGAAGTTTTTTAAGAATCTTATATTACACTATAAAGACGACATAAATATGAGTTAGAGGTATCTCGTTAAAAAATATTTATATATAAGTGTCTTTCAAGAAACTCACTTCTATAAAATAAATAAAAAAGAAGTGTCTTCTATTATACGAGTGTTATTTATTTATTGGTATAAGTTTATTATCTTAAAATTTTAATTTAAATATTTTTTTTCGAAAGAAACTTATAAATGCTTGTCTTTTAAAAAAAACAAAAAACACTTGCAAAAAACATGAATGCCAAAAATAAGATAAAAATGACTAAAAAAAGGATTTATACAAGAAATAAGACGTAGCGAGGATGATTCTTAACAGTACGTTGGCGTGTATTACTAATAACTTTGGAAATATGTTTGATTCATTCTCCCATGTCCATGTCACATTCCACCTCTGTACTAAGAATTATATTAATTAGTATAGGTGCAATGGGAAAGACATGGCGAAAGGCCAAAAGACGTGACCTCTCCCTCTGCTGCAAAATGCCAAACCAGCCCCTCTCACATATCTGCTGATATGCACATGCATATACATACACACACATACACAAACACACACACACACATATATATATACACGTATATGTACATGCCAAACCAGCCCCGCTCTCATATATATGCTGATGCAATATGCTAAGGTCGGTTGCTAGTTATTTGTAATCTGATTGACGCGTGCATTGTATGCGCGCGTAATATGGGCGGGTGTAGTGTATGCGCCAATCAGATCGTAAATTTCTTCACTCGTGACTAATCGTAGTATTCTTTATCTGCGAATACATGTACATATATGTATGTATGTATGTGTGTGTGTGTGTGTGTATATATATATATATATATATTAGCATATAGGAAAATGAGTAATGGTTAGAAATTCACAATCTAATTGGAATGTGAATTTGGCATGCGAGGGTGATGCAGACTCATTTATTACATGCACCAATCACATCACAATTTTTTTGGTCTTCACACTAACATATTTCTCATAAAAAGATTTTTAAATAGAACTAATATAATGATGTGACAATACACCCTTTTAATAATATCATATCATATGTGATATGACTCAAATTTTTTAATAGAACACGATATATATGATAAATTATTATTAAAATGATACATTATTATGTGATGCTCCAGATACACTAACAAATATCTTCTTCATATATATCTAAAATAATGAAAGACAAGGAAAGGTGACCGACAAAATTGTTGTAGAAGAAAACCAAACCTTTTTTTTTTTTTTTTTTTGGGTGAAAAGACCCAAAACAACTTTTCCTTCGCATTCTCACCTTTCTCAGACAATTTTTTAATGGGATCGAAATACTATTGTATCAGTGTTCTTTTAATTATATCAAATCATATGTATTATGATTCAATTTTTTTAATAAAATTATAATACAAGATAAAATATTATTAAAATGACATAATATCACGTGATAGATGAGACTCACCCAAAAACTTCCCCACCTTTCTCACCTTTAACATCTTTGGAGTGGTGGGTATCCATGCAAGAATTTATCATCCATGCAGTTGCAGTGTGTACCATCCGTCATCATCATTTTCAGGATGAAGTTACTAAACTACCCCCACCCTTATCATGGCTGGTTATTTGCAGTTTTCCTTTTGTGGTGATATCACTTATGGGGTCTGGTAGGCTTTCAACTTCTTTGCCCCCATCCATAAATTATGGCCTCAATTTTAGTACTAGTAGTTGCTAGGCAGTTGGGGATAATGCCATGAATGGTGACACATAAGTCCAGAAGTTGGGTGTGGATGGGTTTTATCCATTCGGAGGGATGGATAATGGTAAATTACCAACATACCCACAACAACAGGGTTTATGAAAAACTCCAAACTAGGTCCTGCTTATAAATCATGTTTTCTTTAGCTTAATGGTTAAGTAAGGGACAGTGTAACCATTTCTTCGTTCTTGCCCTCAATTGGATAAATTTATCACATGACTTTAGTTCTATCATCTTGATTCCAAATTGAAGTACATATCAAAAACATTTTTCAAATTTAATAATAACTTGTGGAAAAAGAAGTTCAATAGTAAAGTTTGATATGTCCTATGTAAAACAGGACCGGACAAAGAGGTCCTAGGGTCTTTTGAGGTCCTCAAGGTCAGTCTTGAAGATTGGCACTGAACCTAATAATATCTGGCACCTTACGAGGTAAAATCAAAACCAGAGAAGGAGTACGGCCAACAAAAAAGACATCGACTCCTTAAAAATCAGGGATCGAGGAGACTGCATGAACTTATTAAGATAACAATTATACCTCTTTAAAAGAGAGGCAAGAAAGGTACAAAAAATAATGAATTCTTCTTTTCTTTAGATCAAATTATGATTACTAGCTATAACTCTAACTTGATTATTGGAGAGTAATTTACCGAGCGACTTCCACTAAACTCTAATCATTGTTTTTGCAGATTGGCCGAAAGTCTTTGGGCTAAACAACTTTTGTCAACAACAGGTAGTATAAAGTTTTTTCATGACCATTTAAATTAATTTCATACATGTGACAGAAATAATGTAATGCTGATGTTCAAATTTAATATATAAATCATATGAAAGAAACTGATTTGAATGATTATGAAATTTTTTCATATTATTTTACCACTAGACTTTTTTCCCAACTAATGAATTATTCTTTTTTTTTCCCCTAAACTTATGACAACATAATGAGTTTTATGGCATTAACTTTATGAGTTCGGAAATCATCCGGGCTATTACTTGATGCAATGAGAAAATATTCGAGTTTTTTTTTTTTTTTATGACCAAAATATTCGAGTTATAAAGTGTAAAATGCCTGAATTTGAATTTGAAATTTACATTTTGTAAAATTAAATTTTATTACCACTTCATTCTTAGTATGATCTTATTTTACGTAAATAAAATTAACACTACGTTATAATTTTAGTTTGAAAATTTGTTGTAAATTTTTTTTTATGAAAAATTACACAAACTCTTCATAATATTTTACTCATTTTTAGTTTTCTATGGTCTAAAAAACAGGATAACATTCTTTCATGTCTCAGAACAAATAAAATTTATTTTTAATATATATATATATAAAATAAAATTACAAGGTAAAAAATGATAGGGAAGAAAAGGACATATATGTAATTTAGATGTTAGCGTCTTGTGTATAATAATGCAAGAAGCATCACATGCAGAACCGCCATCCCAAAGCCAAACCTAAAAAACAAGGTACTACCAACAACTGCAACACATCAGAAAAACAGCATCCCATTTATCGCCCCCTGCTTTTTCAGCACCATCTCATCTTTCACATCCTCTCTCTCTCTCTATCCATATCTATCCTCACAGCGGCAAACCAAAAAAACAAGAGAGAAGAAACATAGAAACTCACACGCACCCTCCCCATCAAAAAACAAAGAAGAGTCCACACCACCCAACTCTCTCTCTCTCTCTCTCTCTCTAATGGCCCAGCTGGACCAAAATTTATGTAGAAGAAAAACAAAAAATCAATGGAAAGAGAGAGAAGGAAAGAAAGAAGAGGTGTCTTCAAATGTCCTCCAACCATACCCACCTCACACACACAACAAAAAGTATATGTTGCCACAAATACCCTTCTGCAACCCCCCAAAAAATTCCTCATCTTCATCACTTCACTGTCTCAAAAGAACAATGTTTTTTCCTGATTTATGTGGGCTTTTTGGGCTTTGTCCTGGTCAGAGTTTCATAGAGAAAACAGGAAAGCGAGAACCTTCTCACCTCCTTTCAATCTTCTCTCTCTTTTCTTGCCCACCTCTCTCTCTCTCTCTCTCTCTCTTATCAAATCTCTCTCTCTCTATACATCATTTCTTGTATCTGTCTCAATATTGTTCAAGTTATCATTTCTTGGCTAGTGGTTTACTTGCTTCTGTGATCTGATGTCTAAGAAGATGAAAGGGGTTGCTTTGTATTCATCACCTTATGGTGTATATGAGGATGCTAAGACCAGGCTCAAGCATCAGACTCTCATGCAAGACTACCGAGAGTTGCAGAAGGTAATTTTCTTTGTGGGTTTTCTTTCTATATGTTGAAGATCTAGGGTTCTCTCTGGAAATTGTTTTTGGGGGTTCTGTTGTTTGATTGTCTTTACTAAGAGTTTCTTTTAAGAAATGCCCTTTTGGGTACCTTGATGTTTTATGGAGTAGTTTTTGATGGGTTTGATCTATTTTCTTTGATGAGTTTAAAATTTAGTTCTTTAATGCTCCTTCATGTGAATCTCTCAAAATTGAGACCCAAAGCTTGTTCAATACAGGTTCAATCTATATTCTTCTGTTTTTCCCCCTTATTTTTGAAGAAAACATGTTCAAAGCACCCTTGTTACCCCCTTGTTATCAGAAATTATTTCTTGTACTTTGATCTATGAGTTTATGATTTGTTTGTTTGATTTTTTTTTCCTTTTAACTTCTTTTTTTCCACCTTTCTTCCTATTAATTGATTGTTCTATGTATTTTATATTGATTCTTTCTTAATATTCTTGTTTTATGATGATTTTTCAGTTAATAGATTTCCTTTTTAGTTTCTTAGAGAATTTCCTTTTGGACCATTCTTTACCAGAATTTCATCCATTCTGTTCTTTTTTCCCTTTATGCTAATCTTGGTGTCATTGGCTTGTTGATAATTTCTTCATGACTTGGAACAATATTTAGGATTTTCTGTCTTTGTTACTAATCACTGGATATCATTTCAATTATTATTATTATTTCGAATTGGCTCTGGATGGATTTATGAAACTAAGCATTCTGCAGGAAACAGAGGGTCAGAAAAACAAATTGGAGACCATGAAACAAAGAAAATCAACTTTGTTGGCAGAAGTTCGGTATGATTATTATAATTATTATAATTATTATTTTGTGGATATGGATATGGATATGGATCAAATTTCAAGAAGGAATTATTACTTGGGATTTTATTTTTGTATACTCTTTTTATATGCATGTGTTTCCTTTCTATAATCAAAATTTTCAGTAGAAACTGTAACCTAGGATTTGTTTATTCAATATCTCCCTTCCCCCATTTTTTCTTAATTTGGTGAATTGGCACATATTATGACAACCAAATTACAATTCTATCTTGAGTTCTGTTAGCAATTTTTGCTTTTAATTTTATGGTTGACATATATATTACAACCACATTTTAATAGGAATTAATGACATGCCATTTGCTTATATACTTTTCTCTCTTTTAGAATACTTGGTGGATTTTCCAGCATATCAACAACAAAAATGTGATTGGAATATTATGATCATATTTACCAGAAAACACTAAAATACTCTAGCGATCATCCCTTTTTTTCTTAGTTCTTTCCATAATTTTCCGTTGAAGAGAAAAATAATAGGAAAGTATTAACACAAATAAAGAAGTCAACATAAATAGGGATGCTTAGTTTTTTTTTTTTTTTTTTTATCGGTATAAATAGGGATGGTTAGGTCAGTGCAGTTATATAGACAATTTGTACACTTCAATCATATTAATTCTCATTACTCATTTTTAGTGGGAAAAAAAATACTCAATACAGTCAGGCCCCATTATGTAGCGTAATATGTTTCTGTTCCCGTTCCAAAAGCCATAATGATTCCTGTTCCTCTAACATTGGTTAGGATTTATGTTGTGGTTTTATTCTGAATTGCAGATTTTTGCGGCAACGATACAAATACTTGTTGAGAAACAAGTCTCCAAAACCCCTTCAGAAACGAGAACTTGTTCAACCTCAAAATTTGGAAACCAAAAGCAGAAACATTATGAAAGAGAGGATTCACAGTAAAAAGGAAGACACCCTGCAAAACTTGGCCCCAGTTTTTGACAAAAAGCAGAAGGAAAGAATTCCTTCTGGAAAGCAAGCTGCTGTTTGGAACTCAACTCTAGTTTTTGATATAAATCAAAAGGAAAGGATACATAATGGAAAGGAACCTTCTCTTTGGAACCATCCAATATTTGATTTAAATCACAAAGAAAGGATATATGGTGGGAATGAAGCTATTATCCGAAACCCAGGTCTGCCGTCCGATTTAAACCAGAAGGAAAGGGGTTACGGTGGAAAGGCGGCTGCTTTGCAAAACTTGGCTTCAGCTTTTGATTTAAACCAGAAGGAAAGGGCTTACGGTGGGAAGGAGGCTGCTGTGCAAAACCGAACTCCAGTTATTGACTTAAACCAGATCTCGGTAAGCAATTAGATGATGTATTGATTACAAATTCCAAATGATTGCAATTACTTTGTTCTAATGGGATTACACATGATTTCATTTTCCAGAGAGAGGAAGAGGAACTTCAAGATAGTTTTGAACCATCAAGAATTGAGGAGCCAAAGAAAAGTTTGATCAGAGGTGATGAACAACCCAATGATTTGAAGTTATCTATTTGTAGGAATGCCGGGAATGGGTCAAACAGAGTGGGGAAGAGGAAGATTTCCTGGCAAGACCAGGTCGCTTTGAGGGTTTGAATATCACTCAATTGCAATAGAAGATCAAGATCTTGCATTTTTATGGGCTTTGAAAATTAATCCTGCAATGAGAAGGTCACTTTCATTCATCTTTTTGTACCTTGTAGTTCTTTGTTTTCTTCCCTTTGTAATGGAAAAATAGTCTTTATATATTGAATATACATCAAATGGTAGACATGTTGCGGAGGAATCAATTCTTTGATGATAAAATGTTGGTTAGTATTTGTATATTTGCTCCGGCCACATAGACGGAGGAAACAAGGGTAATTGGGGTAATTGGTATCTTGTAGTTTTTTGGGATATTCTCTTGAACTCTTGTTACTGGACGAATCAGAAATACTATAGCTTGTTCTTTGTATAATACACTGGACTACATAGAAGAGAACTTCAAATCCTATGGGATGGTTTTGTGGTTGGTATTGTCTTCTCTCGCGCTATGACTTAGATACTGATTTGCTGTAGGGCTTGACAAGGAATTTATATAAGAGTTGTATCTTAGAATTTTGTGGACTTTGGTGGTGGTCCAATGTCATATTCTCTCTATTCATTTGGTTTGGGATCATGAAATGGTTGAGTATGAAGAGCAAAATTTTTCTGTTTATGAAAAATGAATGGAGCCCATTTTTTGCTGGATTTTTTATTTTTTTTTTTTGGGGGGGGGGGGGGGGGGGGGGGGAATTTGTCTCTATTGAAATGAAGGCTCAATTCATACAGTTTCTTAAAACCATGGCGATAAAAAGAGGAGTCAAAAGGCCTTATAGCCAGCACAGGGGAACTTGAATGAATCAATGTGGAATAATCTAACACCCTCCCTGGATTGCAGAGGCCTGAAGCTCGGAGCTTACATATGCCGTTGTGGGCAAGCTCAAACCTGACTTTGATACCATATTGAAATAAAGGCTCAATCCATGTAGTTCCTTAAAACCATAACAATAAGGAGCGGGGTCAAAAGGCCTTATAACCAGCACGAAGGAGCTTGAATGGGGCGATGTGAGATAATCCAACACCTCTCTTGAATCGCAGAGGCCCGAAGCTCAGAGCTTACGTGTGCTACTGTGGGCAAGCTCAAACTTGGCTCTGATACTATATTAAAATGAAGGCCCAGTCTATGCAACTCCTTAAAATTATGACGATAAAGAGAGAAGTCAGAAGGCTTTATAGTTAACATAGAGGAGCTTGGTAATATAAGGTTCTTCTCTCCCTCTTCTTAACACTTGAGTTTTAAGGAGCTGATTTAGAGTTGGGCCTTCAATTTCAAAATGGTATCAGAGCTAGACGGGGCACACATGGGGCCGCTCACTGGGCTTGACCATAGAAAGCCATTTCGGCCGTTGTGATCCAGAGCCGTTTCGGTCGTTGTGGTCCAGGAGGCATGTTAGATTGTCCCACATTGCCCGTTTCAAGCCCCTCTGAGTAATATATAAGGATCCTCTATCCCTCTCCTTAACACCTGGGTTTTAAGGAGCTGATTTAGAGCTGAGCCTTCAATTTCAACATGGTATCAGAGCCAAACGGGGCACACACGGGGCCGCTCACTAGGCCTGACCACAGAGAGTCGTTTCGGTCGTTGTGGTCCAAGGGGCGTGTTGGATTGTCCCACATTGTCTGTTTCAAGCCCTTCTGAGTAATTTCAGCATGATATCAAAGCCAGACGGGGCACACACGGGGCCGCTCACTGGGCCTGTGATTGTCCCACATCGTCCGTTTCAAGCCCCTCTAAGTAATATATAAGGATCCTCTCTCCCTCTCCTTAACACCTGTGTTTTAAGAAGTTGATTTAAAGTTGGGCCTCCAATTTCAACCATTTAGATATGTACTTCCCTTAGTGGAAAAGTATTTTTTTAGCAAGATTTTCATTTTTTATGACGTATTTGTTGGGGTGCCAGAGATAGATAGCCAATCATCAGGGATATTTTTGTTATGATTTCTTAGTAGAATACTGGAGCTAAGCTCATTAAAAATCATGTTGCGACCAGTGTTGTTGGCATAGTGATAATTTGAGGGCTGTTTTTGGAGACTAATAGGGAGGACTAGCCTTTAGGTTAGCTCCGCTGGTAAAGTCTATAAGATATAGGTCCTGGGTTTGAGTCATGGGTAGGATTACATATATGGAGTTTGTTATGACACACACACACACATATTGGACACGTGTGCACACGCACACATACATACACACATATTGGCCACGCGTGCACACACACAGAATGATCAGAAGATTAGAAGGTATGCCTCGTAATTTGATAACGTGATAATGTTATATTTCAACTCAACAAAGTTAGTTTTATGGGGGTTAATTACATGAATTCTATCTAACAATTTTCTTTCATTTAAGGCTATTTATAAAATTAAATCTCATGCTATTACATTTTTTTACTATAATTTTGGTCTCCTTCCTCGGGTAATAAGGGGTTAGTCCAGTGCACAAAATTTTTGTTGTTATAAGGTCTAAGGAGAGTTAGATGTACGTGGTTGATATAGATGTAGGAGAAGGGAAAGAGAAGGGAGAGAGGAGTATTAGAAGAAGAAGAAATAAGATGGAGAAAGAGAAAAGAGAGAGGGACACGATAATTCTCAATCAATTGCAATAATAATCCATATCCTAAATTACAATGGCAAAGTCTTTAAATAAGCATATAAGCTTAATCCAAAAGCCTAGTCCAAATAGAAATCAAAATAAAATAGGACACCAAATTCTAAACCAACACGTGCAAGTGGAACATTTTCCATGGAAATAGTGAAAAACAACAACTAAAGAATCATTAATTTGCCTCATAATAACAAATTCTACATAATCTATCATCTGTTGTTGAAGTGGTGGAAGTATCAGATTTGATAGCAGAAAAATAATGATGTCACCTGTAAGAAAACCATCAAGAAATATAGTAGACTCCAAAGGATCCTGATTAGATAACATGAATATCTAAATTCAATGGCATGTCAAGTAAATAACCATTAGGTCTAAATTTAAGAATTGATGCAAATCTGTCGACCAATTTAGATGTAAAAGTTATGGAGGAACATATAGTGGTGCAACAGAAGAGTCAACATTAAAGAATTCTAAAACAATAAGAAAACATAAATAAAATAAAAAATGTAATCCTATGTGATGGGAATCAAAAGGGACTTTATAGTCCATTTATATTTGATCCGGGAGGATATATATTGTTATTTAATTTTATTTTTATTTAATTTATATTTGCGTATTTAGGATTTGTTTGAGTTGATATAAGATATGTTTTAGTTTCTTAATTTTAGGATTTGATTGCTTTGAGTTTTCCTATATAAGAGATAGGTTGTATTGAATAGATTTAGACTCTGATTATTGATATTGAATACAAAAATTTCTCTTGTTTCTTCTCTCGGATTTCTCTCCTCTCATCTCTTTCTTCTTCTATTCCTCTCTTTTCTTATTCTTCTTTCTTCCTTTAATCTCTCTCTATTGGTTCAAGATCACTATGTCTATGCTTAACATAAATAAAATAATATTTTCCTAGATCAAATATAAATGGCCAGTAAAATCCTTGTTTTCTATCATTAGTCTTACTTTGAAAGCGGAGAGGTTTTTACTACTTGAACACGTGACTTTCAAGTATAGAGAATCATGTTGCTCTTTTTTACTAGTGTGATTATTGATCTTCATTGCACTTGCCTAAATCATCTTAGTTGATTTTTATTAATTATAAATCTTATAGGTGTTACTTTTATTGCCTTGTGAACCTATTTAATTCTTAGGTGAGACTAAATGTACTCCTCTTTTATACTCGCACACTCCAATTCATGGCGTATAAGTGTAGTGCATGGATATAAAAGAACTTTATTTGGATTACATTTAGCTCGACCCTTCATTTTTAGTTTTATTTTTTTCTTGTTTTATCTTACTTTCATCTCATCATTCTTATTTTGGCCAGTCATCTTATAAATGTATTGTTTTTTCAATGTTTAACATTTTGATTAATATAATAAAAAATAGTAGGCTTACTTAAAATTTTTACTGAAAAGTGTTTACTTTCATGAGTTAATAATATTATATTAACTGAATATTATATCATGAAAAAAAAAATGACCAATACAATACTGTTAAGTCATAAAAATAAACACTTTTGATAGAATTTTTAAGTAAGCCTAGCATTACCTTGATGCAATATGATTGGTCTAATAATTTTATAGAATTTACTTTTCAATTTTGAAACTTTTGAAACAATAGGTAAAAGAAACACTCATCCCCTTAATCAATTATAATTTTAAGAGCTACATTATATTCAATTTCTTGATCCTTATAGTTATAGATAAGTAAATTTAGATAACAAAATTGTTTATTTCTTTTATTATTTATTGCTTTTCAAATTTTTACTAAATTTTTATTTATATTTTAATTTATTAAAATACATTCTATATATTCATTTTTCATTTACTTTAAAGCCTTTTTTTTATAAAAAAAAAAATTTAGTTCGACATTTATCATTGTCTTACAGTTCGTTTGGATAACTAGGAGAGAAAGGAAAGGAAAGGATAGTATTAGTTATGATGGAAAGGAAAGGAGAGGAGAGGAGAGGAGAGAGTAATCCCTCCTTTATGTTTGGATAACTAATGAAAGGAAAGGAAAGAAAAGACTATTATCTTGTTTGGGAATGATAATGGAGAGAAAGGAAAGGAAATGGTTTTATATTATTTTACTATTATGTCTTAGGACAGAGATGTTATTTTTATTTTGGCTTTTATAATTTTAAGGGTAATATTGGTATTATTAAAAATTCATTAAATCTTTCTTTCCTTTCCCTCCGTTTCCGCCCACTTTTGGAGAGATAACAAAATTACTAAAATGAGGGTTAAGCTCTCCCTCCCTTTCCCTCCATTTCCCTCTCTTTCCTTCCTAATTTTTAAAACAAACATGATATAAGCTCTCCTTCCTTATCATTCCCTTCCATTTCTTTCCAATTCCTTTCATCCAAACATAGTGTTAGTTTCATTACTAAAAAGT
Organism: Nyssa sinensis; assembly: GCA_008638375.1. Classification (NCBI taxonomy): domain Eukaryota; kingdom Viridiplantae; phylum Streptophyta; class Magnoliopsida; order Cornales; family Nyssaceae; genus Nyssa; species Nyssa sinensis. The sequence goes on from CM018040.1 coordinate 9,485,874, forward strand.
ATACATTATTAATATCATGGACTTTTATTGTGTGTATATATATATATATATATATATATTTAATCATTTGATTATTTATTAGGTAAGAAAAGTTAAAATTTAATTTTAATCATCAATATAAACTTACTATGATTAGAAATTAACTTCTTTTTATACTTATTTTTACCATAACTACTCTCATCAAACATGTACTTTATAGTTTTAACATTTTTTTGGAACTTGGTTCTTTTTTTTCTTGTCCTCTTAAAGTCCAACATATTAAATGAGTGTTGTCAAGTGTGATTATTTCTATCTTCTGTTGCATTTTTCTTATCATTATAATAATAATCATTCAAATCATTTGGTAATCCATAACATAGATCATTTGTTGACCAGCATGTCACGTAGGGTTGTCAATGAATTAAATCTTAATTCAAATCTGTTTTCATTTATTCAAATATAATACAAAAAATTTAATTCGATAATCTAATCTAATTCAAATTCGATAATTTCTTTAATTAAATGAATCAAATATGAATTAAACAAATTATTTTTAGTTAAATGAATTGGATATGAATTAAACATATCTTATCTATTAATAATCTGATCTGATTAAATATAACATATATATTTTTAAATTTTTTATAATATGTTAAATATTAAATTATATAAGACTTTCTTAAGTTGAATTGAATTGAGTTTATATATTTTAAATTTTACATATTATAATATAATATTTTATACACATAATAATTAATATATATTATAATTCAATATTTTATATGCATAATATATATTATAATTTTATATTTTACATACATAATATATATTAATATTATTATAATATCGGATCCGATACGATAAATAACAAATCCGAATTTGAATTAATAATTTATAGATTCGTCAAAAAATTTAATCCGATAATTTTCTTAACTAATAGGATTCAAAATGCCTCTGATTCGATCTGAATTTGAATTCAATCCATTTACAAGCCCAATGCCAAGTTATTCGAATCAAGTGAGGAAAAAGAATGTTCATCTAAACTAAAAGAGGAACGAGAAAAAAAATATCATCTCTTGTTTGAATAGTCCCTAAGAATCAATAAATATATATATATATATATACATATATATATAAAATTTTTTAGACAATCATACCATTTTCCATTTGACAATTGTTCTCATTTTTAACTCATAAACTTTTTTGGTATTAAAAAACAATGCTCTTTTGATTGTAAATCTCTCTACTTTCGGAAAGATTAGGGAAGTGAACCTAATTACTTAAACTTTCTCTTCCAATCTTCTTTTCTATTCATCATAAAAATATAAATGGGAAAAAATAATATTACTCTACTTAACTTTTCTTTCTCCCCAAACTATTGCATTCAAATGATTTATAAAGGTTCATGTAACTTGAAGGAAACCAAGTAATAAATAAAGAAATAAAACATATACATTAAGTAAACACAAACAAACTCAAATGGACAAGATTTGAAAACTTACTTGACATGCAAGTTGAAAAATATCAATAACACCAAGTGTTGGAAACCATAGGATTAACACTAAAAATAGAAATTACAATGACTATGGTCTTGATGGCAACGCAATCACCAACAAGTCGGGGACGGAATTAGGAATTTATTTGAGAGGAGAGAAATTTTAGACTATATTAAAAAATCCAAGAAAAATAATTTCGATACAAATTCATTGAGAGGGTCAAACAAAATTAAAAATAAGGATAAAGTGAAAAAAATATATATATAAATCTAGAGGAGGCAAAAGTATAAATTAAAGAGATATATTTGAATTTTTTCAGGAGAATATGAGAAATATTTTAAAGTAAAGCAGTGTGTGTGGGGGAGAATTACCTATTTAAAAAAAAAAACTTAAAAAGAGCCTCTCCAAAATTTAAAGCAAATCAATACCTTCAGTTTAGAGCCTTGCCTGTCCTTTTATCTTTTCTGATTTTATCCTTCTTTTTATTGGCCTGCTTGGCTCTTGTTGCATGTTGCTGGCTGTGGCTGTCACCTTGTCCATGCTTGTGTAACTTTTGGTGATTTATACAAATTATTTTACTTCCAACCTAAAAAAAACGCTAATTGTGATATAATCATTAACCCATCCCGTTGAGAACAGCTGTACTTCGCTCTTAATGAGACAGATTTGAAAAAATTATGTCAGTCCTATTAGAGTTCGGGGTGAAGGCACCTTGCCCTGTCCCTATCTCCACCCTAATTATATAAGTTAAAATAACAAAAAAAAATTGTGTACTACATAATCAATGTTTATAATAATTTTTTTTAGTCATCCATTAAAAATTTATACAAATTTTATAGTTATATGTTTAAAAAAAAAATACAATTCTAATTCTCGATTGACATATACATTTTTTATTTAAACACATGTAACGTTTTATTTAAAATGTATTAATTATAATTAATTTAATAAAATAAATAAATAAAAATTTAAAAATAAATAAAATCTTGATGGGACCTACTCCATCACGGATTTGGTAATAAATGTTTTTTTTGCATGGTGGAGTTGAAAAAGGGGTCCCACCCCGTTGCCATCCCTAAAATGCAAATTATGATAAGAGTAATGCTAGATATACTAAATTGATTTAACAAATGTCATCATCCATCAAAACTCTTTTTTAAAATTCAAATAAAAAGACACATTACATTCATTAATTACAAAAATACCAGACACATCACCTGATAAATCAAACCGGTACACCAAGAATTTTCCTTATGAAAATCAATGTGCAAGATTGCATGAGAGAGAATTTCGATTGGAAGATATAGACGGCGCAAGCTAAAGTGAGCAAAATGGAAAACTGTGTGCAACTAAGACAGGCTCAATGATGGGTAAATTTCATTTTTGACTTGGTTGGTATTCAGTCTTGTAAGTTAATTTTTGTAAGTTAATATATCAAAGCAGTGAACAGGAAGGTGAAGCTAAATCTAATTTGGTGCTCTGTTTACTGAGAAGTTACAAAAATAAATACCCGGATTCAAACAGGTATGGATCCAGGCAGACCCGCAAGCAAAATTAATGCGTTTGGGCCCTTTATCGCTAGGGGGTTTGGTCCAGACATAACCTTAGACAGGCCGATCAGTTCAGTAACAGTTAGACCACTATACACTGATAAGCTAAAGGTGGTCAAAATTTTAGCCTAGTGTAGATAAATGAGCATGATGTTTCAAAAAGGCCAAATCGGGTTGTGGAAACATTTGACTCGACAAGAGCCTGATTGATCAGAAACACAGAAGGAAAATGGGTTTGGCTAGAAGACTTAACGAGAGCTACAAGGTCTGTCATTCTCTAAACAACTAACCCCTGCATCAAGGCTTTTAAACCTTAAATGAACAAAGCATTTCAAATCATCCAAACAAACACCCCATCTAATTTCTTGGTTTCTGGAAATTGGCTGTTTTGGTGCCCCTTCCTCTAAACTTAGAACATCCAAATAAAGCCAGAATCCGAACAAACATGTCAAGTTATAGTACAGAGAAATTAAGCTTACACAACAAGAGAACTAAATTTGAAGATGGGAAACGGTACCTTCTGCAGATCACAGACGGTCTCTTCAGTCTCCATCCTTCAGCATACAAATTAATCAATAGAAACCACGGTGGGTGCCACTAGCAGGCACTTCATCTGCAGCTCCATCAACATTTTCTGATGTTTCCTTCTCTTCATCTTTGGCAACCACTGCTACATCGTTTCCCTTCTTAGTAGGCTCTGACATTTGAGCATCTGGGGCAGACCCACCACTTTGATTAAGTTCCTGAAGTCGTCCTACATGCTTCTTCCCATTTTTATGTGTGTCCATCACTTTTTGAGAGTAGGCCCCGATCTGACACATCTCGCACCAAAACTTAAATCTCTTCTTCTTATTCTCCCCGGTCCTCTGCATTTTCTGCCCTGCCTCCCCATTTTTCTTCTTTGAGTCGCCTGCTTCCTGATTTATCTGCAATGCTGGCTCATTATTTTTCTTAATATCTTTCGTATTTAACTTCTTCTGCGATGACGCGCCTGCCTTCTTGCTAACCTGCAGTGCTTCCCCTACCAGTTTTTCCCCTTGCTCTGGACCTTGATTATCAGTGGTCTGTGCAAGCTTAGTGGGCTTAGTCTTCTTTGGGAATAGCCCAATGACGTAGTTCTTGCCTGTCCTCTGTGCTATCAATCCTGCCTCTCTGGCCTTGTGCTTCTTTCCCTGGAGGTGTTCATTTAAACCTCGCTCACTTGTAGCGCTAACCTGACATAGTGCACAACTCCATTCCTCTTTAGGCTTTTTCTTTAAACTGACCGAGTGGAGCTCCATAGCACCTGTTGCTGGGGGTGTCACAGCTTTCCGCTTTGCTCCAGAAAGATTTCCATCAGGCTTAGCCTGCAACAGAATACTCAAACAAAGTCCATAACCAGGCACTCGTGTAAGTACTAATCACCAGATCATCTAAAATTCACATTAACTGAATACCATAACAACTCTTACCAAAAAAGAAAAAGATCCTAAGCATAGCATCATTAAGAATAAATTAATACATCATTTATAATAATAATAATAGGAGAGACTTATTCAATAATCATGTGAACCAAATGACTTTATGTTGTTATCAACAGGTAAGCATACAAATTTCTAACTAAAAGCAGAACATGTTTCATAAAAATCACACATTACTGTGCAGTATTACATGCATCAAACTCTCTCAATTTCACCACTCCATCCTTTAAATTTTCATTTACTTTCTTTGCTCACCTCTGCATGTAGAACAATGCTATCCAAGGATAATCTGAACAAGAGAAGGAACCACAAAACTCAACTTTTACAAACCATTGCTGCAAAGTTTTAAAATTAGTACATCTACCTGCCATAAAATCTGACTTGAAATTATGGGAATACTATATAATAAAATACTGTAATTGAAGAAATACTATGCAGGAAAAATTAATCCAGCTCTTCACTATTTCAAAACCCTACTTGAAGCCAAAGATTTCCTGAAGTGGGTACATGCCATCAAGTGACCATGATAAGCAACAAGGTTTCTCCCAAATGTGATTTTTATGTCGTAAAAAAGAAACCAGTACAAAAAATTCTGAGAAATTTTCAGAATATTTTTAACAAAAATATATCAAAATGCAATCCTGAAGGTGATTCAATGATGTAGCAACGAATAAGTATGCTACCATTGCAAACAAAAGATTGTCTTTTAAAAAACATAAAAAAAACTCAAACGAATGAAATTACCAGAAACATTTACAAATGCTAAGATGTTTCAATCTTCAAATAAGCAAGACACTAATGTATATACAAAAATTGTCAGTGGGGTTCTTTTCACGAATGCCAATCAATACACTATGGGGACACGAGCTGTAAAAATGCAGTTGAGCATGCATCCCAACAAGGAAGACACACTCCAACAAATCTGAACACAATGGGGTTCTCATGTAATTTTTAACTATACAAGGCAGGAGGCATTCTCGTGTCTGTTTTCTATTATGTTCATAAAATTTACCATATCAAGCTATCTGCTTTCTATTATATTCATACACTGTATTTGTGTCTGTGCTTTTTTTTTATAGGTTTGCGTTTGTGCTACTTACCTCACTATATGCATAACTTCCTACATTTAGTGAGTCTAAATCAAATATAAAAGTGAATTTTTATAGTGGAAACTTTATATTTTTGTTTTTTGGTGTGTAATAGAAGTTGTTTAAAACTTCTTTTACTAATCTACACGAAGAGGACAAGAAAGTAAACACAGTGGATAACTTCCAGAATGTTGTTAGCATTGAAGTGGGGAATGGGGCAAGGGCTAAATTTTGGGAAGATAAGTGGTGCAGTCAGCAAACTCTCAAAAAAAGGTTCCCTGTTTTGTTTAATCTTACTCTGAATAAAGGAGCTTGGGTCCAACAGTGCTATTCACGTATTGGGAGAAATATTTCATGGTCCCCATCCTTTCAAAGGAACTTTTTCGACTGGGAGATGGAAGAGGCCACAAATTTGGTGCAGTTTCTGGAAGGATGCAAGGGAAGACAAAGAGGATGATCTCAGATGGAATGGCTCCAGATCAGGAATCTTCTGTGAAATCTTATTATTTGGTGCTGCTGGGCAGGAATGAGACGCCCTTCCCTTGGAGAGTTATATGGAAGTCTAAAGCTCCAACCAAGGCTGTCTTCTTTGCATGGGAGGCATCCAGGAATGCTGCATTAACTTTAGACAATCTACGGAGGAGGGGTTTTAAGCTGGCTAACAGATGCATCATGTGTAAAAGCGACATTGAAACCGTGGATCGCCTCTTGCTTCATTGTAGAGTCGCGCAAGACAGCTGGAACTTTATTTTCTCAGCTTTTGGGGTGATTTGGGTGCTGCCTTCCTCTGTAAAGCACGTGCTGTAGGGCTGGGGTGATGGAAAACACATGGGAGACAATGCTAATGTGTGGAAAATGGCTCCCATATGTTTATTTTGGAGTTTATGGCTAGAGAAAAACAGAAGAGTTTTTGAAGGGGTGGAGCAGCCCACCTTTAAGTTGAAAGAGAGTTTTGTAAAGCTCTTGTTTTTTTTGGGTCAAAGGCTCTCTCCCTTTGACGGTAGGCTCTTTAGTTAATTTTTTGAATTTGGAAAGGCTCTAATATGTCGTGCCCTCTTTTTGTATATGGGCTCACCCCTCTTGGGCAGATTTTAATATACTTTTACTTATCTAAAAAAATAAGTAAACACAGTAACATAGATAGAATATAGTCGATACAAAAGGGACAATCTTTGACTGAAGGACATGAAATAATAAAATAAATATTTTCCATGTAGAAAAGAAAAGGAAAAGAAAACACCCCTTTGGAAGCCCTTTAACCAATCCTAATTCAACGCAGTTAATACATGAAAAGAAAAAAAGGGTAAATTTGCCACGGTGAACCTAAAATCCATCATGAACATCACCAAATACTAAAAATAAAGATAAAATAAAGTTACTTTCTCTCAACATGAAGCTTAATTGTAATGTTTTCTTTCTCTCATGTAACACCAGTTCGTTGTAACTTGTGTGCAGTTTTTTCATGTGTTTTCTGAAAAATCTTAAATGCTTAATATTTGTCACTTCATCTCACTATATCCCTTGCATTGTTATCAAAGTAACAGCTCCATATTAAGTGAATTCAGTGTGCCCTAGGAATACTATGAACCCACTTTTTTATCCTTGAAAAAGCATATAAACCTATGCTACAATAAGATTCTGAACAGAGACATTTGCCATTAACATTGAATGTCAACTACACATTAAAAGGAAAGCCACGCAATATCAGACATACCCAAGTTGAGATAAATTATATGATATTCAATTCGTGTACGGAGGTGGTGTTGGAAGCCATCTTAGCCATTGATAAAAGAGGATTCTGAGTTAACGGGCAATGTATGTGTTGTGCTGAATAAGAGACAGCGCATCATCTTTTTCCCATTGCTCAGTGGCGAAGGAGCTGTCATCTTGTATTCTCTTTGTTTGGTTTATCATGTGTCATGTCATTAGGGTGGGTGATGGATTAGTTTAAATGTTGGAAAGGTCAATGGAAGTATAGAAGGGGCAAGTAGTATGGGTAACAGCACCTCTTTGCATCATATAGTGGGTGTGGACAAAATGCAATAGGAGGGTTTTTTAAGGAAACGAAAGGAATGTGAATGAAATGAAAGGGAACATACATAATCTGTATTTTGGATTATACCATTTATTATAGATCTATGGATTCTTGTGCAGATTTTTTTTTTGAGTGATAAGCTTTTGTGGTTAGGCGTGTGTCTTTTGTATTCTCCTTGTGTACATGGCCACACTCCCGTCTTTTGGCACTTTTAATAATATTACTTTACCTTTATTTATCAATAAAAATATAAAAAAAGATTTATTCATTTCAGGTCTCAAAATAAAGCAATCTATCCCTAAAGACTAGAACATGGGGACCAAGGATCTTGGTAGTCAAATTTGACTCTGATAGTTTGGGAAAGCACAAACATGACAACCCACTCAAAAACCAAAACTCAAAATTATCAAAATACCCTTGACCTTTAAAACTCAATAAACATGGCTAAAATTAAATTAGCAACCATCTTAAAGAAACATAAATGAAGTATTGACTCGAACTAATACTATATCCTACGAAGTCCTAAACAATTTCCATCTTGAAATCAAACCGATTTCTGAGTTTGTTTTCCCTTGATCTTTTTATTGGCTACGTCAATGATCCAAGGAGTGCATGATTTAGATTCAAAACGGGAAGCTGTTGGTCCCCAAATTTTTTAAATTTTGTTCTTTCAAAACGTAACTAACAAATAAATAGGGGCCACATTCCAAATACTTGATCCCCCACCCACACAAGTGTTTCACTAAACAAAGCAGGAAGATCAAATTTGTGCCATGGGATGCTAACGGGCCCAAAGCTCTAGAACAGCTAGAGAAAGAAGAAAGAAATAATCCACCAATTCCCTCTTAATCTTGCACATTTGCACTCATTAGGAATAAACCATTCCCCCCTAATCAAATGACCCACCATCAAATAGTTAACTTTGGCTGCAGTCCTTTGATAACAAAGGTGACCATCATCACACGGTAAAAGTAAAGTTATGATGCACAATATTTTATAAATCTATGTTAGCATCTTTGATAGCTTAGAATATATGTAAATTTCAATTGCGATTTTCATATTTCAGAATGTTTAAAGTTTCAGTATTTTTTTATTATCCAAGTAGACGGGCAGCGTCTTTCAATGGGTTGGTTCCCAACTTCCCACACCTAAACATAAAGAAAACAAAGCCAAAGAGAAGAAGAAGATAAAAAAGAGTATCCTTAGAGTTTACATGTTGATAAATGTCACCGACATACATCTCAACTCAACAAAGCCTAATCCCAATTATTTGGGGTCGGTTACATGAATCCTATCTCGCCATTCTTCTCTGTTTAAGGCCATTCTTTCCTTTAAACCACACATTAGCATATCCTTTTTAACCACCTCTACTAAAGTAAATTTTGGTCACCCTCTCCCCGCTAGCATGACCCTCAATATTAACCATGTCACTGATATAGAAAAATATATTAAAGAAGACTAAACCAAAAAGGGAAAAAAAGTCATAACTTCTTGTCTCCTTTCTTTCGAAGTAGATCATACAATCAACACTTAACCTTACTTTTAACTAAAATCATAATGTTTGAAAGGATTCTGGCTTAAAATTGTGAATCATAACAGTCAGAAGATAGTCATAGGAATCCAATCAAAATGGATGGATACCTGAGATTCAGATGTATTTTTTTGCTAAGATTCAATTTAAATTGAAGGATTCAACTTTTAAATCATTGGATTTCAACAATTATAATCCTTAAAAACACAATTTTAAAAATAAAATCATTTACAATAAGAATCCTATGAATCATAGATACATTACTAATAAAAAAAAAGAATCCTACAAATCATAACCCAAACTATCTGAATCATAGTTCTGTATCCTTTTTGTAAGACATCCTTTGATTTTCTTTTCAAATTTATCATTCACAATTTCAATATTAAATACTATCAGACTAAACTCTTTGAAATAAAGTAAGTGTAAACAGTTAGACTAAAATTACGATTATCTATTTTCTGGGGGACTATTTTCATCAGTTCTCTTAACAAAAAGGAGGTGGTAAATATAGGGTAATGTACTTGCCTCTGGACATCGATTTGAAGGAGTTTCATAATATTTCTTTTATGTCCTTTTGTTCAGACAGGTCTGCTTTCTACATTAGCATTTTCAGTTTTTCGCAACTCTTATCTATGGTTGTTTTCAAATTGGTCCCTTCAAAACCCGTTGCATAATGGTCGTTAAGTTACATAAAGCTGATATTTAATTCCATGCCTGCAAGCTGCATCCCTTATTATCTATTCTAGGAGTCTCAAAAATCGAACTTCACATCCTAACAAAAGCTCCTCCCTTCTGCCATTCAGTATCATGAATGCTTTTCCTCATCGTTTGCAGAGAATTCATCCATTAGTAGCATTCTAAAGTGATCAAACATCTCAAGAAGCTTACTTGATAAACTTTCTTAGTCAGCTAAGTTTTCTTAGTCTCGAATATACTGATCTAGTTCGCGCAAACCATATAACAAAAGAGAAATCATTAATTACTAAACTTCAAAGTCTAACATAAAACTGAAGAAAGTATTTTCAAGAAGAAAAGTGCAAGACTATATCAACGACGCCAATCAAGAATACTTAGAAAAATTCAGTCAGATCATTGAAAAAGATCGGTGAAAAAGAAAATTTAGTATTTCTCCGTATAAAGAAGAGATGTAAACATGCTAATTTGCATGGTTCTGTGACTTATCACAATTTCACTTCTTCAGTACCTCTACTATCTTCTTCTTTTTCTTCTTCTTCTTCTTCTTCTCTTGATAAATAAATTTTATATAAAAAGTGTCAAGGGGTGCAACCCATTTCATTACCTACTTTCTTTATTTCCAACAAGATGTATCAATGATTTTTTTTTTTAACAGGTAGGGCATAGCTACCATGATCTAAATGAGACAGCATGGCATGACACTAGCCAAATATTCAGGCCCGTTGCACAAACACAAGGTTGACCTCTCCAGTTAAACCTGCAAATAAAAATACAGTATCCAAGGATCAACAAAGCCATTAATTGAGATCATTCTGTGCCAAGATCACTTAAACAACAGTTCAACAAAATGTTGTAACGAACCATCAAAGGTACGTTGATCTGGACAAATAATCTCTCAAATCAATGACTGATGCCCCTAAGTCACTGACTTTTAACTTGCTGGTCCACATTTAGAAACGCCACCATATGCATGGGTAGAAGGCCTAATATTTTTTAACAGGTCAGAAAGAACATCAGTCAGGCAGATATGCCCATACAACACAGAAATTAACTATTACCTACAAGGCATAAACTCTTGTTAGATATTCTTCGGATTCCAGGATTTTTTACTCAGAAGAGGGTAACCAAAAAGGAGGAAACAAGGTATGAAGCTTTGATAGAAATCTCTTACAACCATCTTCAGGCATTTGGGTTTTCAAGAACCATATGGATGATTAAAAACACAAAGGAAACTTTCAGGTGCCTGGTATTTAAAATCCCACCCCCAGTCGATCTTCAGCAGTTCACATAATCTTTTTAATAAGTAAAATTCACTAAAAAGTGTAAAAGCTCAGCACAACCTATGTACACATGAAATATACACCTATAAAAACTAATTGCCAGACTAGTACAAGCTCAACTATTCTTCCCCAATATATATATATATATATATATATATATATATATTCAAAAAAAAAGTGGGTGAATTCTCGGCTTGACATTTTTTTCTGTTGAGCTGGGAAATCCCGCACCCCTTTGAGACCCCAAAAAAATAGACAAATTCCTTTTCTTAAGAACACATACAAGCTAAGAAACACGGATATGGGACACGGATACAACAAGGCACATACACGTCAACACATGATTTTTCAAAAAAAATAGGACATGGACAAGTCGGAAACACGTTGAATAAAATATTTTTTTATTTATATATATAATCGTATAATCAAATTATATTCTTATACCAATCAAATTAGGTATAAAATAATTCAACAAAACATAAAAAATCAATTATCAATTTATTGTTTAGAAAAGGAGATCATTTAGCTATTAACATAACAAAAACATTTGGGCTTATTTTATTGAAATTAAAAAGTTAAAATTATAAATAAACCCCTCCACTTTTTAATATTACAAATAAAATTCCATGTTAAAAATATTAAAAAATTGACCCATAACTTTCTGGACGTGTCCCCAGCATGTCCAGGAAGTGTCTCCAACGTGTCAGAAATTTAAAAAATTTAAGGAGACTCTTTTGGACACGTGTCGGAGGGTGTCCGTGCCCCTAACATGTCGACACTGGTATGTTGGCAAAATTTGAGTGTCCGTGCTTCATAACATACAAGCTTTGTCACTACAAGAAGGATCATTCAAACATAAGAAAGTGAATAACCACTAAATACTAACACCTAAATAATAAAAAATCTTATAATAATAATAAAAAGTAATGAAGTGTCTCTGTGTTCAAAATTTATCAACTGGAATCCTATTTTTGTTATGGGTTCGAATCGTGGAAACAACCCCTACGCTTGGGGAGTAAGGCTGCGTACATCTAAGTCTCCCTAGACCCCACAGAGGCGGGAGCCTCGTGCACTGGGTTTGCCCTTTATATTCAGCATGTTGAAGATTAGTAGTGGGACAACAAAGGAGATATGGGTTTCAGTTACATCCAAAAAGTGAAGTAGGTATTGCGAAGAATTTCAGAGAATACAGTGAATCGTCAGATCTCAAGTGCTCATTCAACAACTAAGACAATCAGCCTTAGTTGCTCTCTTTTGGTCATGATTAGCATTCAAAAATTACCAAATTTTTCATTGCCAATCAAATTTAATGCTATCTCCTCTGATATTGTAATTTGGTGTGGTTGCTTTTGACCGTTTGATCTCAGTAGTGATCCCAGACAGAGTTATGTCAATAGGGATGAACACAACAATTGCTTTGGCTCTCTGGGTTTTTCTTGATGGTCATATAGGATTTTGATGTCACCGCATTCTTCCATAGGGATAGAATTACTTGAAGTATGTGGAAATCCAATGAAATTTGGTAGTGAGCTAATTACTTTTTTTGTTGCATATCACTAGCTCGAATATACTCAATATTGTAATTTGTTACCAGCTATATTTTTTTAAACTAGAAGTAAAATTTTAGAGATGGAAATCAGAACAAAAGGACGAATTTGCTGCCCTTATAAAAAACAGGCTAAAATCTATTATCAACTAAACTGACAAGTAATCACCAATATAACAAGTCTAGAATTTGCTCCCCTTTCAGCAAAAAACGGCCAATGAATTGGCAGGTCAAAGGATGGAAGAAATAGATGCTCCCTTTAGTAATGATGTGCTAAATCTCCCTAAGCAAATAAGAATAATAAGAGGGCACTAAAACCATAAGAAGGAAAACAAATAATCCTTATCTCCATAACCCACTGATGTGTTTATTCCTTTCTTCCTAAATTGGTTGGTGACTAGGTTGCGGAATTTGGAACCAATATTCCTTTGAACTACTCCCACCCAATGGACATATTAGCGCGGGAAACAAATAAAGAAAGAAATTTAAAACATGGAACAAAATGAACGGAATAGAAGAGCCAGAGAAAACTGATATTGGAAGTAAAAAACAAGAAAGTCCAAATCTATATCTGAACAAAGGGAAACAAAGGAAGGAATATCCACAACTAAATCATCAGACTTGCATAATGGACAAACATTTGGCAGAAAAATCTCGATAATAACTCCACTTGAGGCATGTAGCCAGGGACGGAGCCAGGAATTTATTTGAGAGGGGGCAAATTTTAGACTACATAAAAGAAAAATGATAAACAACACATTGAGACGGTCAAATTAAAATGAAAATAAGGATAAAGTGGAAAAAATTTCAAATCTAGAGGGGGCAAAAGTATAAATTATAGGGGTATATTTGAATTTTTTCTTGAGAATATGAAAAAAAAATTGAGGCGGGGGAGGGGGGGGGCAATTGACCACCCCCCCCCCCCCCCCCCAAGGGCCAAGGCTGGCTCCATCCCTGCATGTAGCATGCTGCAATTTGAGTATGAATTTGAGTTAAAGAAGAGAGCCTGCCCTATTCAATGTTAACTCCTGTACATAGACCATAAAATGGCTAATTTTCCAAAATACAAGCAAAATTCTAACCAAAAGAGCTTCTTTCCAAGGTATCTCCAATGTTAACAATAAAGATTCAATCAAATTCTATGGTTGCCACTACCATGCAACATAACAATGATGGCAATGATATGAAGATGCGCCACTCTCAATGCATAGACCATAAACAATAAATTTAGCTATAAAGTAAAAGTTGACCCTATTACCAGAGCAATTACTGCTATAAGCACTTGTACCATTTGTTTAAACAGAGTTTTGGTTAAACCCAAAGAGTTTTGATTCAATTTTCCCACACCCATGTTATTTTGATCTTATTTCCTAAACCCGTGTTTAGAAAGGAGGTAGAAGAGATGCTTCTTTGTTGGATGACAAAAAACTCATCCCTGAAAAAGACGCCTGCAGAGGCGTCCTTTCATAGACACTTTTTGCCTAATTTTTGTTAAGAGGCATCTCTCGATTACTTGGGAACATGGGTTTATGAAATAAGTTGAAAACTACATGGAATTGAGAAATTTGATTTCAAAGGGCATGGGTAGAGTCAAACTCTGGCTAAACAATTTGTACATTGCTTCCCAGCCAAATGTACTCTTACAATAGGGTTGCCATAAACCAAACCGTAGATTGGTAGTTATAACAATAGTGAGTGGCTCCAACCCGATGCATAGGCAACTCATATTGCTCAAGATAGTCATATATCCTAAATCTACTAGTAACTATACTATCATAAAAGGCTCAGAGAAGAAAAGGACAGTACCAAAGAGTAATATAAATTTGATTTCAAAGGCATGGGTAGAGTCAAACTCTGGTTAAACAATTTGTACATTGCTTTCGCAAAAGCCAAATGTACTCTTACAATAGGGTTGCCATAATTAGACTTTAATTTGTGTAGTTGGTCCTTTTTGTTTGTAATTATGGGTTTGCCCTTCTCGTTCCCCTTTTGTTAACGTAAATTACTTTTACCGATCATATATATATATCCTAAATCTTCTAGTGACTATACTCTCACAAAAGGTTTAGAAAAGAAATGGACAGTACCGAGGAGAACATGTTTCGGGACCTAATCAGAGAAATTATGACTAATTATCCCATGGTGCCTCGACCAATGGTCACAACGATTCAGATGAAGGTCACGTATGCAAAAAGTATCATTCCACGCATATGTGACCTTCATCTAAACCGTTGGAACCAATGATCCAGGGACCATTGAATATTTTCTAAGAAATTATACCCTAAAATCTAGTTAAACTTAGAAACAGAACGGCTGTAAAAATGAAAATGACAGTTGACGGTGAGAAGATTCCTACTTCAGGACCAAAACTTATATTTCATCAAAGTTGTCATCCACCAAAGAAAGAAAAGAACTTTAGCAGCCTTTTTTAAATAAAAAAAAAAGGTAAAAAAAATAACAATAGTTTCAGTGAGAGATTTCTACTTTAGGACCATAGATATAGAAATTTCACCAGACAAGCAGCACCCATCAAAGAAGGGCGGAAAAATAACCTAATGAAACAATTATGTGTGCATATATATTGGTGTTTGTGTGTAGAGAAAGAGGTAATAAAAATTACTGACCAGGAAAATGATTTTCTCTTTGCTAACCTCTGAAGGAGGTTTGATCTCAGAAATCTTAGGTTCCACATTGCGCTGAAATGGTAACGTCTCGACGCCCCCAATCTCTCGACGAACAGGATATCCCAATCTTTCCTCGAGCGACAATGCCAATCTTTCCTCAAGCGACCTACCTTCAGCTTGATGCAAAATTGACAGTCGCGGCTCGTACAGCATGGCCGTCGACATAGAAGCCGTCGACAGAAACGAGAAGCCCCCCGCTCCGCGCAATGCCATTTCTCTCTCCATCAACATTTCCCTCCTTACTTCAGCTTCCAGCATACGCCTCCGGGCAATCTCTGCAGAGATTATTTCTTCCCTGATCCGCTCTTTCTCGAGCTCCCTTTGAATCACTTCTCGAACATCGCTAGGGTTTCGAAAGCACTCGGTGGCGCGTCCGAAATCGTGGCTCGCATAACCCACTGAAATGTGTCGTTATCAGTTTTTTAAAATAAAATAAAAAAAGGAAAAATGCATGCTAAATCAACAACAGAGAATCCACACTTATACTCCGTTTGATAGCAGAGAAAATGAGGGAAAGAGAAGGAAAGAAAAAGTTATAATTTCCGGATATAAATCAACTCCACAGAAACTAGTTCAATCAATTCACTTTAAAAAGAGGTTTTTTTTTCTATTCCTTCTGAAACCACATATATATTTACATACACATAAGATTCGCAATTTTCTTTTCCATTCCTCAATGTCCACTGAAACTAAAGAATCTAGGGCATGCACGAACCTCGGAGTGCTTGTTCAGTGAAGTAACTCATGCTTGAAGGAGGAATATACGTTGAAGCTTGTTCATCAACGGCTCGATACTTGAATTCCATGGCGATTTATGGATAAATACACTCAGAGTATATATATACGTATATATGAAAAGAGAGAGAGAGAGAGAGAGAGAGAGAGGCAGGGAGAGAGAGTTGCAGAGAGAGTTGAATACTAGGGTTCTGGACTGGTAACTGGTAATACTACTACTCAGAGAAAAGGGTTTGGTTGAATTTTGTGAGGATGAAAAGGTTGAAGAGAAATTCAGAATCCCACGCGCCCCTCAGGCACGTGGTTACACGTGCGAGTTGGGGGCAGAGTAATTGGTCGAGTCATGTCAGGTTGTGCGAACCAGAAGTTATTATTCAGTACGGTAGGGTACAAAGTGATGCGTTGAATAAATCAGTTAAAATGTGCCACGTCGTGAGATTTTGTCGATGAATGTGTTGGGGTTCAAAACTTTGTTGTGTGGCGTAGTGTAAATGGGTTGTTTCATGGGATGTATGGTACTCGCAATACAGGTGATAACAAAAGTGAAACTGGCACATTGGGACAAGTACAGTGCATTCGTGGAAAGATACCTTGTGAAAATCGAGATGTCACGGGGATTTAATGCCCTTATGAAAATCTAAGGCGCCATTCAAAAATCAAATTTGAAAATCTGGTGCTGGTTTGGAAACATTGTAGTTTCTTATTTGGAAAATGCAACCGTAAACTTGTAAGAACCGACGGTTCCATAATTGGAGTTGTTGGATTTATATTTTAGTAATTTAATTTTAAAATTAGTTTTTAAAGTTTGATTGAATTAAATGTTTTTTAAATATAATTTTTATTTTAATAATTACTGCAATATTTCAGTGATTCAGCTTCACATATTTCAATGATTCATATAAATGCATGCTAAATAAATTTTATTTTATTATTAAAGTATAAATGTTAAAATATAATTTTTTGATATTATAAGAATATTTTTAATATTAAATGTTAATTTATTTATTTTAAATTTATGTTTTAATATTATTATAGTAAAAAATACTAAATTTTGAAAATTTTAAAATTTTTTCTAATGTTAAATATCATTTTATTCATGTTAATTTTATATTTTGGTATTGTGACAGTATAAAAATATCAAATTTTGACTACTCTATTTTTATGTTAAATGTTATTTTGTATCACAATATGACATTGTGAACCTCACCACTCATATAGTTGGAAACTAGCTATCAAAATGAGCTAAGTGTAATGAGTACGTAAAAGTGAAATAGTTCAAGCGTAAGACCTACCTCAAAGCTTTTCCATTTTGCAAACTTGCTTGACACAATATGACAAAATATGGACCCACTTCTCATAGTGTAATTCATTAAAATAACTCTAACTACTTCTAATGCCAAATATAACGTTAAGAATGACATTACCATTTTTTTGCAAGCCAAATGTCATGCCATAGAAGCACCCTTTTTTACATTCTTATCAAATTTTAGAACTGGCATGGCATTTGACACATGCATTCGAGAAGCTCTAATGTATAAATGTCATTTCATCCATGCAAATTCTATAATTTAATATGTATCTGTACAAAAATGTCAAATTTTGATAATTCTACTCTAATGTTAAAATATTATTTTTTAGCATAACAAGTATTATTTTTTTGATAAAGTATTGTGGACTCAATCTCCATTTGGCATTTACTTGATAAAGTGAGGTAGACCCTACCTTTGTTTCGGCATACAAGTTGCATTTCATAAATGTCATAAGAATGACTGCTAACTAGTTTCAGTATCAAATATGGCATTGGAAATGGCATTATTATTTTTTGGTAAGTCAAATAACACATCATTTGAGCAACATTTTTTATATCAATGTCAAATTTCAGAATTAGTGCATCAAATGGCACGTACATTGTTGTGTTAAAAAGCCATTTTTAACACAAGTAATTATTTTTTCCTAAAACAATAGTGTGTACCACTACCGTTTGACATTTAATTGAAAAAAATAGCATGGACCCCACTTTCGTTTGGCCTATGCTAGTTTTCTTCCATGATATTGCATAAATTGGCACTGGCTACTCTTTGATGTCAAATATAATATTAAAAATAACATTTTCATTTTTGGCAAACCAACTAACACCTAATTGGATCAGTTGCTTTTACATCAATGCCAAATTTTGAAATTGGCTTATCAAATGGCACATACATTAGAGTTGCTCTAAGAGCTTCTCCGATGCTAAATGTCATTTCATCCGATCCAATTTTATACTTTGGCATTATTACAGTACAAAAATGTCAAAATTTGGCTACTATGCTCCAATGCTAAAATGTTATTTTTTTAATACAAAATATGGCATTGTGGACCCCACCTTTCATACAGTTGGAAACTAACAACTAAAATGAGTCAAGTATAGTTAGCACAAAAAAATAAAATAGTTCAAGCGTGGACCCCACCTTAGAGCTTATTCATTTTGTAAACTCAACTACGCAACATGACAAAATATGAACCCCCACCTCCTATACAACTATAATCCAATGAAATAGCTCTAACTACTTCTGATGTCATTTGACATTAGAAATGGCATTATCATTTTTTAGTAAGCCAAATGACATGCCATTGGAGCAACAGTTTTTACATTCTTGTCAAATTTTGGAATTGGCATAAGATTTGACACATGCATTGAAGAAACTCTAACAATGTTAAAATTTGGCTTTAACATAACTAAAATGACTTTTATCGTTAGGGTAATTAAATTATTTGATGAATTAGAGATTGAATTTTCATTTACTTCAACGATTTTATTTGTATTTTTTAAGTCATCTAATCATTTAAAGGGGTAATTAAAATTCAATCACTTATTTGAATCATATTTAGGAGTCAATCATCAACAAACCTCCATTTAGATAAAAGTCTATTGTTGTGGGTTAAATTGAGAAGATATCATAAAAATTAGAGAAACATCAACTTTATGACCTTTGCATTTTATAAGGCCGAAATAATGTTTAAAAAAAATTTAATTGACAAGAATACTCATAGTATTCAACCAATATCACTATCAATGATTTAGGGAAACAAAAGTGAAGAAGTTGTCACCGACAGCGTCAAGAACCCTTCATGAGTCGTCGTCAATGTGATTGTCCTCTCTAAACTCGACGTGTCATCATTATCTCTAAACTCGACCTATTCATTGTTGTTGTCGCATCTTACCATGTTTCCATATACTATTGAAGAAAACCTAAATTTATATGTGATTGAGCTAAAACAAGACAGAAATATTATGAAATAGTAGGAGTTTGGATTTGTGATATAGTTGAAGAATGAATGACCATTGATATTGATTTTATATATATTGTTTGTTTATGAAAAAACCTAAATTCATAAATGATTGAGCTAAAACTAGACACAAATATTGATTGTTTATAATATTTGTTAAGGTTGCACAATGTTTTGAAAAATAACATCAAATTGAATTAGTTCATTGTGTTATGTAAGTTGTACCAACATTGTGTAAGTTGCAACTTACTAATTAGAAAGTTGCACTTTAATATTATGAAGGTTACACCGGGTTTACAACAATAACATCAAATTGAATTGGTGTACAACGTTATGTGAGTTGCACCAAATGTCGTATAAGTTACACATTACGTTTTAGAGAATTACACCTTAACGTTGTGAGAGTTGCACCCGAATCGCTCGAAAAGTTTCAACATAGCAAGTGTAAGAAATAAACTTATTTAGATCAAAATAAACTTATTTAATTCAAAAAGGGATTAGGAGTTTTTTAATAACTTAACTTGAAACATTATATATATATATATATATATATTTTATGAAATATTAAAATATCATTGAAAAGTTTCATACAAGGTATTCTTTTGACATCCAATGTCATGTACATATAAAGAATCATTTTGATTAGTTAAAATATATGAAGACTTAACAATTAATAATTGTAATAATTAATAAATTTTTTATCTTTCATATCTATTAATTATAAGAGGGTTGACTGTATAATTTAATTGTTTTATGGTGAATTAAAATGACAATAGTCTCCTTTGGTAATGGTTGAAAATATATTTGTATAAGCATTAGTCTTTAGAGTGTGTGAGAAAAATTTCTTATTTAAATTATTATGAAAATTTTCTCTAAATTATGTGGTGACAATTCATTTCAAAAGTTTAACTATCGAATCTATAATCATTAGGTTAAGTTGATTCTTACTGTTAGTCAATCCAATTCTTAAAGACTTGAATAAACAAGACTAAATTACAATTTCATATTTTTGAAAATAAAAAATTTTGAAATCAACCTAAAAACTTCATATTTACTTTAGTTTGCTATATAAATAAGACGTGTGTTAGTTTAATATTTCACTTACAGATTCTCATAAAGTCTTGCAATTAATGTTACATATCCATTGGTGCTTTTTAATATTGGCTATAAGTACTTATTAAGTGCATGCATAGGATGAGTGTGCTTAATTTATTAATGTAATTAATTATTAGTTAGGGATCTAAATTAATTTCTAGGGTTACTTGATTTTATCAATTAAGATCAAAGATTTCAATCTAATTAATTTTAAACAATTATTAGAGAAATAATTTGTTGAGATGGGAGTGTCTCCATTTCAAGCGAAATGATCCATGTCTCTCACGAACAGGTGGGATCCACATATTAAAATTGTAATATTTTTTAAGTTTTGAGAGTGGTCCCCACTAGTTTGTGAGAAAAATGGGAAAAAAAAAAAGTCTAATAAAACAGTAGCATGGTGCTATTCTTACAACGATTTGAGACTTTTTGAGTATCACTCTGGGACTCATGTGAGGTTTCCCAAAATAAACAGATTACAGTGGGATAGCACAATACTATTGTCTTACTGGACTATCTTCAGAAATGGAGGGTGTCCATTTCAATTTAAATTGAGACACTCCCAATCCATGTCTCCATTTCTCTGACAAGCAGGTAGGACCTATATGTTAAAATTATAATACTTTTAAAGTTTTAAGTGTAATCCACCTATTTGTGAGAGAACTAAAGAGTGTTTATTTCAATAGAAATAGAGACACCCCCAACCCTAATTTGTGACTACATGTGTTGACTCTGGAAGAATAATTAATTAATCTTTATTAATTAGTTATTAGTCACAATTTCTCCACAATTAGTGTCAGAGCATGGTTTATAAAAATTAAATTTGTTACCTAAAACAAATATGACCACTACAAAATCTATAAATCATGCTCTAACTTTTAATGAATCCAATTATAGCATATTAAAAAATTCTTATGCAAATCTTTTTTTTGAACAATTTTTAGATGAAAAGATTTGAATGGGTGGATTTAAAATATGGCGTTAGGACACCTAAGTCTAACTTACCTTTCAATATAATTTAAGAAATTCCTAAAGGAAAATAAGTGAAAAAAGTTGTTTCTATGGATAAAAATAAAAGAAATTAAGATCATAAAAATTATGATAAAAAACATCTTGGTAATAAAAAGTATTAAAAAATTTAATAATTAATAATTAAAAATCTTATTAATTAATTATTAGAGAGTCGACTCCGTGGCTTTACCACATATCAAAATTTCTTAACATGCATTCTAAGAAGAAAAACAATTAAGATGCATGTAGCATCTTGTTTATTATTTGGGAAGTAGGTTATTAATGGTTCCTTTTTAGGAGCAAATTTGTAGAATTAAAAATTAATTATAAAATAAGCATAACTGATGCTGCACTTTTTGACTCGCAACACGGGAGGGCTCCGTGACCTGTAGAACACTCAGAAAGATGATCAGAGGACCACCGGGTTGGCTCCGGCGGTAGCCGCTCCGATGCTTAAGTAAGTAAGGGAATTTGAAAGACTGTATTGAAAGTCAAAGAATGAGCATGAGTTCGAAAGCGTACCTCTAGGGTTTAATATATAGGCCGAAGCTTTCCTAAGTTGATTAGGATTCGACGCCATGAATATAGGGATATGATCATCGGAGATTGCAGTTTCCTTGTGGGCATTGAGTCGTAGATGGAGATAATCATAAACGGTAGTTTCCGTATCGGAGACTGCTCCCTTATCCTCTGCCCGGAATCCGCTAAGGCGGAGATAATCACAAATGGTAGTTTCCGTATCGGAGACTGCTTCCTTATTCTCTGCTCGGAATCCGCTAAGGCGGTGACGAGATCTGAAGCTATGGTCTGGACCCTGTGGTCAGTTCTGGATATATTCATTGGTCATTTCCGACCTTATGTGATGATCTGGATGTCATTGGCTGAGCAAGAATCATGCTAGTTGAACATGAATCGGACTGTGGTCATACGTGTCAAGTGTTGATTGGCTTGTCCTTTTATGGTATACCAATAACTATGTATAACATATGCACAAATAAATAATAAACCTTAATATAAACTCAATTAGATATAATATACGTGTGAGATAAAATTGTGGATTTATCGATAATTTAATAAATTATTTTTTAATTTAAATTATTAATAAAAAAAATTAACATTATAAAATCATTGTACTTCCACACATGCAAACATGAATGGTCATTAATGGCCTGAAGATACAATTGAAAAAAATAAAAAAGGCCCAAAAGGCTTCAATTTATAAGTTCAAAAAGTACCATTGAACTCCCACAATTTTAAGTATGAATTTAATACGTAAATCATAAGTTAAATCACTACAATAACTTTCAAATAAATTTATAATTTAAGCTTGGGTTAGGTAACTTTCCTGTTTTTGACTTTCAATTTTCTAAAAACAAAATCTAGTTTCCATTTGTTTTTAAAATTTTTTTTTTTTAAAAAAATGTGTATGGTATAATAAGACTGTTTTTTTTTTTTTTTTTAAATGAAAACAAAAACAGAAAACGTATTTAATAACTCATCTAGCATCGACCTAAATTCTGTAATGTATATTTTCAAATTTCATTTCAACACAAAATTTTATTATAAATAATACTAACTTTTCAAATATTAAAATTTGGAGGCCCAACTCTCAATTAGCTCGATCCTTAAAACTCAGGTGTTAAGGAGAGGGAGAGAGAGAGCCCTTATATAATGCGCAGGTGGGCTGTGCAAGGGCGATGTGAGATTACACTGCGTTGCTAAGAAAATACCGTTCATTAATATTTCTAATAAAATTTTAAAAAGTAGCACCCGTAAACCTTCAATGAGTAGATAATCGATTGTGATGAATACTTTACCAAAGTTGATTAGCAATTTGGTCTCTTATATGAGCCATTTGACGTAATTGACTTTGACACATAAATCTCAATGGAAACATTTGCACTATTTTTTGCATCATTAAAGAAACACATTTTTTGTTCCCGTTTTCAAAAAAGTAAAAACAAAAACAAAAAACAAAAAATTGTAACGTTATCAAACAAGCCTTAAAGTATATTGATTAAACATATGCGCTACCCATGACATTTAATTTATAACCCAATAACCCTAGAAGCATTAAATAATGGGTTAATTAAAAACTTAAAATAAAAAAATAAAAACTAAGTAATCATTGGAATTTGAGTGAAAGTTTTATCTGAGTTTGATGCAATTCAAATTTGAATCATCACTTGAGATGACCTTGGTGTGATTGACCAATCCTTGTTGTATTTGCAATGTAATGGTCACATCCATGCATGAAATAGATGGTTTAATCAAAGTATGCAATTCCTGTTGTATTACTTTAACTTTAAAGACTTGTTTGGATGAAGACTAAAAAATTGAAATTTTTTTAAATAATTTAATCAAAATGTCTATTTTGAACTTATTACAATGTTAAAAATTACATTTCATAAGGTAGACCAAACACCAAATTTATAAATAAATAAAAGAATTAATTAAACTAAAACAAACACACACAAAAAACACATGTATATGTTATATGCAACTTTCAAGAATGGCCTGATCTATATTGGCATTGACATGGCAATATCTTATTAATTCATTGACTCTTTTTAACCACACTAGCGAAAGACTAGCTAAGCTAGCTAAACCCAAGCTTGAGCTCTACTGTTACGGTGTTACTTAGTCAAAATCCGAGCATAATTGAAGATCAGATCTCTATCTTTTTCTCTTTCATTTAGTCTTCTATATCTGAATTCCATTTTTCTTTAAGTGTAAATCATCATCATTATCCTCTCTTCACCTCTCTCTCTCTCTCTCTCTCTCTCTCTCTCTCTCCCCCCCCCCCCCCCCCCAATATTCTGCTGCTACAGTTGATCAAGATGGCATCTAGGTGTGAGGTTTACCTCGAAATCCTTATTGCAATCTTGCTTCCTCCATTGGGAGTCTTCTTTAGACATGGTTGCTGCAGTGTATGCCTCTCTCTTCCCACCCCCCTCTCTCTCTCTCTATATATATATATGCGTATGTGTGTGTATATATAAATATATAGAACAAGTTGAAGGTAGAGTTTTTTTACCTCACATTTTTTTTTAAAATTTTCCTTCATCTATGCAGTTTTTTCATTATTTTCATAATCCAGGCAATTTTTTTATTATTTTCTTAACCCAAGTCACTTTCTAAGTAATACTTTTCAACTAATTTTTCCAACAAAATGTCTTTTTTAAAAGATCGTCTCTGATTTGAAAAAATATATATACGTTCTTAATTATTCAATAATTCATTACTCTTTAAATTTTCATATTTTAAGTTAAGTGAAGTCTTTCAAAAAGACCCAACCCTAGGCAGCCCAGATGGTAAGGACGAATTGTGACGGATTGTGTGGTAGGTGTACGGTTTAAGGTTCGATTCTCCATATGGTTGAATACCAAGATTTTAGTGAGGGGCAGTGGTGGTAGGTTCCTGCCCTAGCCTCCCAAGAGTTTAGAAAAAAAAATTCTCCATCTGGTTGAATACCAGGATTTAAGTGGGAGACTATGGTGGTGGGTTCCTGCACTAGCCTTCCGAGGTTTAGGTCACATGAGTGGGTCCAAAGAGTCCTACCATGAGATGGTTCTCCGTTACCAAAAAAAAAAAGATGCTTCTAATTCTAAATTAAAAACGTATCTTCAAAAAACGTTTCTAAAAATTGAATGAGTTATGAAAAATTTGAAAAAAAACTGCATGGGTAAGGTAAAAATTTTGTGGGAGGTATGTACAGGCTATAGCCCCCTAATTTCAGATAGAAAAATTTATACAAAAATTTTACCTCTAATTTTGGGGGGAAAAAATTCTTCCTAAATTTTGTCAAAGAAAAATATTATATATTTTTTTTTGGAGAATTCTAGCTCCGCGGTCCAAAATTTTTTCATGCTCCTCCTTGAATATAGATATCATGTGCTGTCACATTAGACTCCTGATCAGCATATAGACTAATCCAGTGATCCAAACCGGTGGATTTTGCATTTTTCATATATAAATATGCAAATACACATGCATGATGCATGTGTGTATGTATGTATGTATGTATATATATATATATGTATATGTGATATATTCATTGTTGTTGTTGCAGTGTGAATTCCTTCTCTGCTTGATACTAACTCTGTTGGGATACGTTCCGGGAATAATCTACGCCATCTACGCTATTGTGGTTCGTACAGAACCTGACGATGATTGGAGTCCTCTTATTGCCTAATCTCTCCAACTCTTCTAGTATATAGGCTAGAATGCAATAATTTTAGACTCTTTTGCATGAATCAAAAGTACCTTGTGGGTTTGCATGAACTCTTGACGTTTATTCGAGTATGATTATTGTTAAAAATCAAGGATTATTATTATTTATTTTCGAGTTTTGATTTAAATTGTGCCTTCTAAACTTCTTAATTGGATATTTGGAATTTTCATTTGTGTGAAATAAAAAAGAAAATGTAATGTAGCTTGAGCTAAGTTTTGTTTAACTGATATATGTGATTTGCGGGTGATTTACGTGTATTGTCTAACCTGCAGAATTTTTAAATTGATTAATGTTTTAATGCCTACCGAATATCTATCTTTTCACATGAGATGAAACGTATTAGTGGATCTTATTTTACGTAGAAAAAATGTGATGGATATTAAAACATTGCTTTTTTAAATTTGATTTTTAAAAGTAAGTTGCAATCTAAAGGAAGGCCACACAACCAAGTTAATCTTTTCTCTTCTAAAATACTTCAAATCAGTCTCTAGAGCAAAACTATAGGGGGGCAAATTTTTCAAAACTAAAATGTGAAGTCTTTTATAAAAATATGAAAATCATTAGGGGTAATTCTTAATTTTTTTAAAAAAAATAATGTAAAAAAGTGGTAAAAAATCAAATTTTAAAAAATTTGAGGGAAGTCATAGTACCTCTTTTTCTCCATATCCCCTCTACTTCAATTTAATTTTCCAGTTTTTAGAATGATTGGCTGAAAAAATTGATTTTTAGATACAACAAACTGAAGCGACAAGTTGATTAGATAGAAACTTGTATAAAATTATGTGATATAATATTGTGTTTATTCTACTTGCCAATCAAATTTGTCATTTCACATCAAATAGGTTTACTCTAACATAAAAACTTTATCTAGTAAGATAGCTCATACCTTCACACCTAGTGAAGAATTCAAAGCATAATTATGAAAACATTTTGCAATTTCATCCATTTGTAGGACAAGAAAACCCAAGATTGAAGTTGTATTTGGATGGGTGGTTCCATCTTTTGTTTGGCCATCTTCATGTTTTAAATAAATTTTTGAGAGAAGTGAATGCTTATTTGAACTTTTCAAAATATTCGTTTGAGCATTTTTAAAAGCAAAACAGTGTTTTGAAAAAGTGTCAGCAAGTAATTTTTTTTAAAATGCCAATTTTAGAACATAATTTTTCTTAACGCCCGTTTTCATCACGCATCCAAACGAGCGTTGAAAAAATTAAATAAGAGGAAAATCATGCATACAATAGAAGAGAAACTTTCATTATGAGACAGATGCAACAAATTTAGGTTACATTTGATATGTATGAATAGGATGATCATTTCATGAAATAAAATAAAAAATTGAATAAAATTAACATGAAATGAAATAAGAATTATTTATCTAATCTAGGCTAAATAAATACTTAAATTAATTTTTAATGTAATATTAATTTTATAGAGTATGTATTGTGAGCCAATTAAACCAAGTTATATTTTTGGTAGGAGTTGATTTATTTTAATCCTAATAAGACTAGGAGTCCTTGTCCTAGTGGGAGTAGTATTTTAATTCAATTAGAATTAGAAATCTTAATAGTATTAGGATTAGGCTTTATATAATTTATATATATATATAGGTAGATGGAAGCACGTTAGTTTGTGTGTGCTGTGGGCTGTGCGCTGTATGCCGCAAGCCAAAAGAAAATATTGTTAGAGTGCTCTGCCGTCAGAATGGCACTGTCAAAAGGTGGGTGATTTTCTTGGTGAAGGTTTCTTTTAATAAAGTAAATTTGTGAGGTTTTGCAACCAATGTATTTGATTGTTTCAAGAGAATACTATTTGTTCTTTGTCTTATTCTCTTTCATTACTTTGAGTTCCTTTATGTGAAGAATTGGTTTCTGCTCCATCATTCAAAAAAACGGTCATTTCGTATTTCTTTTATTTCAATAATTTATATTTGAGGGTATTATTTTTGGGTCTAACAATTAGTATCAGAGCCTGGTTATTTTTTTTTAATTCGTGAAGATGACTTCAATTATTTGTACGGTATATAAATTTGATGGGAAATCTCCTTTTTATATTTGAGAGAATACGATTATGACTTTTTTTGGTTCAAGTGGTTTGACGATGAAATTCATTAAGGAAGAGCTTGCAGCAGATGCAGATGAGGCAACAAGGCAAGTACACTTCAAAACTTTAAATTGTATTCATCAAGCTTTAGATATTTCTGTTCTTAGTAAAATTTCTCATGTTCAGTCTGCGAAACAAGCATGGGATATTCTTACAAAAATATATGTTGGTATTGATAAGGTGAAAAAGGCTAGATTACAAAAATTGCATAGAGATTTTGAGTTGTTGCAGATGGAAAGATCAGAAACTATTTCTGAATATTTTTCGCGAACTGCAGCACTTGTTAATGAGATGAGGACTAATGGTGAACAAATAACAGACCGTCAAATTGTTGAAAAAATTCTTCGAAGCTTGACACTGCGGTTTGAATATAAAGTGACAGCTATTGAATAGTCGGCTAACTTTGAGTCCATGACAGTGGATGAATTACAAGGTTCGTTGATAGTTCATGAACAACGCTTGAATGAGAGATCAAAAAATTCTGTGGAGAAAGCTTTGCAAGCTCAATTAAATTTGAAGAATGAAAAAGGCGAGTCTCAGAATAATGGAAGATTTAATCAACGTTTTCAAGGCTACCAGAATAGAGGGCAGAATCACAATAATAGAGGAGGCAGAGGCAATAATGAGCAAAACAGATTTGGTGGAGGAAGAGGTAGAGGCAATCAGTGGCAGAACAACAATCAGTGGCAAAATAATAATTGGCAGCACAGACCAGTCCAAGGAAGAGGGGATGGTAACAATTCTAATCCACAATATCATAAATCTAATATTCAATGTTTTAATTGTGGCAAGTTTGGGCATAAAAAGTCTGAGTGCAGATCTAGAAGGCCAAATAATAGAGATCATCAAGCTAATGTTGCTGAAAATAATCCTGGTGGTAATAATGAAGTAGAAATCGTGTTGTTGGCTTGTAATGTTGTGGATAATGATGATGGTGCTAAGTGGTATTTAGACACTGGCTGTAGTAATCACATGTGTGGTGAGAAAGACATGTTTTTTGATTTGGATGAGTCCGTTCGATCAGAGGTAAAGTTTGAAAATAATTCAAAGATACCTGTGATGGGTAAAGGCAGAATAGCAATCAGATTGAAAAATGGGTCTCACAAGTATATTTCAGATGTGTTTTATGTACCAGGTTTGAAACAAAATTTGTTGAGTATGGGGCAACTTTCAGAAAGAGGTTATGATATGCGAATCCACCATGGAGTTTGCACAATTAATGATGATCGTATGGGGCTAATAGCAAAGGTAAACATGACTCCAAATCGTTTGTTTCCATTGAGTATTAAATGTGAGAATTCACCTTGCTTTAGTTCTATGATTGATGATGATAGTTGGTTGTGGCATATGCGTTTTAGGCATGTAAATTTTGGCAGTCTTAATTTTCTTGCTAGAAAACATTGGGTTTCTGGTTTGTCCGTTATTGATATCCCAAACAGAGTTTGTGAAACTTGTGTTATGGGAAAGAAACATAGAGATGCTTTTCTTACAGGAAATTCATGGAGAGCCAAGAGGCCTTTGGAGTTGATACACTCAGATTTGTGCTCAGTGGAGGTACCTTTTAATGGTGGCAGTAGGTAGTTTATTACTTTTATTGATGATTTTAGCAGAAAAGCATGTGTTTATTTTTTACAACATAAATCTGATGTTTGTGATACTTTTAAAAAATTCAAGGCTTATGTTGAAAAGCGAAGTGGATTTCAAATTAAAACTTTGAGAACTGACAGGGGTACAGAATATCTTTTTTGTGATGATTTTTTGGAGACACATGGCATTAGGCATCAGTTGACTGCTAGATATACTTCACAACAAAACGGAGTGGCAGAAAGAAAGAATAGAACTGTTATGGATATGGTTAGATGCATGATGAAATTTAAAAATTTGCCTAAAGGATTTTGGGCTGAAGCGGTTGCCTGTGCTATTTATGTTTTGAATATGTGCCCCATTAGAAGTGTTTCTAACAAAACCCCGCAGAAAGCTTGGAGTGGACAAAAGCCTGTCATTAAACACCTAAGGGTGTTTGGATGCATTGCATATGCTCATGTGCCAGATCATCTTAGAAAGAAACTTGATGATAGAGGTGAAAAATGTATTTTTATTGGCTACAGTCAATTGTCAAAAGCCTACAAGATTATGTTGTTGGTAGTGATAATGAGCCAACTAATGAAGATTTAGTGAATTTTGCTTTATTTGCAGATTGTGATCCAGTGACTTTTGAAGAAGCCTCTCGTGATGATCATTGGATTAAAGCCATGGATGATGAGATCCATGCAATTGAGAAGAATAACACATGGCAACTTACTACTCTTCCTAGTGGTAAGAAACCAATTGGTGTGAGTGGGTGTACAAGACAAAGTATAAGCCCAATGGTGAGGTAGATCGCTTTAAAGCGAGATTGGTGGCTAAGGGTTACAAACAAAAGCCAGGTATTAATTATTTTGAGGTATTTGCTCCTGTTGCTAGACTTGATACAGTTCGTATGTTTGTTTCTCTTGCCGCTCAAAATAATTGGAGAATTTTTCAAATGGATGTTAAATCTGCTTTCTTAAATGGTGTACTTGAAGAAGAAGTTTATGTTGAGCAACCTGCTGGCTATGCGATAAAAGGGCATGAAAACAAAGTCCTTAGATTGAATAAGGCTTTGTATGGATTGAAGCAAGCGCCAAGAGCATGGTATACACGCATTGATTCTTATTTTGGTGAGCATGGTTTTGAGAGATGTCTTTATGAGCATACTTTATATGTCAAGTCTAATTCCCATGGTGATATTCTTATTGTGTGCTTATATGTTGATGATTTAATATTTACTGGCAATAATCCAAAGTTGATTTCAGAATTCAGAGAGGCTATGATAGCTCATTTTGAGATGACAGATATGGGACTAATGTCTTATTTTCTTGGCATTGAAGTTGTTCAAATAGATGGTGGAATTTTTATTTCACAGAAAAAATATGCCAGTGATATTTTGAAAAGGTTCAAGATGGACAAGTCCAATCCGATTTTGACTCCAGTTGAGGAGAGGTTGAAGTTGGTGAGAGATGGTACAGGTGATCTTGTGAATCCAACCTACTTTAAAAGGTTGGTGGGAAGCTTGAGATATTTGACTTCTACTAGGCCAGATATTGTGTTTGGTGTTGGATTGATTAGTAGATTTATGGAAACTCCACATCAATCTCACTTACAAGCTGCTAAACGGATTTTGCGATACATTAGAGGTACACAAAGTGATGGTATTTTTTACTCATCCTCTAACAATTTAGAACTTG
Source organism: Nyssa sinensis (assembly GCA_008638375.1). Classification (NCBI taxonomy): domain Eukaryota; kingdom Viridiplantae; phylum Streptophyta; class Magnoliopsida; order Cornales; family Nyssaceae; genus Nyssa; species Nyssa sinensis. The sequence continues at coordinate 9,516,930 of CM018040.1, forward strand.
TTGGATACACAGATAGTGATTGGGCAGGTGATACTGAGATGAGAAAGAGTACTTCAGGATATATCTTCCATCTTGGTTCTGGTGTATTTTTTTGGTCTTCTAAAAAGCAACAGGTTGTTGCTCTTTCAACAACAGAGGCAGAGTACATTGCAGCAGGGAATACTGCTACTCAAGCAGTTTGGTTACGGCGGATGCTTGGTGTTCTACAACACAAGCAGGATGGACCTAAAACCATATTTTGTGATAGCAAGTCAGCCATTGCATTGACGAAGAATCCAGTTTTTCATGGGAGAAGCAAGCACATTGATATCAAGTTTCACTTCATTCGTGACTTGGTAAATGACAAGGAGATCCAGCTTGAATTTTGCCCGTCTGAAGAACAAGTTGCAGATAATTTTACAAAGCCGCTCAAAACAAATTCTTTTTTGAAATTGAAGAGATTGCTTGGTATGGTGAAGCTTGAAGACCTTGGTTTAAGAGAGGCAATGTGAGCCAATTAAACCAAGTTATATTTTTGGTAGGAGTTGATTTATTTTAATCCTAATAAGACTAGGAGTCCTTGTCCTAGTGGGAGTAGTATTTTAATTCAATTAGAATTAAAAATCCTAATTGTATTAGGATTAAGTTTTATATAATTTATATATATATGGGTAGATGGAAGCACGTTAGTTTGTGTGTGCTGTGCGCTGTATGCCGCAAGCCAAAAGAAAATATTGTTAGAGTGCTCTGCCGTCAGAATGGCACTGTCAAAAGGTGGGTGATTTTCTTGGTGAAGGTTTCTTTTAATAAAGTAAATTTGTGAGGTTTTGCAACCAATGTATTTGATTGTTTCAAGAGAATACTATTTGTTCTTTGTCTTATTCTCTTTCATTACTTTGAGTTCTTTTATGTGAAGAATTAGTTTCTGCTCCGTCATTCAAAAAAACGGTCCTTTCGTATTCCTTTTATTTTAATAATTTATATTTGAGGGTATTATTTTTGGGTTTAACATATATTTTAATCATACAAAATTAAAATAAATATTTTTAAAATATTTATTCTATTACACCAAACATGTCATAAAAATTTATTTTGATCTTTTCCAAAAAGGAAGGATACGAAGAAGAGAGATTGAGAAGATATACCAGAAAGAGTTTTCTATCTGTAGGACGCGACCCGCTAATTTTATTTTAATTGTAGCAATTATTTATTGTGAACAGTTAATACGTACGGTAACGGTGAAACTAGTACGGGGTAATAATATATTAACGTTTTAACGGTCAAGATAGAAATATTGTTATTATAAAAAAGAAAAAGAAAAAGAAAAAAATTGAGAGGATAAAAACCGAGTTCACATGGGTTGAAAGTTTCCGCAGTTCTCAAAGTGACGTGCCGACACCTAACCGACCATCAGGCACCCGACACTGATTTGAAGATAATGTGGATCTGATTTGTTTTCTTCGTCATTAAGATCTAAAGACTTCTCAAGTCCAAAGCGTCTATCGCCGCTCCCAATCTCTCTCTCTCCCTTAAACTTTCTTCTGTACTGTATGGCTACAAGATGTGAGATCTGCTGCGAAATTGTACTCGCAATCTTGCTTCCTCCGCTAGGTGTTTGCTGCAGACATGGTTGCTGCAGCGTAAGTCCTATCTCTCTCTACCTATAATTATATAGTATGTGTATCCAGTATCTATTTATATATATTTACATATCTATGTATATATGGATTTATACTTGTTTTATACGAACTTCGTAATTGTTGTTGCAGGTCGAGTTCTTTATATGCTTGCTATTGACTATCCTAGGTTACATTCCGGGAATAATCTACGCTCTGTACGTGATCGTATTCGTCGATCGCGATATGTACCGCGGGGATTACTATCGTCCGCTTGCTTAGTGTTCGCTCTTTCGATCTTTGCCCCTTCGATTCTATGTGTCCGCTTCGCTGTAATCTTATGATATATTACAGTTTTTCACTATGTATTGATCTAATTCCCAGTGTTCTATACAATTGAAAGCTTTTGATTCCTATTCCTTCTCCAATGTTGCTTATAATTTGAAAAATTATATATATATATATATATATAGTTTGATTTTGGGGGATTTGTATTGAATGATGTGGGCAGTTGAGGTGTTTGATGATATTAATTCCTGGAAGTAAATACATGGATAAGTTTACAAACCTGAAGTTGAGTTATTCGGACATTGACATTGATGTTTATATGGGATATTTGGTTGCTTAAAGTTAAAGCGATTTTAGTTGCTAAGACATCTGAGAAAAATGAAAGAGAGAATGCAATTCTGGATACTATGTTTTCAATTGTTTGGTTTTGAAGAATGTAAAACTCAACTCATGAATCCAAATTATTGTATTAGGCTCAATTGATTGGAAATAGTTGAGTGAGACTGGTATATTAGAAATAGCTAAGTGGAGGTTTTGTTTTCAAAGCTCTGAATTGTGTGTGTTCTATGTGTGTATTCATGTATGCGTGATGACTATATGAATCTTTCTATTTGTGTCTATTCATTCAAGCAGCTTTGGTTCTTACAAACAACACTCCCACATGATTTCTTGCTTGTCAAATCCATGGATTATATGAACATGTGTGGGAGGAATTTTATTGCACTGACAACCGATTAGCAGAAGATGATACTGAAAGGAATTCAGGGTACTAGGATCAGTATTGCTCACTTCTGCGAGATGTATTATGACTGCTGTTAGTGATTGGAGCTTCAAGGCAGTACACACTTAGAAATAAGATGCCAACATCTGCTTGTACAGAAATGCTGATTTAATGGCATTAGTTTCCTATGCAGTCCAGTTCTTGGTATTCTTAGTTTTAACCTCGTATATTGTTTCAAAACGGTCCACGTGTCCATAAACACATTGAGATCAAGGGTGTTAGTTTTTAAGTCAATCAAATTATCATCTTTGAAGGGAAAGTTTATGGTTCTAAGGAATGATATTTCTGCTTCTCTAGAGGTGGGATTATGAACTTATGTTGACGTGAGATGGCGGCATATAAGTTTTTTGAAGAACTTTGTCTTTGGAGCCTTCAATGCAATATATTCTTGTTGTTGGACTTGTGGAATTTCTTTGCTGGAGGCAGGATGATGAAGCCCCATGTATCCATGCGTATGTTTTTGGTGTTGAATGGTTAAAACCTAATAGTGGTGTTGGCTTAAGTGGTCGCTGTTTTTAGGAATTTCAGAGTCACAATTCAATGTTTTGGAGCTGCTTTTGCTGTTGCCATTTTTGGGCTGTTTGTAAAGCTTTGTAATATGTTTTTGGTTCAATAAAATTTTGATTCTTACTGAGCAAAAGGAAAGAAAAAGAAATAGGGAGCTCGACAGGGGCCGCGAGACAAAGTTAAAGGTAGAACTACATTTTGTCTTTGGTTTGAAAGATTTTAGGGGTTAGAAATGAAAAATCTGTAACTTCTTAACTATCCTTACTATTGATAGTCTTCCAATCTCTGTTGCCCAGTTCTTGCTGAACTTGTATACTTGGTTGGGTTGTTCTGGTTCCCAGGTTGAGAAGTCAGGTTATTGGTTTGAGATTCAAGTTGTGTTGCTTTTAGGAGATGACACTTTAAATTATTGCATCATTTTTTGTTTGATAGCATCCCAACCTTCTTGAAGTTGCAGTCCTATTCACAAATAGTATTTACAATCCTGAAGTTTGTCTCATAATGAACAGACTGCTGAAGTCTTCTCAATTTCCTCGAACTTTCCAAGTCATTATTTGATTAAGAAATTGCAATATTTTTTCTTTGAATATAACTTATGAAGCTTCCAACGATTTTTCTTGGCAATGTTATGAGTTTCTATTTGTTTTGGTGGGAAACTCAATTATAGAAAAGGAGAACATCAGTAATGTTGGATGCGACACATATTATTCAGCTGATGTCTCGTAAGGTGGTTTGACAAGAAATCAAACATGATCCTTTTCCTCATTTTGGAAAATTTCTTTTTCTGTCAATTGTAGTGCCTAGGAATTAATTAATTCTCCAAATCTATATAAATTCTGCTCTGGAACAGGCCCACGATCGAGGCCATCCATGTGATGCTTGATTATTGCTAAATATACTTAACACATATAAAGGTCTCAGATCTTTGCTAGAGTTATAATGCAGTCTCAGGGAACAGGATGTGGTTCCACCAGAACAGTAGGCTTGTGTTTTGCCTCTTTAACCTCAAGTTTAAAATTGTACGAACTTTTATGAGTTCCTTAGCTCAAATTTTACATATAAACTGATGCTCTCAATTTGAAGTGAACAATGATTGAAAACTTGGGGTGAGAACCTTGAATTACAGCTCATTTTATAGCCATTATTCTTCAGCTTGTTCTTTATGAACCTGTCAAAGTTGAATAAAATGTTGTAATTGAGACCTAACAGACCATCCTGGATGTATATTTCTTTAGTTTTTATATACCAGGCTATTGATAATGTGCTTGTTGGTATGAAATTGTGCTTGATGAGTACCTGCAGTTGTTCACAATGGAGGCTAGTCTCTAGAGAAATCAAGCAGTTTACAGTCTCAAGGCCTTATTGCTGCTGCGCTCTGATGCTATTGTGTTTATATTTGCAAGAGTAACATCTCATAGTTTGGCCTTGGCACAACGGTAAGATTATTTTATTGTGACTTAAAGATCACAGATAAGCCACAAAAACTAAAGTCTCGTACACTAAGCCAGTCCTTACCATCATCCTTCATCTAGTAATCTTCACGTCTTCCTATGGAACGAAGTTGATGGCACTTTCTGCCGCTAACAACATATATTCATGCGTTTTAGTTCAATACAGTTCACTTGAAATGAACTATGAACATCGATAAAGTTTCTAAATAAATTCTACCGACTTCTTTAGTTTTTGACAATTACAAAAATTTTTAAAATTATATTGTACTCGTCACTTCAACAGTGGTTATTGAAAGCAATTTCTTCACTTCTCTATTTTTCTAGTAGTAAAAAAATGATTGAGAATTTTTTTTTTTAACTTCTTATCTCATTGAACATGGGATAAAAATAATCTCACCACATTAGTAAAATATGATTAAAACTAATTTCATCATAAATAAATATTTAAACATAAAATAAGATATTATTTATTCTATTACACTTTCTTATCATGACAAACAAACATGGTTTAATTGATTATTGCATTCACATTTGCAAAGAAAAAGGCAATTAATACCGTACTCATTGTCGGCAATTGCCAGCTCTCTCTCCCATATTTTGGTAGTTGGAAAATGAAATACAGGGGGTAAAGATAGGGTCATACTAGACTTTATCTTCACATTTTATTAAAAATATTTATTTTTATGAATTGATAGTATTATATTAATTATATATCAATCATAATATAATATTTGATAAATACAACATTATCAATTTATGAAAGTAGACTTTCAGGTTCTAACTTATAAAAGAAAAAAAAGAAATTACCCTTTTTAATAATAAGTCTAATATTGTTATATATATATATATATATATATAAGGATAATTTAGATATGGAGTCTCTTATCAGTTTTGGAGCAACGTTTATACCTTGTGATTAGAACATCTTCAATGTAAAATATCATTTTATTCATGTTAAATTTATATTTTATTATTGTTACAGTATAAAAGTATCAAATTTTAATAACAACTCTGTTCCAATATTAAAATGTTATTTTTTAATATAATCTTTTTTTTCTTCTGATTATCACTTCCAACTAAAATTCATTTTACTATAACAACAATCGTTTGTATACGCACACTAACATGCAATGGCATGGACGGAGAGCTGGCCTTGGTTCAGGGGGTCAATCGGTCCTCAATTTTTTTTATTTAAAATTTTAAATTCACTTCAATTCTAGACAAATTGAATGGAGAATTTAGGTAATTTTGAAAATTGCATAAAAAATGATGAACTAAAATTAGTATATGCTTAAATTAATGTGTGCATACACACACCAATGATTTAGATTTTTTATCTAAATGATAACTTTACATGAATTAGAGACAATATATGTGTGTGGATTGGGTTGAGTTCAGGATGTTGAAGGGTTAGTTCAAATTGAAGTTGACCTTGAATTTTTTTAAGGTCCGTCTCAAGTTATTAATAATATTGTCCAAACCTAAAAATTTTGGATTAGTCTTAAGTTAGCCTGTCTAAGTTGCTTCCAACTCTTCTCCCTCTTCGTTTTTCTCCATTCATTTTCATTTTCCTCCGTGAAATTTCTTTCCAGCCAAACAAAGTGCTTGGTGGGGTTTTTTTTTTGTGTTTGAAAAAATAGTTGTTAGTATCAACTCCAATTCCGAAGTCAAATGGTCTGTTATAGCTAAAATATAGCAAGTTGGTTTTACTTGCTTCCTCCAATAGTTACTATATGACTTGCCAAATTATAGTTTTGTCATTTTTTTTTTTAGAAATATATAGTTTTTCTATGCCATATACTATCTCAATCCATTGATTAATATCTTTTAAAAAATGTTATATATTTTAAATTTTTATATTATATTTTGTATATTAAATAATGTGACATTATTTTAATAACAATATATTGAAAGATGTTATTAACGTGACTCAGTAATAAATTGCTATATCACCATCACATTATTTGAAATAAAAATTTAAAATATGTAACATTACTCATATCTTTTAATAATTATGCTATCTAATATTTAGAGACTTTTGCATATTAAAAAACTTTGACATGATTTAAATAATATTTTACTAATAGAGTATAAATGTTGAATGGATAGTACTCATCTCTAAATCATTTAGGAAGAATCTCTTTTTATTTACGTATGTGTTACAATCTTAATATATAATACATGCAATTACATGTGACAAAATCACACACACACACATATATATATCATGTGACTATTTAATTTTTATTAAAAAAATAAATAAAATTTAAAAAAATGTGTATGATATATATGACCAATTATAATTATAATTAAGACATGTATCCAAAATAAAGAAGAAGTTTCTTCTATGAAATTTGAAACAAGTATTATCTATATTTTTTTAGTTTAATAATGTCAAAAAAATAAATTTAGGACACATTTTATATTGAAATGGTGCAAGAAGATGTAAGCCTCGCGTATGGGACACGTGGCTAAAGATACATGCAATTAGCTCATGTATATACATGAAACTGCAAACGAAAACAATACACAGCTGCCGTTTGCCGGACCCGGAGAGCAACTAATGGACGATAACAGAGGAACCGAGTCCGAACTCAGCTCTGATTGGGCCGAGTTGACTCACGAGTGCCTTATCAACATCCTCTCACGGCTCACCTTGGAGGATCGATGGAGGATAGCCATGTTCGTCTGCAAATCGTGGTTACAAGCCTCTAAAGACCCGTGTCTCAACTCGGTCTTCGACCTCGAAACTCACTTCGACTCGCCCACCGAGTCACCTCGGTGGTGGACCCCCGAGTTCGAGCGAAAAATCGATGCCATGCTCCGATCTGTCGTTGACTGGAGCGATGGGTCTCTTTCTGAGATCCGTGTCAGACACTGCTCTAATACGTCTCTCTCTTTTGCCGCTCAAAGGTATGTGAAGATTCTCATGTTAAAGTTTGATCATTTTCAGTAATTGTTTGGGGTTGGATATTTGATGTGGATAATCGTGGGATAGGGTTAGATTTGGATGATTGAAAGTGGATTTTGATTTGATGCCCCCAATTTATTTATTTATTTTTTAAAAAATTAATATTAATTTCAGTTTTGAAGTTTTGCTTTTGATTATTGTTTGATAAGGTTGGGATTTGAATTGATTGAAAATTTAAGTTTTGCGTTTCGCCATCAATTGCTGCATGTTAAGAGTTAGGATTTGATTGAATATGGGTTTGGCCTCAATTACTGTATTCAGGTTTGAATTTAATGATTAATTGTTGTGTGATTAGTTTATGATTTCAATGAGGAGATTGGTGTTTGCCCTAATTACATTTTCAATTTTGAATTTTGCCTATTCTTTTGGGAAAGGGGGGAGGGGGGGATTTTTTAACATATGTTGATTGGGTTTCGCCAAAAAATTGATTTTGCTCTAACTGGTTTATGGTTTGATTGTATAACAGTTATTGTATCCTAAGGTCGAGGCTTGAATACATGAAATTAATTTTGCTTGAAATCCTAATTTTGCTAATTGTTGTTTGAAATCTTAACTTAGCTGCTTGTTTGATAGGTTTGGGTTTAGCATGATGATATTGGGTTTCCCTAGTAACTGTTTTCAGTTTTGAATTTCTATGGTTAATTTTTTGCATGTTATGGGTTGGGTATTGAATGATGATTCCATTTAGATTATTACCATTTATTATTTCATAAAGGCTAGTTTAAAATGATAAAAATTGGTTTTGTACTCATAGCCTTTTCCCCCAGTTATATTTTTGCTAATTGATTTCTGCAGGATAGGGCTAGGTGTGATTGAAGATATTGGTTATTGCTGTATGATTTATTGTTGCATCTGTATTTTGGGGTTGAATAATGAATAATAATTATTTTCCGAATGCATGTTCAGGTGCCCAAACCTTCAGATTCTTTCAATCAAGAGCTGCCCAAATGTTACTGATGCGGCGATTTCTAAGATAGCTTCTGGGTGTCCCAAGATTCGGGAGCTTGACATTAGCTACTGCTATGAAATATCTCATGAATCTTTGGCTTTGATAGGAAGGAATTGCCCTGATCTCAAAATTTTTAGAAGGAACCTGATGAATTGGTTGGATCCTTCCCAACACATTGGAATTGTCCCAAAGGAGTATCTGAATTCCTGCCCCCAAGATGGGGATTCAGAAGCTGCTGTAATTGCGAAATTTATGCCTCATCTGTCGAACCTTGAACTCCAGTTCTCCAAATTATCCGCTAAAGGCCTTGCTTTGATCTCTGAAGGGTGTCCGGACATCGAGTATTTGGATCTATCTGGGTGTGCAAACGTGACTAGTCGGGATATTGCAAATGCATCATCCAATCTGAAGAATTTGAAAAATATCACGAAGCCTAATTTTTACATACCCAGGTCAGTTTTTCACACTGAGAGGTATGGCCATTGGAGGTTGTACGATGAAAGATTTCAGACGGATGTTTTCCGTATTTGATTAGAGAAGCAGGCCAATAAAAAGATCCTTGGTTAATTCTGTAAGTGATCTTATCTGTTCAATTCTGAGTAAACATTTTGTTTATGCTTGTTTGTAGGGTTGTCTTTGCAAATATTCTGCTTCCATCTTTCTGTTATATGTCTATTGCTAATGTTACTTCAGCTCCCATTGTGCTTGTGATGCATGAGCTTTTTACGTTTTGCTTTCTGCTTTGTTTCTTGAATCATCCTATTATGTTTTGGGCATATTTTACTTCTTTTTTTTTTATGAATTCAAGGGCTGTGAGGTTCATTTATCTTGAGGATATTAAGGATATTACTGCTGATATTTGCATGAAAATGATATGACTTGAATGATCCTGTTAAACGATATTGGCTGAATGATAGATTTATCAATTTATAAATATATTTTTGTCAAGTAAAAATGAGTTGAAATTAGAGGAAGTGTCTATGTAATTGACCCATTTTTGTTTTCTTCATAAAAAACCCTCTAGCTAGGAAATTAAAAGAAGAAAATAAAAACAAACAATCCAATGGTAACATGCCCAAGTGCTGTTGAGAGGATTGAAGAAGGCCTTGCTGGTAAGGAGGAAGCTCCGCTGTGGGTTTTAGGGCGGCGCCGGAGGACTTTTGAAGCACCATGAATTCCTTTCTTCGTATGAACAATTACATCCACTTCTTTATAACTTTGTCCATTGTCTTCTCTCTTTGACTCAGTGATTGTATCATTTTCATCTGCATACAATTTAAGGGACAAAAATGAATAAAGTTGGTTGATTTTGATTTGTATAAAAATAGAAATGATAATTTGTCCTGTTCTGCCCCCAAATGAACATGTTTGTGAAGAAAATATATGGAGTGAAACGGGATGAGTGAAGATGGGCGTAGATGGAAGAAGGTATCGTGCCCTGTCCTAATTATATATTTAAATTATATAAATATTTTTTAATATTTTCATATTTCATTAAATAATCTCTCATATATAAATCTAAACGTGTACATGTAACATATGTGTATCATGTATATATTATTTGTATATATATGTAAATATGAATTTGTAATTTTAATAATATTACTAGTTGATTAGTTTTAATTTTTAAAAACTAAAAATATTAATTTTTAGAGGAGGTAGGGCAGGAATGGGGGCATAATAAACGGGCGGGACGGGGGAGAATATTTTCTAACGTGGCGGGGGGCGGGGCGCCCTAAACTCATCTTGTTGTCATTTTTATATAAAAAGCACAATGGAAGAATATATGAAAAAAAAAGAAAGAAAAGAGAAGAAAGAAAGACATCCCTACCCTTGAGTTGTTTCTCTTGCATCACAAGCTCAGATCCTCTGGTATTTGTGGTGAAAGTGAATTCAAATGCATAGTTTGACAAAGCTTCAATGCATATAATGAAGAATAGCCATGTAAGTAATTGTGTCTTCATGGTATATCTACTTTGGTAGAAGGATGTAGAAGGACAATGTTGATTAGCTCTTAGCACTAGGAATTTAGTTTAGGTAATCAATTTATAGGGTTTTTGGGATGACAAAAGATCTAGAGCATATGATGAAGAACAATCTTGTGAGGCCACATCAGAATGGGCTTCGGAATATAATGTTCATTTCTAGATTTATTCTATTTGTGTTTTGTAAGATTGAATACATTAAATTGGACATTCTTTCATATCATGGGAGAATTGTCGTCGTTTTTCAAAACTTAAGAAATGACATTTTGGTTATAACGGAATTAGTTACAAAAAATATTAAATGAAAATATTACATTACAAACTATTTGATGCAAATATGTTTATATATATATAATTTATAATCAATGTTTTAGTTTGACTTTTTTTTATTTATTTAAGTAGGAACAAATTAGTTACAGTGAATGAAATATATATATATATATATATTGATAAAAAATAATTTAATTTTAATTCCTATTTATAAGGATATTTTGAAATATTTTACTTAAAATTAGTTTTATTACAATAATTAAATTGTTCAAATCAAAAGTGAGAATGAATTCGTCATCTAATTCTTGGTATATAATCAAATAAAAGAATAATTCTGTTTTGTTTTCTCATTCTAATTCTACATTCCAAACGCACAAAAGCATATTGAAAAGATATGTGAACGCACAAAGGCGCATATTATAAAAATAATTAAGTAATAAAGTGCAGACGCCCACCAAATCAATGAAGTGCTTATTTGGATGGCGATCGAAATGGACGTTTAGAAAAATAATATTTTGAAATGAAAGTTTTACAAAAAAAGTTATTTATTAGCACTTTTTTAAAACTGTATGTTTTAGTTTTAAAAATATTTAAACGAACGTTTTGAGAAGTTCAAATAAACATTTATTTATTTTAAAAATTTATTTAAAATATAAAAATAGTTAAACGGACGATGAAATTGTCCATCCAAATACAGTAGAAATATGTTAAAGTTGGAAACTCAAAAGAGTAAAATTCAAATGACTTTATAAAAGATTAAATTATGAGGATTAAAGTAATTAAATTAGCATCATATTGGTTGATATTCGAATGGCATTTACAACTTGGAATACCTTTGGACAAATTACAAAATAATATCAAACTTTACAAGAAAAATAATTCCTATAAAATTTAATTATTAAAGTTTGCGAGTACAAAATTTGCATTAAATTATAAAATTTTATTATTTACTTAATGATAAAATTGTTTTATTATGACTTAACGATCAAGATTGAAGTTGTAGAAACAACTTCTACTATTATGAGAATAAAGTGCATACATCTTTTCTTTTTCAAATAATGAAATCCTCTTGCATTGAGTTTGAATCTAAGAGAGGACAAAGTTGGTTAATCCTCCTACTCTTACAATAAAATTGCAAATGTCATGTCAGAATGTGAAATAAAAATTGACATCTGTAATTTTATTATACAAATGTCATATTGTGATTGACTAAGTGCGTTGCCACATGATGAACTCGATTCACTCAAATAAGTTTTCCAATTTCATGGTTTAGCTTTAGGATATCTTAAAACTTCTTATACTATAATTCATATTTTGTCTTCTAGTCATTATAATTCAAATGTTGTCGTCTGTATATATTTATTAAGTTATTAATCTATAATAATTAATAAATTTTTTAAGAACTAATTTAGTTTTATGAATATATTATACTGATTTTTCTTGAGATTTTTGAAATTACACTGTTTTTTTTTTTTTTTACTTTATCTAATAATATCTAAATACCTCATTCCATTCAATTTTAAACTACCCCTTTTTATGATTGTTTTTTTTCAAATTTTGATCAGTTTTTATTTTTTTCAACATAATTGAAGTCAGAAATATTGTAAGTGAAAAAAATTAAGACATCAAAAAACATGAATTCTTTATTTGAAAAGAAAATCAAGAGTTTTTTATACCTCAAATTAAGTACTATATATCATTTTTATAAAAAATTAAAATATTGTTGAAAAGTTATATATAAATTCTCATTTTCGTAACGAAAAATCACTTATATGTAATAAATACTTACTGATTAATAAAATTTAAAAATAATAATTTTAATAATTAATAAATCTTCAATCTCCCATATTTATTAGAAGGTATGGTTGTATATGCTTTGCCGAGCTTTCGAACGCTAGATTAACTGTCTCTATATGATCAATTTTTTTAAGGAGAAAATTCTGGTCATGACTTCTTTTCATCAACAGAAAAGAAAAGGAACATGAACAAAAAGATAATCTAACACTGTCCAAATTACAATTTTGAATGTTATAATTAAAAGTAAATTATGCAAACATCTCATGTAGTTTTATTTGTTTTCATTTAACATCTTTAATTTAAAAATTGATAAGAATATATCTTTATTTGTTAAAAGTTAGATTTTTTTACGCATGATAGAATATTTCTACTGACTTTAAAACTATGTTATACGAAAAACAAGTGAGATTATAAAGGTTTCTAGGACATGGAAATAGGGGCACATCTGTGGTGACTGGTGAGTGGCAGCGCTACCACCGTGGGATATTCTTTGCTTTTGTTGTCGCCATAGTAAGTTGGGAGTGTCTTCATTTCAATTAAATTGGAAGACGTTGTGTGGCTGATGCTGGTTGGTGTCAGCAAATTCCAGGGCTATCAACTGTAGAGCGGTTTTCTTTGTGAGTGTTGGCAATATATTGAGCATTACTAGGATTGCAGACAAACGATGATGTGTGAGGAAGACGAATATGTGAGAGTAGTATTGTTTGCAACCCTTAATCAGTGTAATTTCTTATACTTAATGAGAAGTAAAGGTTGGGTTTTTTCTTATAAACGACTTTGTGTGTTGGTTGTTTTGTTCTTGAGCGAGTGCGCCTTAGTTTTTGTATAGTGATTGTGTTGTGCATTACTTTGAGATAGTGTGTGAATGTCTTTTTGTGGGCAATAACTTGTGAGAGGCTGTGTGATTGGCTGGTTGATGTCGGTGAATACTTGTTGTCGTACAGACAAAAATTTGTATAGTGATTCGCCACTGTCTTGGGCCATAGCTGCACTAGAGATGCCAAAAAATTGTTCTCCTAGGATTAAAGATTCCTTCATGAGCATAAGTTGATAGGCAAGAAAAAGGAAATAAGCAAGAAAATCTTCAAAAATTTTTATTTCAACACGTCTCTCTGCAATGTGAGAGAGAACGTTTCTTTTCCTTTCTTTTTCTTCTCTTTCTTTTTTTTCAAAGAAGCTGCAATAGTTTTGGGACCATGATCACATGTGATGTTTACTATTCAATTAGGAGACTATTTTAAATGAAATAGAGATGTTCATTTTTCTCAGAAAATCGGTCTCACGAGAGGTCCATCTCGTGAGAGAAATGAATCGAATGCTGTATTATGAGAATCATCTTGTGAGAAAAAAAGTTTAATAGTAAGATAATATGGAAAAATTTTATGAACATGTAAATCAAATTCTGACACGTGCTTTATATTTTAAATTTGAGCATTATTATGACATCATTTATGTCATATGTTTGAATTTGTTATGTACGACTAAGACATTTGTTCATACTATCTTATCACTAGACTTTTTCTCATAAAAAAACTATTCAGTAAAAGACTGTCACTTTATGTCATTATCCAATGTTATGTAACGGTCTTTCATAAAACTTATCACCTTTTAGAAATTTATTATTATAAATAATTTTCTTATGAATTTAAAAATGTGATAAAATCTAAGAGAAAAAATCATACTGCATTAAATAATGATATGAGGTGACCATTTCACCTAATAACTCTTTTCTTTGAATACAAAAATAAATAAATGAAAAACTATTCTAAATATTTACGCATGACATGAGATTCGAACTCTCACAATGTGAATTGAACTGAATGCTGTATTATTGGCCACACCATGTATTGAAATATAATTTAAGTGACAACTCAGAGAAGAAAAAACATTCTGATTCTATTTATGATAATGCTTGTATGGAATGGAAGTATCACTGAACCAATAGAAAATTTTGATGTACCATGCTGCAAATGAGCCACTTGGGTTGTCCCAATTGTTTAGGAAAGCATGATTCCCAAAACCAGAATGGACATAAATTGTGGCCAACTACACAATGGGAAACATCTCAATCCAATTTTCATCTGAAGTGGAAATTTTTGGGCAATAAAAATTTGGTACACATTGAATAAAGAACATTGAGCAATGCTATGGTTATTAAAAGTTTGTTTCAAAAAAGTGCATCTTAAATAATCTCATAGCATTACATTACTGTGATATTATTTGTTAGTTGCATTGTGACCTAAATGTCACGGGTTCGAATTGCAAAATCAACTTCTTCGCTTTTAATCATTTCCAAATCCTATAATGATAGGAGTTTTGTGCACTAAATTAGCCCATTTTTGTTTACCTTTCACACAAATATATGGAAACATTAATGTTTATTAAAGATTGGGTGTCATATATGCACCCTTGAAAATATATATATATATATATATATATGCATGTATTATTTTTATGTTCAAAATCATAGAAAAAATTGGGTGTTATATATGACTGAAAATATGTATGCACGTGTTGTCATGCTGAACTTACTGTGGGTTAGCCTTCTTGTTAACATGTGAGATCAAAAAGGAAGAATTGTCGGAGATAGTCCGGTGAACTATCCCCTGACAATCAAGTCAGATTTGATTGAAAAAATAGAATAAAGAATCGAGTTCTCTATTGTTTTCTCGTACCTTTCTCTCTTTTATAGAGATTTATAAAAAATAGAATAAAGAATCGAATTCTCTATTGTTTCCTTCATACCTTTCTCTCTTTTATAGAGATTTAGTCTGACTGTTGATATGGCTTCTCGATATCCTAGATCTTTGATTCTTCAGAATATTATCAGCAAGATTCTCTCTCTATTTAAATTCAAGATAAGGTCGGTCTATTAAGATTAGGTTGGTATTTCTCGTCCTTCATTCTTCAGGAATTATAGAGGTGATCCTTTGTCTGGGGTGTTGGAGACGTTGGGTCATTCGCTAGGGTCCTTGGATTTTACCGGGCATATCAGCATGTATTATTTTTATGATTAAAAACATATGAAAAAATACTTTCATTTATAATAATCATTGAGAAACTCTACAACTAATAATTCTATTAATTAAGAATTCGACCCTTTCAAGATTATTAATTATTAGAGAGTGTGTATCCATATATACACACACAAATAGAAGAAAGCATATGACCCACACAATTCAATTCAACACGAACCAATGAACCACACAATACACTATCAAACACAGAAAAGGGAAAGAAAAAATACATTTTATATTTTGTATTTCACCTGC
This sequence comes from Nyssa sinensis, assembly GCA_008638375.1. Classification (NCBI taxonomy): domain Eukaryota; kingdom Viridiplantae; phylum Streptophyta; class Magnoliopsida; order Cornales; family Nyssaceae; genus Nyssa; species Nyssa sinensis. The sequence goes on from CM018040.1 coordinate 9,532,796, forward strand.
CTTTTCATTTCTCATAAGAACAGAAGAACTATTCTAAGCAAACAACTGTAAAGATTAGAATATCAGCAGCCATGGCAAGACTAGAGCAGCAAGAAACCAAAGAAAATGAAGTAACCAAGAAGAGAGCACACTTGGAGTGAAGATACTTGTTTCCGAGTTGCCAATGATCTCGCCCTCGCCCTTGGACGCACGCCAGGTACAAAACGGCCCTTCCTTTTCATTTGGATTGCTAACTTCCGAGTGTGAAAGCAACAAGGATCGGCCACTATCTGTATCTGTTAATTTTTTCCCCTCCTGCACTGGCCGGCTCAGGACACCTTCACGAGCTGAACCAGGAAAAGATTGAGACAGTAAGAGGAGGGCTATGAGTGATACACAAAGTAAAGAACGTCTTATTTCAGTCATGTCTGCTAAGGTAATGAAGAATTTGCTAGAGAAAGGCTATCTAATGTAATCTAAAGAGATTAGTGAGTGGTGGTGGTTGGTGTAATTACCCTGAATGCCTGATTTGTTTGAATGTATTTACTATATAAAAATACACTCAATTTTTAAACATAAAGGTTCTTGTGCATGACGGCATTCCACACAGGGCACAGTAGAAAGATAAACAATAAGTGTCACTTGGAAGATGCATCAAGTGGGGACAACAATCTTGCAGAGTGTAGCACAGGGGAAAAAGCATTAGGAATTCTTCTTATACGAGCAGCCCATTTCGGCAAGAAAAGATTGGATGCTTGAAGTAGGTTGGTGACAAGATTAGGATTGCATACAAGCAACAATACTAAAGTCAAGCCGTCTAATAGGAAACTACATGAGAGGTGAGAACTTTGCCTTTATCCCTCAAAAATCTTCCAAGTGCTTGTGTGCTGCAATCATTTCACCACAGAACTAGCTTACAAAACCTACACGTTTCTTTGGCGGATGGGATAGAATCTGTGAAGCTAGAGACCAAATGTTTAGGATGAGGTTATGTGGGCAATGTTTAAAAAGAACTGCACAAACACCTCCTTTTAATCTTGAAATAAACTAGTATGACCACACCCCTAACCCCAACCGAGCAAGAGAGGGAGAGATCCTTGTTGATGAATCCAATTAGATTTTCCAATTGATCAGGATCACCAAAAAAGCATGGATACAGACACAGGACATGGATATCATACGCAGACACGTCATTTCTAAAAAAAAAAAAAATTGGGACACTAACATATCAATGACACGTTGAATATATATATGTTTTTTATATGACTATATAATAAAAACCTAACATTATTTCAATTAAAATTGGCATAAAATACACAAATTACAAGAATATTATTAAGATAATAAAATAACAAAGTCATTAAATAAAAATTTAAAAATTTATTTATTTAATCATTAATATTCATGATTCGAATTCCAAAACAAATTTACTAACTATTACATAGAACATATATATATATATATATATATATATATATATATATAACCAAAAAAATAACTAAGGAGAAAAGGAGGAAAAACTCAAAAAAAAAGAAAAAAAAATGGCAAACGTGTCCCAAAGGTGTTCGAAACATGTCTGAACTTAAGAAAAAATAAAAAAACTGGACACTTTTTTTGTGTGTTTAACACATTTCGAAAAAGTATCCGATACAAACACGTGAGCCAAAATAGACTGTTTGTGCTTCATAGAGGATCACCAAGTCCTGCTCCTACTTCATTTTGTAAGAGGGATGGAAAGTTTAAAGGAAAAGAAAGGGAAAAGATAGAAGAGATATTTCTGTTTGATTGAGAATGAACAAAAGAAAATGAATACCACCTTTCATTGTTTGATTATAAAGTGAGGGAAGGAAAAGAAATACATTATATATACATATACAAACACACGTGCATATATAAGGATAAAAAATGGGACCTCCCATCTTTCCTTCCCCCTTTCCGCCCAAATATGGGGAAAGCAAAAAGGTGAGCATGGAGGGGAAGCATCCTCTTCCCTTTCCCCTGCCTCTCCTCACTAACAAACAAGACACATACCCCCTTTTCCCTCCTCCCATTCCTATTTTCCACCCATCCTCCCTATCAAATATAGTGTTATGGTTCCGGTACAGCAGAAACTTCTCAACTTTTCTAACTACACACAAGACATAGTATTACCAGATAGGAAAAATTATGGCCATGTGGCTTACATTGCTGATATATGCAAAGATGTAGTCAGCGGAACAAGTTATTGAGAATATCCAGGTTAAGCTTCTGGAGTGATGAAACCTGGCCCACTTGTCTCACCACTTCTCCTATCACTCGATCCATGTACAGCACATAAAGCCCATTCCTGCTTTCCAAGAGTTCTAAAGCCTTCCGTGCATGAAGAACTGATGTCAGCCACTCTTCAAACAGCTCTGCAGGGCCACCATTGAAAATCATTTTTCTGATATGTTAATTTATACTTGGAAGCTTATTCTTAATTCCAGTTTTGAAAATCAAAATAAGGAAAATGCTTTCCGAGTTGCAGAATATAAAGGAAGCAGTTACAGATTATTTATTTAGTAGGAACTAAGCATTACTCATCTTGGGCTTACGTGCACCAGGTATGCTATAAACTGTTTTGATTTGAAGCATGTGGGAAAATTAATAAGTCACTTGACATGAACAGAGGTCCAGAATGCATGCATACTTGTGTCAAAACCTTCACTGCTTGACCAAGTTAGTAAATAGTCTGATACCAAGAACTCGACAAGCTCGATCCTGCCATCCAATAACAAATGTGAAAAACTATTCTAAAATCACCAAATGAAAAGAAATCTTACGTAAAAGTTTCTAATATGATTTCAAATTTCAATGGCAGTGAATGCATAAAAGAAATCTAAATTTGTTGTAATCTGATATCAAAGCCTTAATGGGCTGGATCTCATCATTTACATATAAAAACAGCACTAAACTACCTTGAAAACATCAATGATCAATACTAATGATGTTAATTGGTTACAACAAAGGATTACAACTTATATATATAGGCAGCAAACCCGTTTTTTGCACGGGTATGTCAAAGAAATATGACAAATGAAAAAATTAGGAAAAAAAAGATGCTAACAGGATGCTTTACTGTTTCAGCTAATCTATCCGCATAAGACTATTCAACTCTTCTTTCAGAGCATCCCTCGGGGGTATATTTGGTTTGGCTGGATTATCAACAAGAAGTGTTGTAATCTCTCTCTCTCTCTCTCTCTCTCTCTCTCTCTCTCTTTTCTGATCTAATTCATGTTGAATTCTGCAGTGAATGATACTGAGGAGCTATGAAAGCATGTTTTCCATATGTTGACAGATTGGATGAATCTTGCTACAATAAAGGTCTGGTTGAAGAAGAGACTTGAAGGGGGTGCCCTGTTGAGGTGAAAGCTGTGGAGGACTACGGAAACAAATGGAAAATCCTTGAGCCGACGCAGGAAATTCGGTTTGTTCTAGAAGAGTTGTTGGAAAATAAGAACAAAAAACAAAAAATAAAATCGGGAAACCATCGAGCCAAAGTAGATCAAGCAGCCAAAGGAGGGTGGTGAACGCAACCATCTCAATCTGTTCCAGAAGATATATTGAAAAATAAAGAAAGGAAAAAATCCAAAAGCAATAATCGAAGCAGGCAGGTGAAGCATGACGGCCTAAGAAGCACAGATACAGACACAGGCACGACACGACACGACACGACACCGACACACAGACATATCATTTTTCAAAAACTTAAAACACAGACACGTCAGGGACACATTAAATATATGTAAATTTTTTATATGATCATATAATAAACCTAACATTATTTCAATTAAAATTGACATAAAAATACGCAAATCACAAAATATTATTAGATATTAAAATAACAAAACTATTAATTAAAACTTCAAGAACTTCTTTATTTAATCATCAACATACATGATTCAAGTTCCAAAACAAATTTACTATCTATTACATAGAACATATATAATCAAAAAAATAAATAAGATGTCCGACACGGACACGTGAGCCAAAATAGAGTGTCCGTGCTTCATAAGATGACGGCAAAACCTTTGTATTTATGTTAGTTAATAGATATGTGTACGTATGTATGTTTAAGCAGCAACCATAAGCAACTATACCAAGAGGCTGGAAATCAACCAGGAGACCAACTCTTGAGGGAGACTAATCAACATCTACTCAATGCTGATCAAACCTTGGTAATGGAGGGACAACAAAGGATGAGGTCAGCGACAAAAGAAAGAAAGGATGAGTCAACGACCAGGTAGATGCCAAATCAGTGAAAGGAACATCAAAGTCAGAAGAGGATGATAGAAGTGGAGAAAAAGGATGATGCTCAAAAAAGGTGTATTGAGAGAAGCATGAAGAAATATCATGACACGATCATAATAACAAAAACTATTATGCTTCAAAATGGTAATCCAAGAAAACATGTATAACAGAAAGGTGGAAGAAACTATATACTTTTAAGTAGATGTAGATGAGATCAGACAGGTGACTTGAAATAAAAAGTGCTCACAGAAGATGCTACAAAAACATTGAAAATGCAGCCGGTTACTCAGATTGATAGCAGTGAGAAAGACCCACCCTAAAGTAAAGCAGGTACAGAGCCTGATATAAGTGAGCAAGTAGTATCGGTAGTATGACAGTATCTTCTTTTAGGAACAAAGTAAACCTAAATATTTGAGGACAGGAAAGATGCATTGAAATGTTCAGAATTAATAATGGCACGAACCTAAGAATAAAGATCGTTTCTTTCAGGGTCAGAACAGAAGACCTAAATTTTTTTAGCAAACTCAGTGAACTGCAGGGGTAAAATCCTTACAAATCTGACAAAATTAAGACTTACCATGCATAATAGAGCCATTAGCTATAAAAGAAGTGCATCAATGTATATAACTCAACATCTTTTATCACCCTTAAAAATAAGTAGGAGCTAATCCATAGAGAACAGACTAGAGTGAATTCTGAATCAGGAGAAAACAACAATTACAATTCATGAACGTCACTAAATAAATAATTAAAAAATGCAAATACTCCAATTTCACAAATTAAATATCAAACAATGAGATAAATTACACTAAACAATAGTCAAGTTGGATATGAAGAGATAAAATAATGAACTGAAACAAAATCAACATCAAACAATAGTAAAAAAATGCTGGTATTTTACCAAGTTACAATAATGTAAAGGCATCAAAAAACATTCAATAAAGTTTTACACGTACCTCATAGATTAAATTTGAGAAGTTTTATGAAAAACATTCAAGAAAAAGCAGCAAAAAACACCACACCACATTCAATGTAATCAAGAATTGCGACCCCAATGAAACAAACCAATAAACCCGAAGTCTATTAGCAACCCCCACTTAGAAGGGAGGGAGGGAGGGAGAGAGAGAGAGAGAGAGAACTGGCAGCCCTAGGAGTAGAAAATAAGCACGTTAAATTAATCAAGATTTTTTCAAGAATAATTTGATGTATTTACACAATCAGTAGAAGTAAAAGAATATGATTAAATATAGGAATAGATGCCACTACATTTAAGATTTAGTGGCAAGGTAATAAAGCAGCTCACTCTAACAAAGAGAAACTTCTAATAGATTGATTCAGCATCCATTCAGGTAAATCAAAATTGCAACAAGTCTTGATTGTACTACACTTACGTCATGTACATACAACTATGCATGCTAGGAAAAGCATCATCAAATGGATCCATAAAAAGGAAACTTTCTGCTAGTACAGAAATTCTTTGAGAAACTGAAAGTATGACACGCTGTCCAACAAAGGGCTCGCTTCCAAGCTTACGGATCAAGTGCTGAACATGGAACTGAGCATCATTGTCAAAGTGATGTAATTCTGAAACAGAATATTGAAAACAAAAACAAAAGCATAATTGATTAAAAAAAAAAACTAAAGGATAAAATTAATGACCATATGATTTAGGATTCAAAGGAAACACGGCAACAATATTATATTATCGGTAAATGTTGCTACAGGGTTACAACCATATTTTAATGCAAAAGAGAAAGTTCTAGAAATAATCTGCCAAACAGTAGACTCCAATAACTGCATGTACAGAAACATGACATTCCTCAAATGAATAACTATTTAAACGATTAAAAAATTGACTTAAATTACCTAAAATGGAACCTAAGTCAGAGGAGTCCCATCCGTTATTTTTAGTTAAGTGCAATAACTTGGTCTTTAATACAAATACTCACGGGTTTCAATGATGAGCAACGATTCTTTCCTGAGGGCCTCTCTCATTTTGGTATTGTTAGGAATGAACCCACTCCTTGAGACCAAACATGCAGCTTTCTGGCTGCAGTACACCCTTTCACATTTGTAGCTGCAGTGTAAGCAGATTCAATCCCTGTCTAACATGCTCCCTTCCTCCGTATGCACATGGATTCTGCTAGCCTCTCATTGTGGTCAAACTCTTCATTCTTCTTGTTGTTAAACATAGTTTTAAGATGAAGTACTTTGGTTTGTTGATAATCTTGTATTTAAAAAAAAAAAACTGACATAGCACCTAGATTTTCATCTGTTTAGTTGCTCTGCCTCTTACAAATTTATTTGTGGCTATTCTGTTACTTTTGATTTCTCTTGTACCTTCTCATGCATATTGATTGGACTCTCAGCTTCTAACTTCTTTTCCATCAGGAAGTACTTTGCTTTGTTTCCTTCTTTGCATGCATGTTTAGGTTTATGTGAAACATTTGTTTTTCTCTTTTGATTGATAGTGATAGGAATTGAACTCCAACCCAACCCTCTTTTTTGGATATCATGGCAGCACTTCTGCCACTCTGCAACAACTTTGGTTTATATGTAACTATTTTTTGTTATCCTACTAGAGTGCTATTTTTTAAATTATAATGCCACTTTACATATATAACTACTAGTGCAAGGAAACTTTTTTTTTTGTATACTTTATTTGCAAGGAAATTAAATTCCAGAAGCAAGTATTTCAGAAAAAGTCGTGTTGTGATGGTGTGGTAGGACAGTCTAGGTCCAGGTATAAATACTCGCCTTTGAAAGGGGCAAAACTTAATTCGATGTATATTCATAAACATAGAAGAGATGTCAAGATGAAAGGCTGCTGATGTCTGGCTGTTGGATTACTTAATTGTAAGGTACAACTTGCATTCATGCCCTACAAGTTTTTGTGCAGTGAAATTAACAGTCTTCATCAGTTTCTACTTCAGAATGTCTTTTAATGGAGTGTGTGCATGTCGCAAGTATAAGTATGTGAAATGGGAGTCGGTGGTGCTGGTGTTTGCATTAAATATTGTCATATTGAACATGCATTGTCAACCTCATAGGGACTTCGTTAACGCTGAGATGTTGGTTCTTAGCAGTTGGAGAAGGAACGGTGACAACCATTTCTTCAGCTACATTTTAGTGTGAAATCTTTTTATAAGGTGCTATATGGTAGTGGGCAGCACTTTCCTTGGAGAGGATTATGGAAATTGAAGGCTCCTTCAAAGGTTTTGTTTTTTGCTTGGATGGCGGTGCGTGAGGTGAACCTTACCATTGACAATGTAAGAAAGATGGGGAAAATCATGGTGAATAGGTGTTGTATGTGCAAGCAAGCGGCTAGATCTGTTAACCATATTTTTTGAATTGCTGAGTGGCTAGGGAGTTATGGGCTGTGGTGTGGTCGGTTTTTGGTGTATACTGGGTTATGCCAAGATCAGTTAAGGATCTGTTGACTTGTTGGAATGCAGCGTGTCCCTCAAAGAGACCGAAGGAAACTGTGGAGTGTAGTTCACCTTTGTCTTTTGTGGCGTATTTGGTTAGAACGGAATGGTCGAACTTTTGAAGGGGTGGAAAATTCCATTCATATTGTAAAAAAACGGATCCTAGACACACTTTACTTTTGGATAGTAGGGAAACATCCCATTTCTCTTTTTGATTTTGTTGATTTTTTGGGAGAGCTAAATTGTAAGAAAGATCATATGTAGCTCTCTTTTTTGTACACTGGTTGTGCCCCTTTTGGCACCTTGTTTATAATGTATTTCTTACCGTAATTTAAAAAATTTACATTAATTTCTCCCTATTATTTTCTGTATTTTGTAGGAAAGGGAGCTTACCCAGTAAAAACTTGAAAATCCGTGGAGCTTTTTTAGTTTTGGTGATATATTGACAGTTTAGCAATTACAGAAAGAAATCCGAGACATTTTTTAGGTGAGATCACTGTAAGGGAGAGATTTTTTTTTCCTGAATTTCAGGAGAGACCTGTGCTCCATTATACTGGAGAAAATTGAGCTCAGCTAGAAATTAAAAGAATACTCCTTGGTTCCATATTATTAAATCCTTTGCCTCTTTGTTTTATTATATAAAATTTTCAATCTAGTGGCAACATCTTTCTTTCATCCATGTTAATTTCTACATTTTAAATTCTCGTTCTTCCCCAATCATTATTCTGCCAAGTTGTTTTTTCATTAGGCTCTTCAAGTTTTGAGTGAAGGAGAGAGCTGCCTAATCCCAAGTGCTTATGAAATTTGAAGATTTGATATCTGAGAAATTTGACAATTTTCTGCAATAATTGTAGTTTGCATTACTCTTCAGCACTCCTAAAACACTAGTCTGTCATCTAAAATGGGTACCTACATGAAAAAAGTGAGATTAAAAATTAGTATAATTAAGTTGGCACAAATTATCATTAGCAGTCCTAATCCCAGGATGCATATTGGTGAAAACATAGATCAAAAAGGTTATATTGACGGCATAATGAAAAATTCAGAAGAATTTATAATCTTCTATGAAAAGTGGGAAATATGAAATTTTTACTGTAGTGTCACAATAATATTTCTTGGAACCTCAATTTGTTTGCTTAATTGTTTAAAATTCAAAGTTTTGGTACACGTTTCCTTGCAAGCACATCAACACAAAATTCAATTTTATACTAGTAAAAGGTATGAATATAATGACCAACAAACTCTAGCTTGGTTGGTACTTCCTCCACCTCCCCATATAGGAGGTTGAGGGTAAGTGGTGTGAGTGTGTGAGATTTACCTATGAAATAAAGGTATGAATATAATGTATTTATTATGAAAATATGGTGGACAAATGGATTGGCATGATAACACTGCTCATGTGCAAGAATTATGGTGTAGCATGAAATTTTTGCAAATATGAAGTTCTCAACTCAACTCAATTCAATTCAACAAGCCATAATTCCTACTACTCGGTTTTGTCTACATAGGTCCGTCATCTCTAATTGACTCTCTGTAAAGCCATATCCTTGATTATATCCAAGGCAATCATATCCTTGATTTGTCAATCCACGTTCTTTTTGGCATTCATCTTGTACTTTTGGCACATTCAGCTTGGATTATATCACTATTTACTTATCTGTGCATATTGGGTGGTCTACTTTATACGTGAGCAAGTCATCTTAGACAATTATCTCATCTTATCTTCGATCGGTGCCACTTTCAATTTCTCAAGAATGGATTCATTTCTTTATCTTTTCTTGTAAGGTTAACATCTTCATTTCAATTACAATCATTTCATGAACATGTTATTGTTAACTACCCAACATTTTGTATTATAAGGTAGACTTGACCTTATAGTTGTCTTATAGATCTTTCTATTATGTATTTATGTGTGGCTGAAATTCTACGATCACGCAATACTCCTAAAGCACTTCTTTATTTCATCCATTCTGCTTTAGTTCTATGAGCAACAACATCCTATATAATTCTCCTTCCCTTATGGATAGTTAAGCCAAGATATTGAAAATGTTCACTCTTTAGATACCTCAGCCATCAAGTTTCCCTATATTTGCACTTCTTTTTTCGTTTTTGATAAGTTTCACTACGTCTGCATTTCAACTTCTACTTTGGCTACAAATACCTTCCATATATTCAATCTTAATCCTACTCAACCTAAAACCGTTAGATTCTAAAGTATCTCTCTATATTTCTCACTTATAACCCCTTCTCTAGTTTCATCAATCAAAACTATGTCATTAGCAAACAACATATGCAAATATGAAGTTCTGCAGACCACAAATTAGAGAAAAGGCACAACCATACCAATAAAATATAGTGCAATTTTGAATTTAAGTACCCCTGCAACGGAGTTAAAAGCAGATTAATTTATACCATCTCCTTGTAAGGTAGTACACATTCTTCTAACTAAACGCATAACCAAGCTGTTGACAATCCCTTCAAGAGCTTCTACATTCTTTCCCATTGATGATAGATTCTTTAATGCAGCTTAAAAAAAAAACAAAAACAAAAACAAAAAAGAATCAGGCAACAATAAACAGGAAAAGTACACACATGTAGAGATACTAAAATGATGGCAAATGTTAGAATCTTAAAGAAAAAACTAACAATAGCATAGATATAACTTATTAACACACCCCCCCCTCCAAAAAAAAAAAAAAAACTCAAAACCCCCTAAAGAGATGTAATAATGAATGTACAATGTAGCACTTTCATAATTTGAAAAGAACATGGATGTAGAGGCTCTCAATGAAGTCTAACAATAGTAAAATTTAAAATATTTTTTTATCTCATTTGATGATATAAACTCAACAGAGCCATATTCTAGCCAAACGGTGTCAGCTATGTACCTCTTTATCTCTATTATCTAGGGCCATATTCTTTGTCATGTTATTGGCCATTATCTACTTTTTGTTAATCTTGGCCCACATTGTTTTTTACCTCAAGTTGAATAAAATCACTTCACAATATTAGGGCAGTTGTTGTTCTTCATTGTACATAACGAAACTATCTTATTTTACTCTCCCTCTTCTTATCCTCAACTGTGCTGCCTCTCATTTCTTATTTTATCTTTCCATGAATTGCCTCTAAAAATTATATCTTCGGCTATGCCCATTATATGAAAAATGTTTCTTGAATCTTGACTAATAAGCATTTTATACTACGTTCTAACTTCTAACCAAATTATCTTATGTTAGTCTCCCTCTTCTTATCCTCTACTGTGCCGCCTCTCATATTCACATTCCTTATTTTACCTTCCCATGAGTTGCCTCTAAAAATTCTCTTTCCGGCTATCCCATTATATGAAAAATATCTCTTGAACAATAATCATTTTATACAATGATCTAAATTTTAGTAAATACAAAATTCTTCAAGTTTGAGACCAGTCTACATGGTATTATTCAATTTCCCAGTTCACCAGGCAATTCCCAAGACCCGGACAATATGAGACTAAATTCCGTTTCTAGTAAATCTTACAGGACCCTGAGCTAATTTTTCACCAAGAGTCCCCATCCAAAATCAAATCAATGCCCTATTTAAGTGTGATAAATATTATAATTGTTCCCTGGGATGCCCAATTTATGCTGGAGGGGGAGGGGATTCCCCCCCCTCTGATCCACATATGGGTTAGACCAGAATTCGCTTCAATCCACAACTTTCTAGGCAGCAAAATATATTTATACAATTGTTCTGATGGGAATATATATCAGTTAACAAAAATTGGAAAAAATGTAAGTATACCTATAGACAAGTACATATATGCAAACACTCTGGACTATGTGATATTGTGAAAACAATCACTCTCACACACCAGATCCTCTTACTCTCGCTCTCACTGTAGGTATCCAAGATTGTATGAGTTCCAATTACAATAATAAATGAACTAATTGTCATTAACTTTAAAAAATAGTTAAGTTCCTAAATTTAGAAAGTTAAAATGTGGAATCATCAACTTTTCAACATGACCACCTAGGACAATCATATGGCTTGCATCTTTTGACACAGATTCCTTGAGCTAAAATGCACAAAGTTCTCAAAAAGTGCATCTGTTCCTTCAGATCAAGCATGCATCTTTGATAGAATATTTATAGAATATGCATTTGTTAGAGTGTAGAATCACCAGAGCAATAATCCAAGAGTTTTTTTATTTCTAAGAGGTTTCTGGAGAATAATTCTGTTCAATAATCATTCTCGGTCAACAGTCTTTTCCTACCAAGCAACCATAAGGATTGAAGCATTTCAATATGATAAATGCAAAGAAGAACTTGTATGGAACCCACATACCCTCGAGCATTTATATTGATAAAGAAAGTTTTCTTCAATTATATTACGTGTACGGAGGATCCTATAATACTTGTTTCAAGGATAATAACAATAATACACCAGTGAGACAAATCGAATACTCATATATCATATTAACCGATATAGCTATGAGGAAAGTCATGTTCAGTGGCGGACCTACAGGTAGTTGGGTGGGGGCCTATGAGCCCTCCAAAGTTTTGAAAATTTTATTTTTACCCCTATTTTCTATACAAATATTTTTAAAAATTAGGAGTTACCCCCTCAAATTTTTTCGTATTTCTACATAAAATCCCCTTAAATTTTCACCCCCCCCCCCCCAACTCTATGTGCTAGGTTCGCCACTGGTCGTGTTGTAATAAACAAGGTGCTAGTAATTACCTAGAATGAAGTCAACAGCTTGGTGTGACCAGTTTGCAAAATTAGCTTCCTTTGCCTGCAAAACAAAAAATAGAATATTTATTTTCTGGATTCAAGGGGCATAGAGTGGTGACAGAAGGAAAGCAGATAAAGACAGGACGTAATGCACACTAACAGGGGAAACAGTGTCACAAAGCTCCACTAGAAAATCAACTGAGGCCCTAAGCTGCTCCGTCTCAGCTTCACTGTTATAGTCTGCAATTATAACAAGAAAACACATGAAAAGAAAATACAGAAAAAAGAAAAACTTGTTTACTTCTGCTTAGAATTTCAGAACACTTAAAAATATCAACTCTCCATCTTTACAAATAGTAAACAAGCACACACATAAGCCTCTTCTTGGTCCAATGACACCATAAACCTCAAACAATTTCTATTGAATAGATTACAACTTTTGTGGGAACGACAAATCCTAAGAATTACAAGAATAAGATTTGTAAAGAAAATTATCATTTATTAGCCGTGTAAAAACAGTAAGATTTTCCAAACACTAGGCTCTGCAATTCAAATTATCAAAACTCAAAAACACATGCAAATATAACGAGTTTATGCACCAGCTATGCTAGTTCATATACCAGAAAAACGGTGTGCCGAAATATCTGTGCTTCTTCTCCTTTCCTTTAATCTCACTGCAAAATCAAAAGCCTTTGAATTTCAAACAAACAATCATCACATAGAATAAAAGATGAAAAAGACGACGATGATGTAACAAATGTAATGTAACCTTGTCTGAGAAATCTCCGGCGCAAAATATCATTGAATCTCTGATCACAGCCTTCTCCGAAACGGTTAGAGCTCAATTTTCCCAAATTATCAAAGAAATAGCATTTGCAAGACGCACTTTGCGGAAACAAATCATACTGTGAACAATCTGCAACAAAACAACACAAAACATCACCAAAAACAAAAAGACTATATATGTACATATCTATATATATATATATATATATGTATGTATATATAGGTAGAGAGAGAGAGAGAGAGAGAGAGAGAGAGAACAAGACTAACCTTCAGCTTCCTTGAGATCTTCTTTGAGCCTCAGAATCGCTTGTTTTCGCTCCTTGGCCTGAAAATTCCAACAATGCAGACGAAATTAGGATGCTTGATTGGATCTTAGAGAGAGAAGAGAACAAGAACAATTCGAAGTGAACTGAACCTTGCGCTTCCATTTTTGAGCGTCGGATTCAGAGGGATCAGAAGAAGAAGATAGATGATGAGTAGGAGGAGGAGGCTGCTTTTGGACTAGCTTTGATCGAAGAAGTGCCATTGCTATTGCCACCTTGAGCGATTGATTCGAATCAGTATTGCTTTGCTCTTTCTCCGACGACGACATCTCTCTCTCACTCAAACCACGCGGGAGCTTTCGATTTTATACTTGCTCGTTATCACTGTCCCGAATCCTTTCCTTTTTTTCCCCCTAGTTACTCCGCCCAAAGGAAATGTAAAATAACAATATATACGATAAATTATAATAATCTTCTCCTGAAATTACGAAATGTGTTTTTTATAAAATTTTTAAAGTTATATTAATTTTTTTTATTATACATGACAAAATATAAATATTTATATATTTAAGTTTTTTTAAAATAATAAAATTATTCTTTTTATTTTTTTAAAAAAGCTTTTACTAATTTTTATATTTTCAAATAAATATTAATTAAAATCTTAAATTTATTTTTTATATAAAGTAAAAATAATTTAGTTACCTTAAATTTAAAAATAAATTTTTTAAAAAAAAAGTAAGAAAAAAATTAATCAGAATTGAAAAAAAAAACAAAAAAATGATAGTTTTGTCATTTTAAAAAAAAAATTGACTAGAAGAGTATTTATAATTTTTCAAATAAAAAAAAAAGTCAATATAATTTTAAAAATTTTACAAGATCTCAGTATAATTATCAAATATCTTAAAAAATGTCAATTTAATTTACTATATATATATATATATATATATTGCTCCGATTTGTATATAAGTAATTTCTTGCTATTAAATACTTAGTTTTAATCATAAATTATCATGTGTTTGTATATATATAAATATATATGTGATTATATATGTAATAAATTAAAATTATAATAATCGATTACTAAAATAATGGTATTAACATCTATACTAATTTTTTATTTTCTCATTGCGGACTTGACTCTTTTATCCTCTTCCACAAATGTCTCGTACCTTTTTCTAATATATAGAAGTACAATTAAGTAAATGACATAAGATTACTTGATGAATACAACAAAAGTTAAATTTTAATTTATTACATAATTGACTGCAATTGAATTTTGGGATCAGTACAATAAGTACGGTTTATTGGCAAGACTTCTCTTTTAATTGAACGTATACGTGTAGTAATACTTCTCATTTCTACATCATCAATTTTTATATAAAATAATTTGTATCGTTTTGGTGTGAAAATGTGAGCCATGTAATGACATGTTAGATTCATATTCATTTATATATTTTTGTGAATCAATTTTATGTTTTTTGAAAGTGATCCTTTTTTGCTTTAATTTGTACAGGTAGTGTTATGTTTTTGTACAAGTAATGACAATTTTTTGTCTCTCTATATGTATATATACACATACACACATACACAAACACATAAATACATATATACCTACACAAATCTACATAATACAGACCCAAATGAATCTCCCTCCTCACCATCTCTCTCTAAATGAACTCTCTCTCTCTCTCTCTCACATACACACACACACACAAATATATATATACACTTACAAACACACACACACACACACATTTACATATATATACATAACAAACACAAATACATGTATACCTACACAAATGTGTAGGTAACACATCAATCCCAATGAGTCTCTTTCTCATCGCCTCTCAAATTGAAACAGTGACTGTTTAATTCAAATTGAAAGTATCTGTATTTATTCAATCTCACTTGATCAAATTAAATAAAAATAGTCACACAATTTGGATATAATATATAGCATAGGATCACTTTTCACCATTTCCACTCTCTTCCCCCACGAGTGATTAAGTGAGATTTGTGTCTCTTTATATATTCAAGAAAAATTTGTTAAACTTTTGAAGTGAGACAAAGGTTATAAGGCACAAACTCACCTCCTTTAAATGTTACCATCTACCTTCAACAATATATACACAACAAACACATAAATACATATATGCCTACACACATATATAAAGGGAAAGAAGAGAGAGAGAGAGAGAGAGAGAGAATGGGGTCGGCCCAATAGCCTAACTGTAATTGTGTTGGTGTAACTATAATCTCAATCTTTTCTTATTAGTTTTTTTTATTTATTAAATCTTAAGAAATAATAAACCCACTTATAAAAATGGACCCAAAGGTTAGCCCAACTGTAATTTTCTCTAGAATTTATTGTAGTTGTCTTGATTCAAGACAGGGATAGATAAGTGCCTTCAGACGAACTACTCATTTAGAGTCTCACTTATGATTATATTTGGATAGGTGATTCAATTACACTTAACACGTTTTGATAGAACCTAATCGTACTTAATGAATAAAAAACTATTTGAAATAGAATTTCAAATCATATTTATTAACCACACCTTTTTTATTAAATACAATTTAAATTAAGTTAACAAATTTAACTTTTTCTATTAATTTGATCAAGTTTATTATAAATTCCTCTATTTGATAATTGTTAAACTCATCAAACACTCAGCAACTTACCATACTTGATTATGTTTGGTTTAGATTTTTCAAATTGATTTTGATTATTATCTAAATAATTATTATATAATTGATTAATATTTAAATAATTTGATAGAAATCTCGTTTGGTAATTACATATTATAAGGGTATTTTTCTTTTAAATTTCAAATTCTCAACTTCAATTTTGCATTCTTATTTATAGTCATGAATTTGTTTTAAACAAAAATCACCTTGAAACATGAATTTTTATAAGATCAATTATAGAATAATCAATTTTATTGATTAAATCAAGTAAAATAATTTAAACCAAACATATACTTCCGCAGATGATTAACTCAAACAATACTTTTCTACCACTCAACCAAATAAGTATTAAAAATTTTATATTCAAAATAATTTTTTAACAGGTCTTTCTTGCTTCCAATACCGTTCACATTCAGACAGTCACGTGACTCTTTTCAGTGCATCTGAGGGAAGCGTCATACAGAGATGCAATTGAAACTTTTAAGATTCAATGTACTGAAATTGAAACTATAAGAACTAAATTCATATTACCCCAAAACCATAGGGATAAAAAGTGTAAGTTGCCTCAAACAACTATACAAAAATCCTACTCAATAATAATGTGAAACAAATTCTGTTTGTATAGCATTACTAGAGAGCGAATAAAGGGGTAAATACTTATAAACAAGAAGTTACAAGGCATATATGTTCGGGGGGAAATCAACGGCGGAGAAAAGTAAGAAAACCACCACGTTCCCTCGCAAAGCAAGTTTGAGACCTGCTTTTTGCAGTACCGTGACCAACTGACGTTTCCTTGCCACCAACCTCACCCCCAAACTCCCCCGAAAAACAGAGTTAGGCAGAGAAGTTTATGTGAAATGCTTAGGCATCCCAATGAACATAAATCTGTTCATTTAAATCAATCACAACACTAGGAAATGGAAGTGGGGTCATTGATGGAAAACTCTGTTCCCTCAAAAAAATACAATTTGCTAATTTTACTTGTAAATCTTATAAAACAAGAGTAATAGCCATTTTATTTCCCTTTTTGGGCATATAGTGCCCATCCCAACATAGCTGGGACTTGAAGGGGGGAAATTGCAAATATTTATACAGAACAGCACAGCAATGTGAATATTTTTATAGCATATAATACCATCCCAACATAATTATCAGTTGGAGAGGAAAATACATTGCTGCAAACACTCAAGACAAACCTTCACCAGGGCCTAAATTTAAGGCAAACCAAAGTAGATCATTTCCCTCTTCTTGTTGTTAGCATGTTGCTGAAGCATTCAATATAGAGTTCCAAACATTTCGAGAAAAAGAAGCCACATCTAAACATCAATTAAATGTAGAAAAAGCTACATTCTGCAGGGAAAGGGCCATCAAATCTAAAGAAAACGAAAAAAGGAAATTTTTCCATATGCCACCAAAAGGGAAAAATACCTTATAGTATTTTTCCTAATGCAACCATAAAGCAATGTCATTTATGAACTGGTCACTTGAACAAAAAGCTAAATTACTCAGTCCAGAGAACAAAAATAAAAAATAAAAAACTAATCAAATACAAAACAACTGGGTCCCATAAAGGGGCCATTTACCTCGAGCAAATTTGGCACATGATTAGCCACACTCGAGAGAGCAAAATCCAGGGATTGTCTTTGGAACTTTTCTTTAATGAACACACACAACTATGACCTCAGATAATATACAGCTCAATAAAATTACCTGTTCTCAGCAGTTTCCCCTTTTATCACATTTTGTAATGCAGTTGCGCGGCTCAAATGGATGTATATAGAACGAGTATGGTGATGAAAAGTGAAAATGAGCTTGGAGCGTTTCGTTTATCAAGATTACAGAAGTTGAAGATATGCAAGGGAAAACTAGGCTTGTTCGAGTAGGTTCTTGCAGGCCTCAATATCAGATGCCTGTGAATTCAATATCCCTTGCCCGGCAGGACTGGAAGTGACGATCCTCATTGCAGCAGCAAATATATCTTTCTGGAACTTGTCATCCTCCACTTTCTTGAGGACCTCCGTCACCACCTTAAAGTCCAATCCCCCAGCCAAAACCAGTTTCCCAATTACCTCACCAAAATTATTCGGTGCTTTTGGTAGATCAATGCCGATATCATCCAATGTTGAGCCATATAGCAAACATCCAGTCCCTATGTCCCTAGCTGTAAGGATCTTCTTAGCAAACAAGTACTCGAGAAGTTTTGCAACTTGTTCCACACGGGGTGGGCTTTTCTCCAGCCCAAGGGAAATGGTTTCTTTGACAACTTCGGGGTGGAAACTTGGGGACTTCAATTCCTCCACACACTGCAATGCTTCATCCAAAATCAGAACACTGAAATATTCCTCCAGAAGAGAGACTGTTTTTCTTTGAAGTTCATCCAGATTCAACTTTGCAGGAGCCACAGGCTTCTCAGCAACTGGAAACACGGATGCAGTTGTAACAGGTCGAGTAGGCGCAGGGGCAGGGGTAGGGGCAGGGGCAGGGGCTTGAGAGTTAGGCATACGAACAGGAAGGGCACCAGTGCCATGCACGAGGACACTAGTCCTGGCACTTGGGGGACCACCACTACCTTGAGGAAGAAGTTTTGAGTTCAATGATGGAGACTTGCCAATCAATGGAGGCTGGACACGTCCAGTGGACTGAATAGTCGATGCATCACCCCTTGGAAACGACCGGGACCTAGGAACCTCCCAATTGTCATTATCAGTTCCAGGCATTCCAGGCATCTTCCTGGTTCCTGGCATTCCAGGCATCATGCCCCCAGCGCCAGGGCGGTTGATGGGGAAACCCCCTGGGCTGATACTCCCCTGACCACCAGAAACAATACCCCGACTATTTCTAATGCTTGCCGTAGCACCAGGACGCAACCCAAGATCCTTTTCTCCCTCTGCATGGATTTCAGTAATGGTTTTGGCTTTAACCTGTAAACATGAGGAAGGAACAAGACAATTATAAATTTAAACAAACAATGGAATCAAATAATAGCAGTTAATGAGCTATCCATCAACGATTACCTCTTCCCGTCTGGGAACCCAGCTGTTTGCACGTAGATCAAGAACATCCTTAACCATAAACCTCAGTCGTGGTGCCAGCTGGGGATTTGTTGACAGTTCCTTCAATCGGTTGAAGTAAACATCATTAATACGCCGTGATTTGGGGCTCTCATCAAGCTGTTTGCCAATAGTGTTGAAGAACTGACATATGGCCTCAACATTTTCCTCCTCCGGACAAGTCTTAGTATCATGTCCTAAAAGCTCCTATTTCACATGACAAGTAATGGTAAGACATTCTCGGAAATTAATTAGGATATTTTAAGGTATATAAAAACAGGGAAGGGCTAAAGAGAGGGAGCTCCAACAAAAACCTGCACAATGTGATGAACAATCTTTTCCGGTACCATCTTCTGCTTCAGAAGCTCCCCGATCAGGCGGATATTTCCAAGAGTGCGAAGCTTGAGCATTCTTTCTTTATCTCTACGTTCCAACTCTTGATCTGGACCAGTCATCTGCCTGAGTTCTGCCCTTAGTTTGTCAGAACCTTCAAATGCCTCCTGGCAAATATTCAAGAGGACTCGCTTGAAGGTGATTTCTTTCCCACCAGGTTCATCAGATGGGAATGGGGGGAGCTTTTCATTGAGATCAGAACACAGAAGAGCATACATGTGACAAAATGTAGGTTCCAGCACAGCCTTGTCAAATATCAAGGAGATGACTCCCTGCATGGTAAGCACAAACAACATTAGCTTCTACAGTCACTACTAAAATGACAATAAAAAAGAGTTCCTAAATACCCAAAAATAAAATTATAATACAAAAATCCCCAAAACCAGCAAAAGCATTTAAGAAAAGGATCAAACCTTTAAAATATCGGCTGTTGTGATCCCAGAGTCAATCAGCTGACCCTTGAGAAGATCAAACTTCTCTGGAGTCAATTTGTTCAGTATACTGCATAGCAAAGAGAAGACAAACTGGAGTCATTGTACAAAATGCATATCATCTAGTAATGGGATTTTTTTTGTTTTGTTTTTTTTTTTTTTTTTTTGGGGGGGGGGGGGAAGCCAACATATTTTGTG
The DNA here is from genome assembly GCA_008638375.1 of Nyssa sinensis. Taxonomy (NCBI): domain Eukaryota; kingdom Viridiplantae; phylum Streptophyta; class Magnoliopsida; order Cornales; family Nyssaceae; genus Nyssa; species Nyssa sinensis. Next base: position 9,552,997 of record CM018040.1, read on the forward strand.
ATTATAATGGAAACTATCAGCTAAAATGACTACAGAACCAGCCATTTTTTTTGTATCTTCATCATATAAATTTAACTACAATTGCAAGATGCATCATTTGCATGTATTCAAGATGTACACTTCACTCGTTTAGAAGCATCCGTGCAATATAACATGTCATTATCACGTGTTCACAACAAAAATCAACATTTTGTTTTGTTGAAATTTTTTGTCTAGTGTGAAACCAAAAAGTTTCAGACATTCTGATCGAATTGATATGAAATTTTGATCCCTTGTTCACATTCATCTAATTCAAGCAACATCTTTCAAAACAAAATTGGATTCTCCAATAATATCCAGACAGCATCCTGGAATCTTCCAGGAATTAAAAGATTCGCCAAAAGGCTGCCAAGGCAGATCTTAGGAAATCATACAAAGAATCTTCAAATTGGTTTACCCTTTTACTGTCTTCAAGACACGTTCCTTGTCGGAGAGATTTCCCCTTCGAGCTGACCATGGCACCTCAGCCTTGATTAGAGCAGGAGCGGGTCCTACCTGGTTCAACAACAAAACATAGGTTGATATTAGTGCCAAACAGAAACTACACGTAAACAAGGATAGAACTTTAAATTGTAAAACATAACAGCGCAAAGCCACGTTACTTTAAATAACATTAGGGAACATTGCCAAATGGGTTAGCACAAGGCCCCTCAATTAAAATTATTGGGTCATTCTATTTTATTTTTCTGAACAACTTAAATGAAACGTTCAGAGTGCAATTTTGAGATAACAAGGCTGCACTACCAACCAAATCCAAATTTGAATATTGCAAAATCATACGAAAAGAAAAAGGGGGATATGAAATAACCATAGCAGATGTATCTGATGGACATCAAGTAGTTTCTATTATTCCCATGAGGCCCCCAAATAGCTTCAAAAATTACATTGTAAAAGGACTGTCATCATAAATAGAATATATGCTTCAAGGCAAAAACAGCAGTGGTAAAACCTCAACAGAAACAAGAATTTGCCACCAACACCAGTACCTCTCTACGCCACCATCACCACCCATTACCAATGCCACTTACTAGTGTGAGCACCGATGTATAATTCGACAGAACCATTTTTTTGGTTTTTAAATTCATCTATGAACAAATATATCAAACTAATACATTATAAATAAAAGATTAAAAAAAATGATATATCAAACTACTATGACCTAGAAGTCAAAGGAACACTTGGAATTTCTTACGGTGGATCAAGCTTAAGTCCACACCTGTGTTGATATCTCATTCAGAAGAAACTTAACATTGCTTTCAGAATCCTTAACAAATGCAGACTCTTTGGACCAAAGCTGAACTGCTAAATGTAGCAGTTTTCTTCACTAAACTAATAAGAGCCCAAAGCACATCAGATTACCCTTCTTTTTTTTGTTTTTGGTCAAACCTGACAGGTTTTCCTTTCCCCGAACTGCCCCCAAAAGAGTAAATGGACAATTTTTTTTTATCAGCAAGTCAATGGACAAATATTCACTAGAATTAGCCCAAACAGATCAACAAGCAGTATTTAGCCATTCCCAAATTGAAACCAAAAGTACCCAATTTTCTCTTCTAGAAAACTGGAGATTTAAAGCTATGAACACTAATGTTAGATTGCTCCAAGGCTGTCCACAAATTACATTACTATGCTAGTCTGGGAAACACAAATCAAATACAGATCATTTTCCCTGCCATAGTGTACAATTCAGCATAAGTCAAACGTATGGGAAGGAAAGGAAGTAGAAAATGGGTGATACAGATAGTATGATAAATCCGAAATACGATTTGACAGACAGAAATTGATTCCAATAATTTTCGCAAAATTGATGCAAGGGGCAACGAGCCCTCAAGGACAATTGCAGACTAAAATCACAATAAAATGAACTTACAGTAATTACTAATAAATAAAGGAATGTTAAATAGAAGACATAAACTACAGATAAAATATATATATATATGACAAAAAAAAATTGGAAACTATACATTGAAACTTTTTAAGCTCTTAGAAACATAATCCCCAACTTCCAAGTTAACTCATATTATTGCATTAATAATTCTTGAAGCCATTAAATGCTTTCAAGTATATAACTCTTGGCACTTGCATAATATGGTTTACTGCCAATACAAGATAACCCAATGCCTCTCGTCAATCTCAACGATATAACTTAAATGGAAGGTTGGATTGAATGAACAACAGTCCATCTACATTTGTCTCATCCCTAGGGACGGCCTCTAGAGTCAGTTGAAATTAGGACCAATGTCCCTTAGTAATGGTGGAATCCATTAACTGCTCTACTTACTCCAGCACAATCAGTTGTTGGATGGAGTAGATCAAATTTTTAAAAAGTGAATTAAAATAATTAAATAAAAGGATGAACAAGATAACAACGAAGCCCTAAACAATACTATAAAATGTTTGACAGTAGGGCTGTCAACCAGGGCCCGGCATTTCCAAACTCAACCTGGATGTAAATGACTCCTATCCAAGCCCAGGCTCATCCCCCTTCCAAAACATTTTTTTGGTCCAAGTTCAGCCCGTTCTCTTACATGAGCTTCAGCCTGAATCTGAGTTGGCCCCATTTAAAAGTTCTTTTCTTCTTTGAGACGAATTTGAAGTTCATTTAATAATTTTTATTTTCACTGGGGGAAAAAAAAAATAAAGAGGTTGTCGCCTCACACGATGCAAGGTATGGTCCGCCCAGTGTATTTGTGTGAGTTCAAGTCCTCGTAATCAACCTTTGCAAAATGCGAGCAAGGTGGTGACCATCCAATTCTCCCAAACCCGGCCGAGTGCAAGAACCTTGTGCACTGGGTATGGCCTAAGAAATTTTAGCAATAAAACAAAAAATAATAATTGTTTTCCTAAAAAAAATAGTAATTGTCAAATTAGAATTATGATACTACATACATATGCAAACGTACATATAAAATTATAAAAATACCCTTTCTTTGATCTGATTTTTACATTTAGGCTTGAAATTTTGTCCAATTTTGGCTTGCCTCTTTCCCAATTAAAGCTCGGCCCTGAATTTAGTGGGCTGACTGAGTGGATTTCAGGTTTGCCTAGCCCAACTGATAGTCTTATTCAATAAGGGTGCACATCAAACTGTTGACTCGAGATCCAAACCAGAACTTAGGTTGGGTTGGTTCAGTTTGCAACATACAAGGTTTGGTTTGAGAGTAAAACAATGAAGAACCAACACATCACGGTTTGGTTTGGGTTTGAAAACGGTTTAACCCAAACCAATAATTACAATATATTACTTGCTGCGTATCAAACAATGATATACAGCCCACACCACAATTTCATTGTATCATATGAGAATTAAGTTATATATTTATACATTTTTTTTTTTTTTGATAGGTGAAATTAAGCTATATATAGATAACAGATTCATATATTTTATTAATGTGGGACCAGTTATAATAGCCCCCCTTCATTACATGTTCTACATCAAGAGTGAATAAGAGTATCTTGACCTTTCCTCCATATAAGAGCAGCTCCCTCCTTTTTAAGGTACTTGTTGGATGGGCCTATGCTAGTGGGCACATTTGGCTAATTAACCAAAATTTAATAGATAGATCAAGTTTTTCTCAATATTAGTTATTAATAATAATTATTGTTTAGTATTGAATTAATGCAGTTGTAAGTACTCAACTCAATAAAGCCTTATCCCATTTATTAGTTGTAAGTGATTGTTAATGGTAAAGGATCGTTAGTTGAGGTTCATTCATTGTATCCTCCTTTGTTTTGAGGCGCTCTCGGGCCTAAGAGTCAACCTTGCGAAGAGTGAGATCATCCAGTCGGAGAGCTTAGTAGGGTGGGGGAGTTGACGGTTTGCCCCTAGGAGCTTCAGCGAAATCTTGCCGAATATGGGATCTAGTAGTGGAGAGGTTTCATAGGCAGCTGGAAGGATGGAAAGGGCAGTATCTCTCTAAGGGAGGCAGAATTACCTTGATAAAAAATACCATTGCGAATCTTCCAACTTATTTCATGTCAGGGGAGAGAGGAAATTTCAGTTGGTGGAATGGAAGAAAGTAACAAATCCTCTATATGCAGGAGGGTTAGGGTTGAGACTTGAAAACTTTTAATAAAGCTTTATTGGGCAAGTGGTTGTGGAGGTTTGGGGTGAATGACAATGATTTGTGGAGGGGATCATTTCCTCTAAATATGGGTGTGTAGAAGGGGGTTGGTACTCAAAAATGGTGGAGGGGATGCTGGGGTGTGGTTTATGGAAATTGATCCAAAATGGGATTAGTGAGCTCAAAACTTGTAGAGGGTGGGAGGTAGGTAGGGGTCCTACGGTCAAATTTTGGAGTGATCTTTGGTGTGGTGGGAAAGCCTTAAAGGACAAATTCCCCAATTTATACAGTTTGGCCAGAGACAAAGAAGCTTGGGTGTGGGATTTTTGTGGTAGGGTGGGGGGAGAGTGGGTGTAAAGCTTGAAGTTTAGAAGGTTTTTTTCGACTGTGATATGGAGGAAATTGGCAGGCTGCTATATCTTCTTCAGAATTTCCGGATTTCAGATGATAAAGCAAATACTATGGAGTGGAGGAAGGCAGCAAGCTCTTCTTCAGTTCATGTGTATTACAGAACACTGGTGGAGGAAGGGGCTATACTTTTTCCTTGGAGGCAAATATAGCAGACAAAGGCCCCTTCGAAGGCTGCCTTTTATGCGTGGGAAGCTTCATGGGGTGGAATTCTAACTATGGATAATCTCCAACGAAGGGGGTTTGTTTGGCCAATAGATGTTGTTTGTGCTTGGAGGCGGAAGAGTCAGTTAATCACTTCCTTCTTCACTGTTCTTATGTGAGGGATGCTTGGAATTTTTTGTTCACCTTATTTGGCCTGATGTGGGTTTTGCCTGCTACAATAAAGGGGCTCTTGTGGGGTTGGTCTGGTGGTCATGTGAGAAAGGATAGTAAAGACATTTGGAAGATGGCTCCAGTATGTTTGCTTTGGTGTTATGGATAGAATGGAATAGATGCATCTTCGAAGGGGAAGTCCTTTGTAACACCCAGACCCAAATAAATCTGACTAATTCCAAAAATGCCCAAAAAAAGTCAAATAATAATACCAAGACACACCGAGCTAATGAATGTAATACCAAAATAAACCCGAACTGTTAGGATCCTATGTTATGATATCAAATGAAATTAACGGTCTTAAAAATACCGACGATGCTCTGGCAATACCCGAGCAAGCCATGAGTGAGCATCAAAATACGGGTATATATATATATATATATATATTGTAAATTAATATATATAGCCATGTATATAAAAATGAATATGAGGTGCATATATATATATATATATATATATATAACCGTATGAATATAAATGTGTGTAGATATGTGAGGTATATACATGTATATGTATACATATATACATACCACATGGGCAGTATATATATATATATATATATATATATATATATATTATGTGCACTAATTAAGTGTGAGGGAGTGAGTGTGTGTTATATATGTAATATACATATATAACCTACAAAATTAAAGCAAAACATAATGAGGGGAGGGGGTTACAAATTCAGAAATTGAACAGAAAATGAAAGGTCAAAGGAAGAGGAAAGGAAAGAAAAGAAAAAGGAAGGAAGAGGAAAGAGGAGAGAGAGAGAGAGAGGGGCGGCACATTTTGTATGAAAATATATACATGCACCTAGCATGTGTTTTGGGAGAGAAATAGAGAAGCCGAAAAGTCTTTCGGAGATTCAGAAAGGAGAAACATAAGAGAAAGGCGGAGAAACAGCAAGGAGGAAGGTAAGAAAATTATCAGTAATTTCAATTTTCTATTTTCTGAGTTTTTTATAAACTTGCATAAAGCTTAGAACAATTGCATGATGTTAATCTATGAAGAAAATAAAACACGTAGGAAGAAACCGTGAGTGAAATAATGAAGAAATGAGCGAGAAATAGGGAGTTATCGGAAAAATGGGTTTTGAAATTTTAGGGCTGTTCACTGAGTTTTGAGGGCCAAAAATGTGATAGGAATACTTAAACATGTGTTTGGGGAAGGTTAGAATCAAAAAGGGCTCAAAACGGCAAGGGAAAAAAGGGAAAAAAATTCCTGGAAATCAGTTTTCCGGCCACCGGCATCGGAGAAGGTGACCAGAGGGACGCCGGAAAATCACATGGAATGGGGACTGTTGTGGCCGGGTCGGGTTGATGAGTTACGGGTCAAGTCGGAACCCGACCCACCGCACGGTCCATGGGTTACTGCTTTAAATTTAAATGGAATTTGGGGGTGTTTGGGTACTAAGTTAATAAATTGGGTTTGTTAATCTGTTTGGGAATGGGGTCATCCCACCCCTGTTCCACCATGTAAGCTACTGTTTGGCTTATAGACTTAAGGAAAAAAAATGCGCAGGGGCTGCTGCCCCCGCAACTCGATCTCGGGACCTAAGGGCTTAATTAGGAAACAAGGACCACTGTTCCACCAAGGCACATGTGATCTTTCTGTCCTTAAATAATATATATTATCAGGTTATTTAATTAATTTAATTTAATTAATTTAGTTTTAGTTTTAGTTAATTATTAAATTAATTTCCCGATATGCAAATTAGTTAAGTAAATAGTGTAAATTTACTATTTTGGACATTCTGGATCCAATGATGAAGTCCGTTTCACGACATGGAGTCCCAAAAAATAAAATACCCATAGAAATGCCAAATGACCAAAATGACCCTGAGTCAGATGTGAGTCAAACGGATTCCGATTAAGCTAAGTAAAAAGTGAATCTTTATTATTTCAAACATTCTGGACTCAACAATGAAGTCTGATTTGTGAAAATAGGTCCCGAAAAATAGAGACATGTAAAATGACCATTTTGCCCCTTCTCGGTATAGAAGTCCCAATTTGAAACTGTGAAAGCCTAAACTGACTTTCTTCGACATTCCAGACTCAGTAGTAGAGTCTAATTTAGTAAATAAGATACTTATAGCAATGACGTATAAAATTTTATGAATAGCATTAAACTGAGATACATCTACTGATTATAGGAACTGCAAAAGGAAAAGGACCAAGTAACTGAATACTGAATATATAACGGACGACTAAGAGGTAAGTAAATCTTGGATCTCTGTTATGTGGCATTTCTTAGCCAAGTCAATATTATTCTTAATGTTGCCCAATTGTGCTCTTATACTTACCTATTTGACCTTATTGATTCCACAAATTGATGTTTATTCTATCTTGAGGAGATTATTGAGAGTTAACTGTTATATCTTGTAAGTAAATCTTGGATCTCTTACATGTGATTTTCCAAGCCATGCTATTCTTTTATTGCCAATATCGTACTCTTATAAGTACTCTGTGTTATTGATTCCACAAATTGATGATTGTCTTATCTTATGGATTTTATTGAGGAGTTAATTGTTATACCTTGATCATGATTCTTATACCTTTTATATGTAAGTAAATCTCGGATTTCTTACATGTGTATTCTCAATCATGTTGTTCATTCTACTGCCAAGATTGTACTCTTATACGTACACTATGTTATTAATTCTATGATTGATGATTGTTCCCATCTTAACGAATCTTATTAAGGAGATGATTGTTGTACCTTGATCATGATTGATTATACCTTCTATATGTCATTGAAACCCGATCTCTTACACGTAGTTCTCTCAAGCCATGATTGTTCCATGTTATTGATTCTACGATTGATGATTGTTCCCATCTTAACGTATCTTATTGAGGAGATGATTGTCGTACCTTGATCATGATTGATTATATCTTCTATATGTCATTAAGACTCGATCTCTAACACGTAGTTCTCTCAAGCCACGATTGTTCCTTTCATTGCTAGGATTGTACTCTTATACGTATTCGATGTTATTGACTCCATGAGTATTATGTTTATCCTATCTTACGGAACGTTATTGAGAACTGACTGTTATATCTTGATCGTAGTTGCTTATACACTTGTACTATTGATTCCTAACCAAGTCACGAGGTTATGATATTCCTTATTACTACTAAATTGTACTTCTATGTGTACCCAACGTTTATTGGCTTCATGATCTAATACATGTTCTATCTTATGAGATATGTGCCTGATGTTTCTTTATGCCACAATGTGATATTTGTTCTATCTTGTGGAATTTATTGAGGATCAAACTCTATGTTTATCATGAGTAGTTGTACACTTCGTACCACGCCTTGAAAGGCCGATTGTTATGTTCATGCTATTGATATTCCACTCATATGCTCTCTATAGAGTTATGATGATTATTATGTATTATGAGTACCCGGAGTTGTGCTCAGTCACAACATCCATCCGATGTTTTTTCAGTTCCACAGGTTACAGTCCATGGAAATATCCAATGATTTAGGTGTGGGAGTGAATCTTGGATATGGTTTAAAGGAAGTGGTTCAGGAAATGATTCAGGTGTGGGAGTGAATCAGGGAAGGGATTCGGTGCGGGAGTGAATCCAGGTACAGGGTTCGGCGTGGTAGTGAACCAAGGAAGGAAGGATACCAAAGAAAGGATACCAAGAAAATGATACTATGGAACGTTACTTTTAAGGTTATGCCAAGAAAAGAATATGCATCACAGTGTTTATTGATATCATATCTTTTATTGAACTCATTGAATGATCATGTTTTCCTTATGAATGATCATATGTTTTGAAAATGTATTCATTGACTTACTATCAGTTATTCTATGATTATGACAGCATGACCATTGTTTGACCGGATCTCTATTGATGACCTCATGTACCCTGCATCATTGACATTTACTTATTCTTAAATTATTATTATGACCTTCCATTGTGTCAAGTGACTATTGTGACGTTCTCACTAATTGGCTATTATGATGTGCTACTCCATTGGCTATGGTAACGTACTATTCTTTTGACTGTTGAAATGTTATGTCCTATTGGCTACGTTGATATTCTATTCTATTGACTATTGAGATGTTCTGTCTTATTGGTTACGTTGATATTATATTCTATTGGCTGTTGAGATGTATTGTTTTATTGGCTACGTTGATATTCCATTCTATTGACTGTTGAGGTGTTCTGTCTTATTGGCTACATTGATATTCCATTCCATCAATTATTGAGACGTCCTATCCTATTGGCTATGTTGGCATTCCGTTTTATTGGTTATTGAGGTGTTCTCTTTTATTGGTTATAGTAGCATTCTATTTCATGACTGGCTATCATGTTCTTATCTTAGATTATGTTCTTTCTATGTTGACCCTAACCCATGGCAGAGTGATGGGATTTTACTTACTGAGTTTTGTTTAGCTCACCCCAATTTATTATATTTTCAGGTAAGGATGCTGCAGGACCACAGTAAGAGTCCAAGAGCATAGGGGGGCAGTTTGAGGAATATGTTAGAAGTGATATAGTTTCTCCCATGTGCTCACCACCTAAGAGTGGCATTATGTTTAAGTTTTATGTCGGTTTACATTTTCAGTTGTTAAACAATATTTTGTATTAAGACTTCCGCTAATTTACTGTTAAGTTTACATTTTATATTGTTATCATGGATACAAAGAATGAAAAAAGTAGGGACGGCCATTGGGTCGGCCCCACGACACGAGATCCGCATAGGATGAATTTTGGGTCGTGACATCCTTACACCTTATTTTTTTCTAAAATTTTTTTCTGAAAATGCTATTTTTTGGGGGGAAAAGAAACCCTTCCTATAAGTGTCTTGTCTAAAGTAGATTTTTGGGGATCTTTGGGTCCTTTGTAGAGCATGTCTTTTGTTTGTATTTGGGTTCCCCCCCCCCCCCCCCCCCCCGGCGGGCATCTTATGAATATACCTTTACTCATAAAAAAAAAAAAAAGAAGGTAAAACTCGGGTACAACCGAAGCAAACTTGAACCAAATAAAAAATTATCTACCAGGAACAATTCGGTTCTTTTGACGTGTCAGATAGGTTCCAAGTTAAAAAATTTGGTTCTGGGTTACTTGTAAACCAACCCGACATGAAACTTGCACCCTAGTATCTAGTAGTAACCAACCTTAATTAGTAAGACAACACAAAAGTCACTGGAAAATACAAGCTTTGTTAGGGCCACAGCTCCGCAAAAAATTTTGAGAATTTTATTTTTACCACTATTTTTTATTAATTTTAAAAACAATAATAAATAAGAGTTGCCCCAAAAAATTTCACGTTTCAACAAGAACCCCCTTAATTTTTAAAGGTGTTCCCCCAAAATTTTGAAAATCCTTTTTTTTACCACTTTTTGCTATTAATTTTTAAAAAAAAAGAAGAAAATTATCGGTTTGGAACGATTCCGTTCTTTTGATGTGTCTGACAGGCCCAAGCTAAAAAATTTAGGTTCTGGGTTAGCTGTAAGCCAACCCAACCCGAAACATGCACCCTAGTATTTAGTCGTAACCAACTGTAAATAGTAAGACAAAACAAAAGTCAATGGAAAATACAAGCTTTGTTGCAGGCCATAACATTTTCCAGGCTTTGTTGGGGCCATGACACCCACAAAAATATGAAAATTTTATTTTTTACCACTATTTTCTATTAATGTTAAAAAAATAAATAAGAGTTGCCCCCAAAAATTTTCACGTTTCCACAAGAACCCCCCTAATTTTTTAATGCTAAAATCTTTGCCACCCTAAGTCTATGGTCTAGATCCACAACCTAGAGACGTACCTCATACTACAGCTGACTTAACATATGCATGAGCATGACTACTTGTAGGGATACAATATGAACTCCCACCATTCACTAAACTTCCCTTCACTTCACAATCTTGAAAATCCAATAAACTTCGATCACCAATTAATTAGAAAATCGCGTCATGTCTTAAAGGGACCTACTACAGAAATGAGGATAAAACTAACATGCACCAAAGCTCCAATGAAAAAATTAAGAATTTCGCATGGAGTAGAGCCAACAACCAAAGAATCATAGTTCTGAATAATTTACAAAACAAAGCATGATACGAAGATAAAACCAATTTATTTGAAGAAAATAACACGTCACAAATGTGTCTTTCTCTGAATCTTTATAATTTGAATCTCTACATGCACGATAAGATAGATATAATAAACATATAATACTTACATCTAGGTACATGATACAATTGATACAATAAATGATATTTACATTAAGGGAACAATCTAAATTCCTTTTTTATAGAAACAATGAAAAAAAATCAAATTCACTTGTTTTTTCTCCCAATATCCTAGTAAGTTTTATCAACCACCAAGACTGAAACAGTGTGTGTTTTTCCGGCTTCTCCTTCCCCTTGTAATAAATATCAGATTATGGTTCCAAATGTATTTGTGTGAACAAAATTTTGAACCTTCTTTCATTGCATTTCTGAAACATTTCATCCTCTCCAACCAAAAATTTTCTCTCAGAACAGAACTTTGACTATGTTCAACACTTTTAATCATATACCTCATATCCCTTTATTGCATCTACTTCTCTAGTTCTTTTAACTTATCTTACAAACGTAAGTGTATCGCATGGTAGAATATGATACACAACACAAAATTAAAAGCAGATAACTCACTACACAACAAACTACAAGATTTGACATATTCCATATAGAAATTCCAATTAGAACTTAAAAAATTCAGCATTAATCTACTAGGACATCATCCAGGATTAGTCTATTAGGACATCACTCCCAGTCTCCCATAGCTTACACAAAACCCTGGCAGTGAACATTATGAGAAAAATGAAGATGTCATCCCAGTTGAGGTACCCAAATTGCAAAGCAGACCCCTATAAAAAAGCATTGCCTAGAAAGTGTTGGTTTTCAATCAAGGAAGGTCTTTGTAGCATTGGCACTTTTTACACTTTCAAAATACTGAAATCCCAAAACCAAGATATAACAGAAAAATTGTGCATGTAATGCTCACCAGACTCCTAATGAAATTCAACACATATAAAACAAGATTTAAATTTAATGTTAAAATATTTTTCTATAAGTAAACGTACTTGTATTAAAAAAAGATGCCCGAGGGGGGCATGCCCGTATACAAAAAGAAGGCTATACAAGTAAAGCCTCAGAGACCCCAACAAAACCACGAGGCCCTAAAAAATATAATCTTTTTTGCCCAAAAGTGCAAGAGGAGTAAAAAAAACACATCTTTTAAAAGAAAAGGGGGTTTTTCAATCCCCTCAAAATTCTACTATTTCGCTCCCTCCAAACGTACTCCAAATTAAGCAAAGAGGGGTCATCCTCCACACCACCCTAACCTACTTCCTAACCCGAGATCCACCCCAAACAGAGGTCTCTCAAGATATCCAGCATCACCCATGAACAACCAAAAATTAAGAAAATAAGATTTCAACAGTCTCTAGCCATTGTAGAATGAATTAGTAGATGATCAACTGATTCTGCCACTTCCTTGCGCATACAACATCTACTAGACAATTGAAAGCTCTCCTTCGACAATTGTCCGAAGTCAAAATCGCTCCCCAAGTTGCCACCCAAGCACAAAACAAAACAAAATATTAAAAAAAAAAATTAAGACTGGAATGCCATATGAGTTTCCATGGGAACTGCCCCCACCACTACCTATCAACTCTCTCTATAAGGATTTCACTGTGAAAATGCCATGGCTATCTAGAGTCCACACCAAAGTATCTTCCCTACCATGCATAATCCAGCACCCTCTCAACACCTCTAATAACCCCCCCACCTCATCAAACTCCCACTCATAGAAGTGCCTCCTAAAGAAGAGCATCCACACCACTGACCCCTCCCTCCCTATCAAAATAATTTGCAACTATCACATCCCCGTGAGTAGCCAAACTGAATAAATGTGGAAATCCCTCTATCAATGCATCCTCCCAAAATTTCACCCTCACCCCCTCACTAACCCCAAAGTGCACCTGCCTCTTAAAGGCATCTACTCCATTTTGAATACCTTTCCACAACCCAAAGGCCCCATCACATCAATCGAGAACCAGCAACTATCCTCGTCCATATTTAGTAATCACCAACTCCTTCCAAAGAGCATTAGTATCCACCCCACATCTCTAAAGCCAACAAAGTTCTATTGAACTTTCTAAGATTCATCACCCCAAATCCCCCTACCGAGAAAAAAGATATCACCTCTTCCCACCTCACCAAGTGAATCCTCTTTTCATCCTTTGCCCCTCCCCAAAGAAAGTCTCTTCACAACTTTTCCAACCGCCTTTCTACTGTAGCCGGAATAAGGAACAGAGGCACGTAATATGTTGGAAGATTAGCCAAAGTACTCTTACTCAATGTAATCATTCCTCCTTTCAACAAATATTTCCCCTTCTATCCTGCTAGTCGTTTCTGGAGTCTTTCGACAATAGGGTCCCATACTACAATGGACCTAGTGAAGGCCCCTAATGGCAAGCCCAAATAGGTGGAAGGCAGAACTCCAACTCTGCACTCCATAGACTCTGTCCATTGCTCCACACTACTGACCTCTCTTACCGGAATGATCTCAGTCTTCCCAAAGTTAAAATGGAGCCCTGATATTGCCTAAAAACAGTGAAGAATACATCTAATAAATCGAAGTTGTCTATCTTTTGCTTTGCAGAAAATGATAGTGTCATCTGCAAACAAAAGATGACGAACCCCTACTCTCGTTCCATGCCCATTTTCCACCCCAAAACCTTGCAAAAACCCATCCAACCCCTTGCTCATCATGAAGCTAAAAGCCTCCATAGCAATCACAAAAAGAAATGAGGTAATAGGATCCCTCATTTAAACCCCTTAGTGGATTGGAGAGCTATTCACCAACACCGAGAGAGACACCATTGAAAATACAAGCTCTCATCCAAACCCTCCACTTCTCCCCAAAACCCATCTTCCTCAACATAGCTAGCAACAACTTCCAATTAATGTGATCATAAGCTTTCTCGATATTCAGCTTGCATAGTAAACCTTTCTCCCTCTTCTTCCTCCTAACATCATTACACTCGATAGCAATGAGCACCACATCTAAAACTTGCCTTCTTCCCACAAAGGCATTTTGGCTACTAGAAATCAAACAACCCATCACCTCCCTCGAACGAATAGAAAGAACCTTGGCCAATAGTTTATATATGTTCCCCACCAAACTAATTGGCCTATAAACCCTAATGTCGTCCACCCCTTCCTTCTTATGGATTAGTGCAACAAAAGAGGCATTTAGGCTCTTCTCAAAAGAACCATATCAGTGAAAATACTTAAAAACTGCCAACACACATCAACTTTCACAATCTCCCAAGAATGCTTAAAAAAAGCAATAGTGAACCCATCGGGACCCGGGGATTTGTCCCCATCACAGGAATTTAAGGCTGCTACTATTTCCCGAAAATTTAATGTTTATAATAAAGTAGTGTTGTTCATCAGACTCCTAATTAATTGAATACTTAAAAACAAGGTTTTAAATTTCAAAACATATCAATCCCAAAGACTAGTAACCCTTGATGAAGTGCATATATGACCTTTATCTCATGCAGTATTTAACCATTTCTAATATTGCATTTCACATTATTGATGGTTGTGAAAAGAAAACCATCGAAACCCACTCATCAATAAACATGAACTTAAATGTCAAATGCAATTTTAAGCAGCAGCGAAACAAATAGCTCAAGGATAAAATCATATAAATGTAGGCCTGCAAATGGCTTCTAGACCAAATGTGGACTTGAATCGCAGGTCACTAAAAAAAATTAAATGTAGACTTGCATAAATATGGTGAAAATAATAGAAATCTATTGAATTCTCTCTAAAAAAAATGAATTACCCCTTGGTATGAAGAGATTTGTGCTCTTGCAAACTGTGAGTTGAGTTGGTCTTGGCGATTATATTGAGCTGCTTCCTGCTGTCTAGAATCAAATGGGCCACTGAACTCTCTATTATCACGAATGGTTTCCCGAGACCTTTCCCCCCCAGAGGTAGGAAATTGTGCAGATCGACCACGCCAGTCACGATTGTCTGTCCCAGAATAACGACTCAGAGACTGATTTTGAAGCTACAGAAAAGAAAATGTGTCACAGAAGTGAGATTGTAGAGGTGAAATGACAAACAAAACAAATTTGAGCAAAATTATACATCAGAAAATATTTCTGGCCACTACAACCGTTCAACAGCATAAATTAACAAGTAAAGCATTTAAGCAAGATAAGGAAACACGAATATATGATACTTCATATTTGTAATCTAGCATCATGTTGATCATATTGTTCATCCACAAAAAAAAGGTTAATAGTATCAACTGAAACTCACATTGCTTTCTGCACTACCCCAGTTTTGATCTTCACCAAAAAATTCAGCTTCGACTTCTTGTTTGATTTTCAAAACATCTTCAGAGATGTTAACAACCTATGAGAAAATAAGTAGCATAATCAGACATTAAATAAGATGTAAATAACGATACAGACAGAGTATAAAAAATTTCTAGATATGACCCTTAAGAACAGAGTTCGTCATTAAAAAAATTACATAAAACATATATATGCTGAGAGTAAAAACACCTTTACCACTTATGTAATCCATCTGGAAGAAAAATTAGGCACTGATCAAAATGATTATTCAATATAACAAAGAAAAAAGGACTCGAGTCTGCTTCTTTATGCACCCCGAAAAGGTAGAAAACAGTGTGTGTGTGTGTGTGTGTGAGAGAGAGAGAGAGAGGGAGAGAGAGACAACAAAGAGTGTGTGTGAGAGGGGGGGGGAGGGGGAAGAGAGACAACAAAGTGTGTGAGTGAAAGAGAGAGTGAGAGAGCGAGAAATAAGTGTTCACGAAAAGGACCAAGAAAAACATAGAAAAAAATCCAACTTACAAAATTTGTTGGAGTATTTGGCCAATGCAACACTATTGTAGGAAGGAAAAAAATCCCTATCTAACACACTGAAAAATTATTCCAATTTTAGCACTTAGCCACCTCAGCTGATCACAATGAGATGCTTGCCATGTTGATTCCATTTTTATGTTTTATTCAAGTGGCCTAAAGTTATAAAAATACAAAATATCTAACTGATTTGATTACTTTCTTTTTTTCCCCAAAGAAACACAGTTGATTTAAATGACATACAAAATAAAACTAGCTACAATCACTTGTTTATTACATCTCCATATCAAGACCAACGACTCCTCCAGAGCACCATTTGTCCCTTTGCTTATGAGAATTCTTGTTTCTCCATTACCTTTACTAACACATCACATACATTAAATCAAATTTGTGATCAATTTACAAAAACTCCTGTACAAGATTAGTGGAATTTGAGATCATGCTCGCTACCAGCTACCCTCTGAACTTTAGCCAAGTCGCCACCAGGCACAATTTTGCGACATCGGTGACTTATTTCACAATTGAACCCAGTTGGGTACCAATCCACAAACTGGATGTTACTCTGTTGCTCCTGATCTTGATTGGGGCAACAGCTACCTTCACATCCTTTGGCATATCACCCCTATACATATGGCAGGAAATGTCCTTCCCATGGTACAGATCACATTAAATAATTCAGTTTGCTGTGTTAGTCATTTCTGCAACTGAAAGTTGTTTGTGATGAGGGCTTCTCTCTAGATATAACCAGTGGATACAAAGAAATCATGACATAGGTTCTTGATTATGAGCCTCAGTTAGACTCACACTCGGTTGCATTGCATTATGGGATCCATGAAAATGGTGAGATGCAAGAAATGTGCATATGATCTAAGTGGGTCTCTCAATATATCTAGCAATCTGTGGCCAACATTTTAGATTGCCTGATTCTCGAGGAGTATCAGTGTTAGTGTAGGGTATATAAGTTAATGAGATATTGTTGTAAGAATGGCAGAGGTCAAGACTTGAGGCAAAGGGTAACGGGAGTATGATGCAACTGAATTTCTTTCCATATCCATAAAAAGCCTTTCAAGAAATACAAATCTAAGGCCAGGACCTGTCTCAATATATCTATTGTTTGCATCACTTAATAACCCTTGACATAGTTATTCTGTCGTCCTCTCTGCTATTGTTGGGTTGTTCCGGATGGAACAAAAGGTGGGTACATACCGGTTGGTCCGGCTAACTGGTTCCCACCTCATTGATGCGAGTAGGTTGCAAGGTGATGAATAAGGCATGGGAATGTGTTTTCCGCCTTATAAATTGCTGAAGAACGTGTTGAGAGCATCGTCTGGCCATTACTTTATTTGGCACTTTGCATTTGCCCATCAAGTTTTTTTTTTATGTCTGTCAGGTCGATTGCTATGTTCAATGCAATAAAGCTCTCAGTAGTCATAACCAACCTGAATAACAGAGAGACTAATGTGGATATAGAAACACGCTTTTTTATTTCTTTTGTTCAATGTTACCAGTGTTGTTAGCATCACAAGGAGATGGAGTCCACAAAGATGCCAAAGATGTATTTAAATACGTCCAAGGGAAAATAAAAATTGGGGATGCATTTACCATTTGGTGTTATTTTAGGTAGTTTAATAAAAAAATAAAATTCAGCCCATGTGGCAAGTCCTCTCCCAAAATTTGCTGATCTGGTGAAAAATGTATCATATTGGAAATAACTTTTTGCTAGGTGTTAGACCGGGATCCGTTCTTAAAGTAGTGCTATTCTAGTCAAAAGCTCTTCAAAGGAGGAGCGGAAAAGAAAAGAAATAAGGGAAAGATAAAAAGGAAAGAAAATAGAATTACAACATTCCATCTTTAAAATGTCAAAAGAAGGATGAAATACAAAGAGATTGCAGAGAACATGCCAGATGTACTAGTACTACAAAAGGAAAACACATGAAGGAATAGAGAGAAAACCGATCCATTATTTATGCTTGCAAGATAGTCTTGCAACAGGTGACCCCACTAACAACCATAGCAGAGGCAACATCTATGAGCAAACTAAAATCTACTTCAATATAACAATATCACCAAACCAGTAACATGTGCACACATTAAGATCACAGATTTAAAACAATACCTCTCTAAGTTGTAACAGCTGATCTCGGGTGTACCGAACTCGTTCATGACCGTCGAACCAAGAGTCTCCGGTCTATGACAACAAATCAAAGAAGAGTCAAAATTTTCTAATTACTTGCCAAGTTAGCAATAAAAAACAAAATAATTAATAACACGGAACCAATCGAGATTTTTTTTTTACACAAGCAGTTTATAAAAAAAAATTAATAAATAAATGGGAAAAAACTTCTTTAAATGAAAAACTCGCATCTGGTACCCATTAATTAAATTGTGAGGTTGCACTAACTGCAATAGATTATAAGCAATTACTGTACAGCTGGTGTCAACTGCTACATGCTATGCACAAAACAAGGTTTCCATAATATATTCAAAGTGTTTTGCTTAAGTCAATGACAAAGTCCAGCTGGAAGACTCAGTGGACTGGAAAGTCCAAATTATCGGGACATCCAACTACAACACCTGGATTATGGCAGGAAAATGAAGGTTTATGCAGAATAATACTCTGGCAATATGAACCACTCTGTGTGATAAAAAGCCGACAACACCACTATACCCAGCATCAGTTATAAGAACTCTAGAAATCCAACAAACATGGAAAGGCATCCTCAAGATCCCTCTCCCAAACACACTCTTTGAAAAGGATCATGTACTAACGACATGCAACCAATTATGACAACCATTTCATGACACGGGTTAGAAACTCCGCCAGCTTCCCACCATCCATTGGACTCCATTGATGAAGCTGGCAGCACTCATTTTTCTCATGTTCCAACACAAGCATGAACTCCCCTTCTTTCATAAATCCTCTTCTGTGGGGCATCCGTGTGAGTGGGTTCTTTGTGGGCAATCGGATACTCACTGCATGACCACCTAAGGCCTTCATATTACTACAAGTGCATAATTACAGCAAGAAAACCTCATAAGTAAGCTGCCAAGAATTAGAACATTAATTTCATTCAACAACTCTCCTGCCCATTCCCACCTCTTTTAAAGCCAATAGTATTGGAAACTCATTGTGAAGATTTAAATAGTTATTCTCCAAACAAGCCGTGTTTTTCATCTTTCTCCTTTCCACGAACAAATAAAACAAAAACTTCCAGAACTATACAAGAAAATACAACCTGCCCAAAGATTTTCAGAAGAAAATAAACCTTCCAAGCCCACAGGCGCAATACAATTTACAAATGTCATAACACACGATTTTGATAAAAAGCAGTCTATAATAGTACATGATCCAAGAACAAAAACTAAAACATATACTATCAATTTATAGATAATCCAATCCATTCTTTAGTTAGAATTCAATGCGGAGAAAAAAAAATATAGAATAACTTTTTTCCTTATCTAAAATAAAACTTATAATTAAAAGATATCTAAATGTAATATATAGCAGATTATGATCCAAAGCACATGAAACAATTTAACAAACCACAAAAGCGTGTGTGCATATTAACTCACAGCTACAAATATATATAATGAGTATAACAATTCCCTCACATCAAATTCAGTAGAAATCACAAACAGAAACATGTAAAAACCTAAAAAGAATTCAAAAAATTTGTAAGAAGTAGCAAAAACCCTGGATCCGAAAAAGAATCAACCTTGTTAGAGAGAGGAGGAGCACCGCCATGAGGACGAAGAACCGGAAGATCAGAAGGTAGAGAAGAACCAAAAGCCGAAGACTCGAAGCGAGAGCCAAGGACTCTACTTCCTCGGTTGCCTCCACCACCAGGTCTCAAGCTCAACACCGTCTGATCAGCCTGCATACCTCAATCTTTCAGTCTCGATTGCCAATCGCCCCCGTCCGATCGAAAAAAAAAATCAGAAAAAGTAACAACAACACGCTGAATCTGATAGATTGTATATAGTTTCGGAGAGAGAGAGTGAGATGGGAGCAAGGATTGGAGATGGAGCAGAAGGAGAGTTTTTTTTCTCTCTCTTCTGCGAAGAGCAAAGAAAGGGAAGAGAGAGAGAGAGAGTTTGCGAGGCCGAAGGATAGAAAAAAAAACCCTTCCTTTGGAGGTCATTGTGGAATTTTCACTGTTTTTTATATCGATTTTTTTTTTTTAACTGTAGTTGTAGCTCTACTTTCAAATTACGTCACTGTCCTAAGTTTGTTGGGATGTCAGTTAAGATATTCTTTTGGTTTTGTGGACGAATTTACCCTCGTATTCTTGTGAAATTTCACTGCTGCCCGACAAAACTTTTCTATTTCATGTTAAACATCTTGGGCCAAATTTTTATAATTGTTGTATTAAGAAATGCTATGATTATTTGCGAGTGACTGTCACATGCAATTTGATTAGCGAGTACATTACACGCGTACATAATCATGCTTGATATTGGCATGTGAAATGCATCCGTCAATTAAAACGTGAGTTTTCATACTCGTAACTATCACTCATATTTCTCTTGTTATATTACGATGGGATAAGTGGTATTATCATGTTAATAATTTTCATATAATGATTCTTTGCCATTTTAATGTTAGTTTTTGAAATATGTTTCTTTTAAGAAATTAAATATAAGAAATGTTATAATTCTTAAAATAAGTAATACAAGTGAGTGTTTGGAGAGTTTTTTCAATTAGACAAACAGTAGCAGACCTACAGGTAAGCTAAGAAGAGTTATGATCTCCCTCAAAGTTTTAAAAATTGTATTTTTTACCCCTATTTTCCATACAAATTTTTAAAAAAATTAGAAGTTCCCCCCCTCAAACTTTTCATATCTCTACATAAAGTCCCTTTAAATTTTAACTTTTATGTTTTTGTCCCCCTAACTCTACGGGTCAAGTCCGTCACTGCATACAAAATGTTTATGGAAAAAAAAAAACTAGAATTATTTTGCATAAAAACTTTTTTGTTAAAATAGCTTATAAATGCAAATGCAAAATGGTAATATAAGAGCTCTCTCTAAGGGCCTAAGTAAAAGAGGTTAATAATTCATGGCATGTATTAAAGGTGTAGGAAAAAATAGACATAATCTTCGCACATAATGTTGATTAAATAGTATGTGTTGGAATTTTAGAACAAAATGTAAAACTTAACTATTGACAACACTACACATGAGTGCATATCCGAACAAAACCTTAAATTCAATTATTGGTGTGATTTCAGTGCTTCATTGATCTAAATTGAATGAGTTTCACATTGTGGCTAGCTTTTGAAGTATTATAATTATTCCATGGGATAAAAAGAACATAACGACAACATTTTTTTTTTTAATCAGTAAACATAACAACAATAAGAATAAATATTGAGAGGAGTCAAACAGGGATCGAGTACAGCGTAAACATGTTTGGATAAAAAGACGTTGTTTTTAATTATCCTTATATTTATTTGACGAGTGACAAAATCTGTTTCGTGACTTTACGATGATAAATTGAAGAATTTTTCAGTATTAAACAATCAAATCAAACGACAAAACAAACTTTAAATAAACATGTTAAATTACAAAAGTAACCCGCTAAACTTCACTATTTAATTATTTAGAACCCAAAAGAATAGGATAAATTTAATCCTGAAAATTTTATAAACAAAAATAGGACAAGAAAGAAATCCATAATTTTGATTCAATCGGGAGAAATCCATAATTTTGATTCAATCTGGCTTAGGTAGAGTTTCAAACTTTGTTTGGGGTGGAAAAAATAAAAAACAAAAAAGAAAGCCCCAAGGGCACCAAGGTAAATTCACTAGCCAAACTTATGAGCTTTGTCATTCAAGTTCAGGAGTTATCTAGGGATAGAATTGGTACTTTCCCAACCAGAACATAATTTCCCTCATAATTATTACTTTCCTTATAAAGCCCTTCTTTCTAAAAAATCCAACGTTTCCAAACAAACATGTGCCCTTTTGTAACTCTTTGTTTGCCCTATTTTTTACCGGTTACCGGAAATGGGCTCCACGCCCGACCGCCCAATCCGGCCCAGGTTCGGCGCACTCTTGCCACCATCTGGTTAAATCTGTAAGCGACAGCGAGACTCTAGACGCACACGTGCCGGTTATGTCTGATCTGATTTCACTCACTTTTTATGGCCTTTTTATAGTATACAGTGTGCTACGCGTTGGACTTCATGGTCTTGACACGTACACCGTTACGTCACCGTCTAGAAACTTTATCTTATGCCTTGTTTGGAGTGTTCATATTTAATTGGCTTCAGCTTTTTATCTTTTTCCCCTTTTTTATTTCTTCTCGCTTTATGAACTTGCGCATTATATCAGAATCCAGATTACGAAGATCTATCTTTGGATTATATCAGATTATGAAGATCTATCTTATGTAATCCTAATATTATGGTAAACAAAATAATTCACAAACTAAGAAAAAAAAGATTAAGTTGAACTAAAATGGAAAAAGGGCATGAAAGTAAAAATAAAATTAATTAAATATAACTAAGCTAATTTATTCATTTTAAAATTATATGGCGCATAATGTGTAATTGTTGAGGATATTACCGTGCTATAAATTTATTTAATTGTTGAAATTATGTTGAGATTAAAAAAAATTAGAAAATAAGTGGGTTAATATTTTTATGAAAGTAATTCCAAAATTACGTGCAAAGATTTTTTTTTTTATAAGTAATAATAGAAAATGTATGAAAAAGGCCTAAAGAGAACGGTATAACATATGCAAAAGTCGTAAATATATATATATATATATATATATATATATTGAATGTTAGGATCAAAATTTTAAAATTTTTATTTTTCAAATTTGGAGATAGTTGACTTTTATAAATTTTAAGGAACCAAAATTAATTTTATTAATGAATTTAAATTGCCCTCATTAATATTTGTTTCTTGCTCCGCCACTAAGTGGACCCTATTTTTGTAAAAGGATGTGACAAAGATGGACTATAAAAAGTGACACATTTTTCATAACTCGTATTTGTCTCACATTTTTCACAAAGGTAAGATTTATTACTCATGGGCTTACTAGTGACGGACTGGACATTCGACAAAGCAGGAATTTTGTGAAGATATAAAAGATATTATTTTGGGGGAACTTCTAATTCTTTAAAAAATTATCATAAAAATTAAGGATAAAAAATGAAAAATTCAAAAGTTTGGGGGCATTGCCCCCTGGGTATAATGTGGGTCCATCAATGGACTTACCATGAAACTACTGATGAATCTCATATTTTGGGATAAAGATAGATTATAAGAGGTCGAACAACTATCTTTACTTAATATATATTAAAGGATATTAACTTTTAATCATCATTCATCCATGATTCCAAATATTTTTGAAAATTATTATTGAGTTGGAATGAAGATAAGAAAAGGCTTAAAAAAACACTAGTTATTGAGTTAGAATGAAGATAAGAAAATGCTTCAAAAAATAAAATAAAATAACTTGTTCTCCAATTCAAACATAAAAAAGAAACATACCGGTCACAACCATTGATCTCCAAATCTTTTCTAACCAAAGTCCTCAACCAAGCTACTGCTACAGATGTTCTCTCTTTCTTTCACCATGAGGTAAGGTGAATGATGGTTGTGAGGGATAGAATCCTCACAGATACAGATTCCTTCTGACAAGTAGAGGGATGTGAGAAATTTTTAAGAGGATGATAAATAACATTACAAGGTAGAGTGATTTTGGGGAGAAGGTATAAGCTAGTTTCAGGAGAGAGATCTGAGAGGAAAATGAGACTAACTGAGTGTTGAGAAACACTTACAATTAATCCTCCCTTTAGATCTATAATGGAAGTCTCTTTAATAGAGTTCAAGCTTATTGAATGCTTGATTTTATTCTTAGCGATGGCTGTGTGTTGCCTTTTTCTTAGTGCCTATCTACTTGTAGAGGAATGTTTGTCCCTTATTTATAGCATAAGAGAGACGTGTTGTCCAAGCTGACTTTAAGTGGAGAGTCGCCTCGTCGTATCACATGCTCTACTCATGTGGCTGATTGGAGAGTTGTTAATTTCACAAGTTAGCGGCTTTCGACTATCGTTAACAAAGGTAATCAAGTTAAAAAGTTTAAAACAAGTATGCTAGTTTATAATTATGAACTATTTAAAATAACCAGTAATGAATCTATACTTGAGATGTTTACTGAATTCACTAATATTATTAACTCTTTAAAAGCTTTAGGTAAGAGCTTTAGTAATGTGAAAATTGTGAGAAAAATATTCAGGTCACTATCAAGGAGTTGGAACCAAAAGTGACAGCCATCCAAGAAGCCAAATATCTCAAATTCTTAGTCTTCGTGAGTTTCTTGAATCTCTCATGACTTATGATCTAACAATAAAAAGTCATAACGAAGAGGAAAGCAAGCAAAAGAAAACCATCGCTCTCAAATCATTGTTCCATGAATGTGAAGCTGAAGATGATGATTAAGAGGATGAGGATGATGATGTTTCCATGATTACAAGAAGATTCAGAAACTTTCCCCGAAAAAGAAGTAATTTGGAAGGGGGGAACAAAATGGAGAATCAAGTAAAATCGAACCTTTAAAAAAGGGTCCCCCCATATGTTCTGAATGCAAAAGATTGGTATAAATAAAAGTCGAATTTTCTCAACTCAAAAGAGAATGAAAGAAAAACAAAAAGAACGCAATGAAAGTAACTTGTAATGATTCGGAAAAAGAATCAAGTGACCAAGAAACTGTAAAAATTTTCCTTATGGCTAATAAAGATTTTCCTTATGGCTAATAAAGATTAAGTAATTTCTAACCTTAATTTCTCTCATACTTATGAAGAGTTGTAAGATGCTTTTGAATAATTACATGATGAGCTCAAGAAAATTACTTTAAAAAATGTTGATTTCAAAAAGAAAATCCCTTTTCTTTCAAATGAATTAAATGATCTGACTTTGAAAAAGGAGAATGAACAACTTTTCTTAAAGAGCAAAAATTTTGAAAATCTTAAAGTTGAAACTCTCTCTTTGAAAGAAGGTTGAGGATTTACACTCCACTTTAAATAAATTTACTCAAGGAAATGAGATTTTTTTAGATAAAATTATCTCACAACAAAAATGTCTTTGATAAGGTTTGTTTGGGGTGTAATACCTACAATAAATAAAAGTCGTATCAAAACTTTTTTTTGTTAAAGTCTCGATCTCAAATACACAGAATCATACTTACTTTTCAAATGCTTTTAAATAAACACTTGAAGGGCAAAGTCAAAATGTTTGGGTTCCTAAAGGAACAATTCTTCTCAAGGCTAATAAAAAAGAACCCGAAAAGATTTGGGTACTAAAGGGAGTCTCACTTAAGTGACTTTTGTAGGTATGTCTCAAATCCTCTTCAAGTAAGGACAAGTGACAAGTGATTCTTTGACAGTAGATGTTCAAAACACATGACCAAAAACAAGAATAAGTTCACTTCTCTCACACCAAAGAATGAAAATTATGTGAGCTTTGAAGACACCTCTAAAATTTAAAATTTTGACACAGGTAAAAACTTTTCCCTTTTTATTGAAATATTTTGCTTCTTGATGGTTTAAAATATAATTTGCTTAGCATTAGTCAATTATGTGATAATGATTATGTTATCATGTTTAAATTTAATAAATGTTAAATCAAATATGACTATAATTATGAAAATATGCTATTTGCATCTATTGCATAAATTTTGACAATATTAATTCTCAAAATATTAAATTTTTTTAAATCATAAATAAAAATAATTATTTATAATCTTAAGTCATTGTCACTTTATATCTTAAATTGTCTTGAGCCAAAGAAGCTTTGTCGATGTACATTACTATAAGAAAATGATAAAAAAAAAAAAGGGAGTCTGCATGTTTACTGAAGGCCACAAAGCCATATGCCATAAATCTCACCCACCAAGAAACAGAGGACTTCAAAGCAGAGAACCCAGCTTGCAGGTTCTAAACCCCTCCTTACTTCAATTAACCTCCTCAATCTCTTTGGCCCAGAATCACCAGAGCTACCATACACACTACGATCCCATAACTTCACTAACCTTTAATTCAGAAAATGGAAAAAAATAACTTAACAATGAACCCAATATGTTAGCTTCATTTCTCTTTCTGATATTTGTGAGGAGGTTCATTATGATGGAATTGTATCCTATAACTTATGACACAATCTAAAGGTGTTAGATGCGGATGCATCCTCAGCTTCTGCCATTTATAGTGGGCAGTGGATGGAAGTAAATGCAGATCTCTCATTTATCCTTTTTTTTTGCTTCAATTTATGGACAAAAACAAGTCCAAAGCACCCAAACCATAGAATCAAAACAAGAGCAATCCACATTCCAATTCCTAAATCCCTCTTCAAGGCTCAAGCCCACCAGAGCCTTGTTTTATTTATGCATCATACAACCTAAAAAAAGCCAGATTCTAGTTATAACATAGTAACATAAATTGCAAGTGAAGTTTGTTGTGTCTAAAAAACAAAACTTACTATATTTACATGCTATCTCAAAGCATTGTTTTACATTTATTGCAACATATGTATATTACTTATAGAAAACAACAAAAATACCAAGAAGGACACAAAACCATAACTCATAAAACTCTCCCACACAGAAACAGGGCACTCAAAAAGCAGAGACCCCAAACTTGGTACTTAAAATACTTCTGAAAAACCTATCTTCACATTCAATCGACCTCCTCAATCTTTGGCCCAGCACCACTAGCAGAACCACCAGAACCACCATAGCCACCACCAGGCATGTCACCCATTGGCACATCTCCACCACCTTGATACATCTTAGATATAATAGGGTTGCACAACCCCTCCAGCTCCTTCAACTTGTCTTCAAGCTCATCAACTTCAGCCAACTGGTTCCTCTCCAACCACTCTATGGTCTCCTCCACTGCCTTCTCTATCTTCTCCTTGTCACCCGGATTCAGTTTCGCAGCAAACTTCTCATCCCTCACTGTATTCCTCATGTTGTAGGCATAATTCTCTAGCGAATTTTTCGCCTCCACTTTTTTCTTCACATCCTCATCCTCTGATTTATACCTCTCAGCATCTTTCACCATCTTCTCAATCTCTTCTTTGCTCAACCTACCCTTGTCATTGGTGATCGTGATCTTGTTCTTCACACCTGCAGTCTTGTCCTCCGCCGATACATTCAGAATACCATTGGCATCAATGTCAAAACACACATTGATCTGCGGCACACCTCTGGGCGCCGGCGGAATTCCAGTGAGCTCGAACTTGCCGAGGAGGTTATTATCCTTGGTTCTTGCTCTTTCACCTTCAAAGACCTGAATTAAGACGCCGGGCTGATTGTCTGAATATGTAGAGAAGATCTGCTCTTTCTTGGTCGGAATTGTGGTGTTCCGGGGAATCAGAACTGTCATGACACCTCCGGCGGTTTCGAGCCCAAGGCTGAGAGGCGTGACATCAAGCAACAGCAAGTCCTGCACTTTCTCGTCGCCTTCCCCTGTCAAAATCGCCGCCTGAACCGCAGCACCATACGCCACTGCCTCGTCGGGATTGATGCTCTTGCAGAGCTCCTTCCCATTGAAGAAGTCCTGCAAAAGCTGCTGAACTTTGGGAATTCTGGTCGACCCACCAACGAGAACCACCTCATGAACCTGACTTTTGTCAATCTTCGAGTCACGAAGAACCTTCTCCACCGGCTCCATACATTTCCTGAACAAGTCCATGTTCAGCTCTTCAAACCTTGCTCTTGTAATGGTTGCGTAGAAATCGATTCCTTCATATAAAGAATCGATTTCTATGGTTGTCTGGGTGGTAGATGACAGAGTCCTCTTCGCCCTCTCGCAGGCAGTTCTCAATCTCCTCAACGCCCTCGCGTTGCCGCTAATATCCTTCTTGTGCTTCCTCTTGAACTCTGCAACAAAGTGATTCACGAGCCGATTGTCGAAATCTTCACCGCCCAGATGGGTGTCGCCGGCAGTGGCCTTGACTTCGAATATCCCTTCTTCAATTGTCAGTAGCGACACATCAAACGTCCCGCCTCCAAGGTCGAAGATGAGCACGTTTTGCTCACCCTTTCGAGACGCCTTCTTGTCCAACCCGTACGCAATCGCCGCTGCTGTGGGCTCGTTGATCATTCTCATCACGTTCAGCCCCGCAATCACGCCGGCGTCCTTGGTCGCTTGCCTCTGCGAGTCGTTGAAATACGCAGGCACAGTGATCACTGCATTCTTCACGACATGACCCAAAAATGCCTCTGCCGTCTCCTTCATCTTCGTCAACACCATGGATGAAATCTCTTCAGCAGAGAACTGTCTCTCTTCTCCTTTGTACCGAACCACGATCATTGGCTTGTCACCGGGACCGGCGATGACCTTGAAAGGCCAGAGCTTCATATCACTCTGGACAGATGGGTCAGAGAAACGCCGACCGATGAGCCGCTTCGCGTCGAAGACGGTGTTGGCTGGGTTCATGGCGACCTGGTTCTTGGCCGCATCGCCGATGAGCCGCTCGGTGTCAGTGAAGGCGACATAGGACGGCGTCGTCCGATTGCCCTGGTCGTTGGGAATGATCTCGACGCGGTCGTTTAGCCAGACGCCAACGCAGCTGTAAGTTGTACCCAAGTCGATGCCTATAGCCTTCTTGTCTGCACTGGAAGCCATTGATAGAGCTTGAATTCAAAGAACGATTAATCTGCTGGTTGTTGAAATAGAGTGGATGCTCTGCAAAAACTATTCGTATAACTGTGTTTTGGATGATTGCGTTTGCTAGCTTTAGATATCGAAATCTGATATGAGAATGGTGCGGATTGCCATATATATAGGCAGGTGTATACATGTATCGGTGCTGTCGAGATGGATTGAGAAAGTTCGAGAGTTGGCGGTTAACTACGCTGGAGGGTTCTGGAAAAGTATGGTTCTAGAGGAGGTAAGGGTGTAAAAGAAGCCCGCCGGGCCGGGCCGGGCCATAATAGGTTCCCCCAAAATAACAAGCTGGGCCGGACCAGAGAATAAGGTCAGACCCAATCCTAGCCTTAAGCCCTACAAGCCTTAGGACAGGTGGGGCTCGCTAGAGGCAGAGCAATTTTATTCAATGGATAATTAAGTTAGAACAGTTTAGTATTCAAAAATGAAATGGCAATTTTATGAAATAAAATAAGAAATAAAAAAAAATATATATATATATATATAATAAAATAAGAATTATTCACTTTGACCAAAAAATTATTTGAAATAATTTTTAATAAAACGTTCATTACATGAAATAGGCATTCCTAATTATATCACATACAAAAATAAAAAATAAAAAAGTTAGAATAGATATTGTTGAAATGCTCATTCCATCGTACCAAACATGACATTATCTCACACTTATAATATTTGATAATTACAATGACATTTCTTATAATTTATAATATTATATTGATTTTCCTTATCAATGACATTTATAATATTATATTGATTTTCCTTATCAAAATTGTTGGGAGGCAAAAAATATAAATTTATCATTTTATCCTCATCATATATAATTATATAATTTTTTTGTAATTTTTTAAAAAGTAGAGAAGATCAGTATATTTAAAGATATTTTAGTTATTTAAAAAAAATTGATTGTAATCTAACACAATCAATGATAGATTTTGTAAAAATAATATTTTTTATATATTATCAATATATCACATTAGTCAACTTAAAGTTGAAAAACTTCTTAATTGATGAATGAATTGTCAACCTTTCTTTTGGAATACAAAGAATCATGATTAGTGAATACCTACAAGTTTACAAGTCATGGAATTTGATTCTTCTAAAATCATTTTTTGTAAATTATAATTGAATCATTTTTTTTTTATTAAACTTGTAAGTTCTCAAGAATTTGATTATTCAAAAGAAAAATTAGAATAATAAAGAAATCAAAAGTGTTAAAATTAATTACATATTATTATATCAATAAATAATTAACAAGTAAAATGTTAAACTACAACAAATTTAAAAAAAAAAAAAAAAGACAATGACAATGATAATGAGAGAAAAAAATTGAATGGTTATATCTTCATTTATTATTCATTTGCGAATTACTCAAATTTTATAATTAGTTAAGACATCAAGCCATCAACTATAAAATAAAAATGATAAAATCAAAAATACATCTAATTTGTATTACTATACTTGAAAAAAAATTATGAAAAAAACTATACATGAAAAATAATATAAATCCATTAGGCAATTGCAAATACTTTTTAGCGATGCATAGATGTTTGATGCTAGAAAGTGTCTCCCACTTTTAGTGACGCACATATGTTTGTTGTTAAAAAATGATAAATGAGAGTTTTAGTGATGCTCAACCATGCGTTGTTAAACTTAATTTTTTTTAAAATAATGTTCCTTTTCTGATTTTGTGACAATGTATTTTGACTTTCACATGTTCGAAACCTATTCCAAATAATCTGATATAATACCATCACAAACATTATAAAATCTAAGTGGGAATGCATTTGTAGAAATGAAATTTTAATTATAATAATAAATGTACAAATTTTCATTAAATTCAAAAATAAAAAAATTGTCTGAAACTACATGGCAACATATTTTTTGGAGATTCAAATAGAAAAAATAATTGAGAGTTTATCTTTTACATGCTTTCTTTTACCGTCCTAGTATTACAAGACTCATTTTCTTGTTTATTGGGACAAGTTGTGCAAATCAAAAGGGGGAAGGGGAATTGGCTTCCGAGACATGGAAGCTTTTAACTTGGCATTGCTTGCCATACAAGGGTGAAGGTTACTTCATGGCCAAAATTCTCTTTTCTTCTAGTATGCAAAGTTAAATATTTTCCAAATGAGTATTTTTTTGAAGCAAAATTGGGTTCATGTCCTTCATTTACGTGGAGGAGCATATTGGCTGCAAGACCAGTACTTGAGGCTGGGACACGCTGGAGAATTAGCAACGGTTGTGATGTGCAGGTGTGGGGTCAACGTTGGATTCCACAACCCTCATCTTTTAAAGTAGTTTCCCCTAGTTTTGGGTGTTGAATATTAAACTTAACTTTTGGAGTCTTATCTTTTAAGTTTTCTAGAAGTTTTTTTAATGTTCATGCATTCATAGTCTTAAGCATATATATGTCTATTCATATTTCGAGTTCATGTATGTATTTATGGGTGATACATGTATGGTACATTGTATATAAATGATGTATTAATTATAGGCTCATGTCCTCTAGCCTATATATACCTTGTACTCATGCCATTTTAGATATGGGAGTAAAATTGGAGTCTGAGTATTTTTTAGAGTGTTCAGTGAATTCCTCATCCATGTTTCATATCTCCTAGAGCTCTTGCGTGTAATTTAATTCCAACAAAGTGGTATCAGAGCCATTATAATTGTGGTAATGGCAACTAGTATGACGGGATTCCAATTCCCTCGGCTTACCAAAGACAATTACGATAATTAGGCAATTCGTATGAAGGTCGTGCTTGGCTCACAAGATGCTTGGGAGATTGTTGAATAAGGCTATAAAAGGCCACAAGATGAGGCAACGTTGACTCCTAATCAAAAGGATGCCTTGCAAAAATCTAAGAAAGATAGGGAGGCTCTTATTCTCATCCATCAATGTTTGAATGATTTTTTGTTTGAGAAAGTGGCCAATGCAACCATCGGAAAAAAAGTATGGGAGATTCTTCAAAATTGTTACAAAGGTGCTGACAAGGTGAAGAAAATTCGTCTTCAAACACTTAGAGGAGAATTTGAAGGTTTTCGAATGAAGGAATCCGAATATGTCTCAGATTATTTCTCAAAAGTTTTAGTCGTAGTAAATCAAATGAAGAGATATGGTGAAGTAATTCCGGATGTTCGTGTGGTGGAGAAAATTCTTCGCTCATTGAAACCAAAATTTGAACATATTGTAGTGGCAATTGAAGAATTGAAAGACTTGGAGTCCATGACCATTGACCAGCTCTTGGGATCTCTACAAGCACATGAGGAAAGGCTAAAGAAGAATACAAATGAGGCAAAGGAACATGTTTTCTAGTCAAAATTCTATTTGAGAGGTCAAGGAGAAGGACAACAAAGAGGTGGAAGAACTCAAAGAGGCTGAGGACGAGGCTGTGGCCATGGACAAGGAAGAGGTGGTCGTTGACCATCAAACAATGAATCTGAAGAAAGAAATCATTTTTCATCATCAAGGTCACGTGGACGTGAAAGAGGTAGAGGAAGAGGAAACCATACAAAGCCAAATGGAAGAATGTATGATAAGTCTCAAGTTGAATGTTACAATTATCATAAATTAGGACATTTTTCCTAGGAATGTCAAAATAATTCTAGTGACCTAGAAGAAAAAGCTCATCTTGTTGAACAAATTGAGGAGGAAGCTGAACCAACTTTGTTGTTAGCAGTTAAAGAAAATGAAGAATTGAAGGCAAATTTATGGTACCTTGATAATGGTGCTAGTAATCACATGTGTGGTGACAAAAGCAAATTTGTGGAGCTGGATGAATCTTGGAGATGCCATGTCACTTTTGGAGACTCCTCAAAAATTCTAATCATGGGAAAAGGTACGATCTCAATTCTTTTAAAAAATGGAGATCACAGAATTATGCCAGAAGTATATTTTGTGCCAAAAATGAAAAATAATATTTTAAGCTTAGGACAATTATTAGAGAAATGTTATGAAATTCTCATGAAAGATTGTAGTCTTGTTCTAAGAGATGAAAAAGGTAATTTGGTTGCTAAAGTTTCAATGACCAAAAATAGAATGTTCTTGTTGAATCTTCAAATTGATATGGCTAAATGTTTGGAAACAAGTGTGAAAGATATGACATGGAAATGGCACATGAGGTTTGGACACTTGAATTTTGGAGCACTACAATTGATGGCCAAAACAAAGATGGTACATGGGTTGCTTTCAATAAATCATCCAGATCAACTATGTGAAGGTTGTTTATTTGGTAAACAATTTAGAAGACTTTTCTGAAAGAAGCCACTACAAGAGCAAC
This sequence comes from Nyssa sinensis, assembly GCA_008638375.1. Lineage (NCBI taxonomy): Eukaryota > Viridiplantae > Streptophyta > Magnoliopsida > Cornales > Nyssaceae > Nyssa > Nyssa sinensis. Next base: position 9,585,755 of record CM018040.1, read on the forward strand.
AGAGTCACTAGAACTTGTGCATACAGATGTTTGTGGTCCGATCAAGCCATCATCATTTGGTAAGAACAATTACTTCTTGCTTTTTATTGATGATTTTAGTCGAAAAACCTAGGTGTATATTTTGAAGGCAAAGTCTGAAGCTTTTAGGGCTTTCAAGAAATTTAAAGCATTGGTTGAGAAGCAAAGTGATTACATCATTAAAGCCTCAAGATCCGATAGGGGAGGCGAATTCACCTCAAATGAATTTACAACTTTTTGTGAAGTTAATGGAATTCGTCGTCCCTTAACTGTTCCAAGATTTCTACAACAAAATGGAGTCAACGAGAGAAAGAATAGATCAATTCTTAACATGGCCCAGAGCATGTTAAAGAGTAAAAAAATGCCAAAGAGTTTTGGGCAAAAGCTGTTAATTGTGCAGTTTATTTATCAAATCCTTGTCCTACAAGGAGTGTGGCAAACATGACACCACAAGAAACTTGGAGTGGAAAGAAGCCCAGTGTCTCACATTTGCATATATTTGGGAGTATTGCCTATGTGCATCTTCTAGATCAAGAAAGGTCAAAGCTAGATTATAAGAGTGAAAAATATATTTTTATTGATTATGATGCAAGCTCCAAAGGATATAAGCTCTACAATCCTATCACTGGGAAGACTATTGTCAGTCGAGATGTGGAATTTAATGAAGAAGACATGTGGGAATTGAATACTCAAAAAGAGAAAAAAATATGATTTCTTTCCTATTTTGAAGAAGAACAATCAATGGTTGAGGCACTATAAAAACTTATCGAAGCATCACAAGAGTCGACTACACCTCCATCACAAGCATCATCTTCTCATTATGAATCACTACCGTCATCATCATTAGAAGAAAGCTCAAGTGAGAGAAGGGCCTATTTTCGAAGCCTCAGAGATATTTATGAGGAAACTGAACCACTGGACTTATTTTGTTTCTTTGTTGATTTTGAACCTATGGATTTTGAAGAAGCTCAGCAAGAAGAAAAATGGAGAAAAACTATGGATGAAGAGATCAAAGCCATTGAAAAGAATGAAACATGGGAGCTAACAACTTTACGTAAAGGACAAAAGGCCATTGGAGCAAAATGGGTGTATAAAGTGAAGAAGAATGCCAAAGGAGATATGGAAAGATATAAAGTAAGACTAGTTGCTAAAGGTTATAGTCAACGTGCTGGAATTGACTATGAAGAGGTATTTGCTCCTGTTGTTCGTTTAGAAACTATACAATCGATACTTTCTCTTGCAGCACAGAATAAGTGGAAGGTTTATCAAATGGAAATCAAATTCGCTTTTTTGAATGGATTTCTTGAAGAAGAAGTATGTATTGAAAAACCCATGGGGTATGTGATTAAAGGCCATAAAGATAAAGTTCTTAAGTTGAGAAAAGCCTTGTATGGCTTAAAGCAGGCACCAAGAGCATGGAACAGCAGAATTGACAAATATTTTATTGAACATGGTTTTTCTAGATGCCCTCATGATCATGCTCTTTATGCTAAGGTACATGAAAATGAAGATATTTTGATGGTTTGTCTATATGTAGATGATTTAATTTTTTAGGCAATAATTCAAACATGTTTGAAGAATTTAAGAAAGCCATAATACAAGAATTTGATATGACTGATATTGGAATGATGGCTTATTACCTTGGCATTGAAGTGAAGCAAATGGAGGAAGGTATATTAATTTCTCAAGAGAATTATGCAAAAGAAATTTTCAAGAGATTTAAGATGAGTAACTGCAAGCCTGTAAACACCCTTGTGGAATGTGGAGTTAAACTGTTAAAGCATGAAGATGGTGAAAATGTTGATGCAACAGTTTTCAAAAGCCTAATTGGAAGGCAGCGATACTTGACATGTACAAGTCGGATATTCTATTTGGTGTTAATTTAGTTAGTCAATTTATGGAAACACCTACCATAACTCATCTCAAGGCCACCAAAAGAATACTTTGGTACATTAAGGGCACACTTGACTTTAGCCTATTCTACTCATTTTCTGATGAGTTTAAACTTGTTGGATATTGTGATAGTGACTGGGCTAGAAGTTTGGATGATCGAAAAAGCACTACGGGCTTTGTTTTCTACTTGGGAAATAATGCTTTTACATGGAGTTCAAAGAAGCAACCAATAGTGGCACTATCAACTTGTAAAGCTGAGTATGTTACTGCTACATCATGCATATGCCATGTAATTTGGCTTAGAAATTCGATGAAGAAGCTCCGATTGGAACAAAATGAAACAACATAAATTTTTATTGACAACAAATTGGCAATAGCATTAGCCAAAAATCTGGTGTTTCATGATCGAAGTAAGCATATTGATACTAGGTATCATTTCCTCAAAGAATGCCTTATAAGAAAGGAAGTACGGCTTGAGTTTGTGAAGTCTCAAGATCAGATTGCCGACATACTCATAAAGCCACTCAAGTATGATATTTTTCACAAGCTTCGAACATTGCTTGGAGTTAATAAGAAAGATCAAGTTTAAGGGGGGTGTTGAATATTAAACTTGACTTTTGGAGTCTTATCTTTTAAGTTTTCTAGAAGTTTTTTTTATGTTCATGCATTTATAGTCTTAAGCATGTATGTGTCTATTCATATTTTGGGTTCATGTATGTATTTATTGGTGATATATGTACGGTACATTGTATATAGATGATGTATTAATTATAGGCTCATGTCCTTTAACCTATATATGCTTTGTACTCATGCCATTTTGGAAATGGGAGTAAGATTGGAGCCTAAGTATTTTTGAGAGTGTTCAGTGAATTCCTCTTCCATGTTTCATATCTCCTAGAGCTCTTGCGTGTGATTTAATTCCAACATTGGGAAGTTTAAGGATACAAGGGTTTGTGGGTTAATTGATTTAAGCTTTATGTCATGGAAGGAGCAACTCCTCCATTCTATTTTCCTGCAGCACGAAGCGGATGAAATTTGCAAGATCCTTTTAAGCTTGAGAGCTTCTCCTCACAAAATTATATGACACTTCATGAGGAGTGGAGAATTTTCAGTCAAAAGTGTATATTCTTTAACTACTCAATTTCTGTTGAAAAATAATTCTTCTATAGAGCGGGAGAGTTCGAATATGTAAGAGGTGAACAAGACATGGAAAACTCTGTGAGCTTTAAGCATTCCAAACAATATAAAAAACTCTAATTTGGAGAGCTGCAAGGAATATTCAGATGAAAAATAAGGAAATACTACTGCTCTTATTTATTAACGTGAACACATAACTTCAGAACTAAATTTGCTAAAGAGTAGTGTCCATATTTAAACATAAAAAAGAATGATTTGTTACAGGAAAAAAATCCTAAGAGATTTGATTAACTCTATGCTGTGGTTACACATAAGATATCCAAAACTGTGCTGATAGCTTCAAGCCCAAGATATGCTCACCTTCTTCCTAGGAAATCCTTATCTTGTTTGAATTACCACTTTGGGTTGAATCTATTGCCCCTTGAGACTCTTTATCATCCAACAACTCTCCATCAACATTGCATAATTTGTGGGATTTCTCATCTTTATTTCTCTAATAATTTTGTGACACCTTATCGCTCCATTGAATCCCACAGATCAAGCCGGGCTGTTGGGTTGTGCTAATACCCGCCCTCAAACTATGCCGGGATTAGAGGCAGAGTTTGTTTCGAAAGTTACTGAGAGGAGCCTTTGACATTGGTTTGGTGAAGAGGTCTGCCACTTGATTTGTTGTGGAGATATGTTTAGTGATGAGTAGTCCAAGTGCAACTTGTTCGCGCACAAAATGGTAATCCAACTCAATGTGTTTACTTCAAGCATGAAACATCGGATTAATTGTCATATGTAGAGCACTTATGTTGTCACAGTAGAGAGTCAGAGTGGAGGCTAATATAACACATAGATCTTTGAGAATAAAGGTCATCCATGTGAGTTCAACTGTTGTGTTTTCCATGGCTCTATACTCTGCTTCAGTGCTGGATCGTGAGATAGTGTGTTATTTTTGGGCACACCAGGAGATGAGATTTTTGCCAAGAAAAGTGTAGTATCCAGTGGTAGATCTCCTTGTAGAAGGACATCCCGCCCAGTCTGCATCTGAAAAAGCACAAATGTCAAGTGTTGTATTGGAAGTAAAGTGTAATCCTATGGCAATTGTTCCTTTAACATATCTTAAGATATACCGAACCATTTTTAAATGCATAAGAGTGGGAGCATGCATGAATTGAGACACGTAATTAACACTATATGAGAGATCTGGTCGTGTGAGAGTTAGGTATTGTAAAGCACCAACAAGTCCTTTAAAATAACTTGGGTCTTCCATCAAAGCTTCATTTTTTGAGGTCTTTGTTCTTGTTTCAAGAGTTGTGCTCATTGGCTTACAATCAACCATGTGAGCATGTTCAAGGATGGTAAGTGCATAGTGTGTTTGTGAAAGATGAAGACCGTCTGTTGTCTTAGAGATTTCAATGCCTAGGAAGTGATGGATTGATCCCAAGTCCTTCATTGCAAATTTAGAGCTCAAGAGTTGAATAAATGTTGAAACTAGAGCTGTAGAGGAACCAGTCAGAAGCATATCATCTACATAAAGACGAAGAATTAGTGTCCCAAGGTTATAATGATAAACAAATAAAAATGTGTCTGCTAAACTACAAAAATCCATATTTTAACAAAAAAGCACCAAACCGATCAAACCAAGCACGAGGTGCTTGTTTGAGTCCATAACGGGCCTTTTGAAGCTTGCAAACATGTTTTGGATATTGCGAGTCAGCCATTCCTAGAGGTTGTTCCATGTAAATTTCTTCTGAAATTAAACCATGTAAAAAAGCATCTTTTTACGTCAAGTTGACGTATGGGCCAATTTTGAACAAGTGCTATGGTGAGGACAATATGGATAGTTTCAAGTTTGATGACTGGAGAGAAGGTTTCTGTGTAATCCAACCCGTCAACTTAATGATAGCCTTTTGCCACAACTTGAGCTTTGAGTCTATCCAACGAACCATCGGGTTTGAGTTTTGGCTTGAACACCCATTTAGACCCAATAACATGCATGTTCAAGGTACGTGGAACAAGTTTCCAAGTCTGATTTTTGTGAAGTGCCTCAGGTTCTTCATCTATTGCTGCTTTCCATCTAGGGTGAGCAAGAGCAGAGCGTATATTATGAGGTTCTTGAGGGACGTTGGTTGAGGATACGGAGGAGGTTAAGACATATTTTGGATTGGGTTAAATGATGCCTTTTTGTGACCGAGTCACCATAGAATGTAAGGGTTGCTGGAGTGTTGGAGCGTGAGCTAGCTGGAAGGTGTGCTGTATGTCAGGTTGTTTGGTTCCTGAAGAAGGTATGTGTATAGGTTGATTAATTATGTCAGTGTGCATGTGAGGTAGTGAGTGAATTGAGTGTTGTAGCTGGTGTGCTTACTCATATCGTGGTGTAAATGGCTGCTGCTAGGCTGCGGCCTCTGTTTCAGATAGAAGTTGCAGACTTTTAGTTGTGTTGGGGATGGAATTTGTAGACAGGTGGGCTGCGGTTGGCAATGATGTTGCGGGTAAGGGACTCGAGCATGGTGGTGAGGATATTTGTTGTCCAGTTCCTATAGCAGAAGACGTGGTAATGTTAGGCAACCATGAACCAAAAATGCTCATGACATGTGATGTTGGTGGTGCAACACTTTGGTTCCGTGTGGTTTTATAAAGGAAAAATAATTCATCAAAGACTACATGACGAGAAACAAAAAACTTCCTGCTAGGAGGATGAAAACATTTGTATCCTTTATGTTTGTCATTATAGCCAACAAAGACACAAAGAATGGTTTTTGGATCAAATTTGTGTTGTCGTGTATCCCACGTATAAGGAAAACATTTAGAACCAAAGACACGAAGAGAGGGGTAATTTGGGTGAGTGCCATACAATTTAAAGTATGGAGTTTCAGAGTGAAGAGCAGACGAAGGCAAGCGATTTATTAAGTAAACAGCCGTGGTAAAGGCTTCTACTCATAAAAATAAAGGAACATCGTAATGAAATAGCATGATCATTCCAAGTTCTCTTATGATCCTATGTCGCCTTTCAACCATACCTGTTTGTTCTGGAGTAGATGGGCATGAGACTTGATGAATGACTCCAGTGGAAAGAAAGTAAGAAGATAACACAAAGTTTATGAATTCTCTTCCCCCATCTGAGTGAAAGATTTTGATTTTTTGATTAAATTGTCGATGAACATATTGTTCAAAGGCGAGATAAGCATTCACAAAATCAGATTTATGTTACAGGGGAATGATCCAAGTATATTTTGAAAAATCATCAACTAAACAAGCATAATATCGAAACTTGCCAATTGATAAAACAAGAGCGGGTCCCCACAAATCACAATGAATTTTTTCCAATATACTAGAACTTGAATGTTGAGAACAAGAAATGGTAATCTACTAAGCTTCCCTAGTTGGCAACTATCACATATATGGTCGGGTTTCACATTGCCAATAACATCAATGAAGCCTTTATTTTTTAGAAACTGTAAAGCAGAAAATTGCGGATGTCCTAATCGTTGATGCCAAATTTCTGTGGAGCCAGATTTGAAACGATGAGAAAAATAAAGCTCCGGTGAATTGGGTAGAACATAGAGGTCACCTTTGCGCCTTTCTGTGATCACTGGTTGTCCTGTTTGTCGTTCCTTAACACAAAAATCAACATTAGTAAATTCACAACTAACAGGAAACTGAGTTGTTAGTTGACTTACCGAAAGTAAATTTTTTTTCAAATGAGGAACTAGCAAGACATTATTAAGAGGTAAGATTTTATCTCTTTGTTTTATGCGTGAATCTCCAATACCGAAAATTGGTAGAGAAGATCCATCACCAATGAGAACTGAATCTGCACCCGAGTATTGTCGAATATTAGTTAACATACCTGGCTTACCTGTCATGTGGTTTGAGGCTCCTGTGTCGGAGGTCCATTTAGTTTCAATGATGGTGTTATCCAAGGTGAGTGCTGCCAGAGCTTGTGGTATGTCTTCATGTTGATTTGGTTTTTTTGGCACCTACCAACATATCTTGGCAATGTGTCCCACCATGCCACAATATTGACATTTTTCTTCTCTATAAATATCTCTTTCAGCAGGTGTTATTCATCGTTCACCAGGTGGTAGAGGGCGTCTTTGTTAAGTGCTTGACGTGGAATTGGAGTAGCTTCGATTTTGGTCATTTGGTTGTTGCACTTGAAATCCTCTTCCATTTGAAGTGAACTTTTGTTTGTTGCCTTGATATCTTGAGGAGGATTGCTGAAGTTGTCGTTGTTGTTGACCGTAAAACGCCATTTGAGGAGTGAAAGAGTTGGTGACATTGGTATGATTTGAGAACCAATTGCGTTGTTGATCAAGGCTTTGAAGTTGTGAGACTAGCTCAGAGTATGATGGTCTTGGTGGTTTAAGCATAGTAGTGGTAAAAGTTTCATATTGAGGACCAAGACTAGTGAAGAGACAAAATACATTTTCTTTGTCTAGGACTGGTTTCCTAATTGCAGCTAGGCTATCACATAAACTTTTGAAGGTTCGGATATGTTCCCCAATTGTTTTGTCATCTTCTTTCCTAAGGTATGTCACTTGTTGTTTAAGTGTGAATTCACGTTTTTGTAAATCTTCTACATAGGCGTTCTTCAGCGCTTCCTAAACTGCATTTGTTGTGTCAAGGCCCACGACGAGACCAAGTGTTTCTTCAGAGAGTGTACCGATTATCCATCCTTGGAGAAGGCGATCGGCTTTGTGCCAAGCAATGTAGGCTTCGGTCAGCCTTGGTGCAGAAATATTTGCATTTGAAGTATTATTGTGTCTGGTGTGGTGTATTTAGGTGGTGAAGTATCTTCATTGGTAAGGTGACCGAGCAGTTCTTGACTTTCAACAAGTGCCAAGGCTTGTTCATGCCACAATGGATAATTGGTGGGACCGAGTTTGAGTGTAACAAAATCTCCAACATTGAGAGATAGTGAAGTCATGGTTGCAGATGATCTGTTGGGTTGTGCTGTGTGTTCATTGCTGCTCTGATACCAAGATGAAAAACAAGAAAATACTACTACTCTTATTTATTAACGTGAACACACAACTTCAGAACTAAATTTGCTAAAGAGTAGTGTCCACTATTTAAACATAAAAAAGAATGATTTGTTACAAGAAAAAAATCCTAAGAGATTTGATTAACTCTATGTTGCGGTTACACGGAAGATATCCAAAACTGTGTTGATAGCTTCAAGCCCTGTGTTGATAGCTTCAAGCCCGAGATATGTTCACCTCCTTCCTAGGAAATCCTTATCTTGTTTGAATTACCACTTTGGGTTGAATCCGTTGCCCTTTGAGACTCCTTTTCATCCAACAACTCTCCATCAACATTGTATAATTTGTGGGATTTCTCGTCCTTATTTCTCCAATAATTTTGTGACACCTTATCGCTCCATTGAATCCCACATATCAAGCGGGGCTATTGGGTTGTGCTAATATATTCTGCTTATTAGAATGAGATTAGCTGAACTAACCCTTTTAGTAAATACTTTATGTTGCTTCTGTGGGGATCGTGTGGAAACTCCCATGCATATCTTCTTGTACTGTGACTGAGTGAAGTTTGTTTGGGAATGCTAAGATTTATTTTATCCAAAAGATAAGTGTTTTTTGAATTTTATACACTTTTTTGATTTTATTTGCAGCTTTTATGATGGGGATCTTGTGGCTTTGTGGTGCATCATAGTTTGGATAATATGGGGTTATAGGAATGCTATTTTGCACGGTCAGAGAGGAAATGTTGTAACTGTTTTGGTGGCTGATGCGAAAAAATATATTTCTGAATTTAAAGAAGCCCAACCTCATGTTCATGTTACTGCCCTTAGAGAGTTAACGGTAGGGCTTTCGAGCTGGGCTCCCCCAATGGAAGGGGTGTTTAAACTCCATGTGGATGGTAGTTGGATTTCTAGTTTGCGTGATGGAGGGATAAGTGGTGTTATTCATAATCAATTAGGTGTGGTAATCGGTGGTTTTGCAAAGAAGCTTTTTGGGTGTTACTCGGTAGATTCTACGGAAGCTCTAGCTTTGCTTCAGGGTATTATTTTTGCAAAAGACATCGGGTTTCAGGTTCTTGTGATTGAAAACGACTATTTACCGCTAATGGCGACAATTGCTAATTCGTCTTTGGATCTCTCTCCTTTGGGTAATGTTTTAGAAGAAATAAAGCAAGAACTGAGGGGCCTTCAATGGTTCAGTTGTTCTTATGTCAGGACTGCAAATAGGGTGGTTCACGAGCATGCAGTATTTGTTCAAGATATTGCTGATGAGGTCTTTTGGATAGAGGAGTTGCCTGAGTCTTTTGATTCGGTCTTACGATTAGACTCTCCTCCTCTGATGAGGGGTTTAATCTTGTTTTCTACTTGTCTTCTAATTTGATAAATAGAAAAAAAAACCACAACTTGAAGTAGTAAAAAAAAATAAAGAATATAAAATTATACTTTTTTTTTTAATAAAAGGACGGATTAGCTCAAATTTGCAAGGATTACAAAAGAATGCAGAAGTGTGATAATGTAGTGCATGTAAATATTACATATTTACAAAAATAAAGATAGGGTTATTTTAGATAAATAAAAATATTTTATTTTCATTTTAATGCTTTTGAGATAACAAAACCTAATTTTTTTGTTAATTCTTTTTAAAGTTTTTTTTCGTAACCAAATGGGTATACACTTTACTTTTTAATACTTTTATTTTTTAATATTTATTTTTTTCTAACAAAATGAAACTTCGAATTAAAATATTTAGACTTGAACCCAAACTTAATTATGAACATATTAAGAACCCGTAATCAAGTCCCCTTATATATATATATGCGCGGGCACACACACACATATATATATATTTAGGTATTTATCTACACATATATATATGTTTATGTATAAATATATAATCATATATATGTGGGATCAAATGTACTTTATATTACACATATAAATGTTTATATATTATACATACTTGTATTTATTTATTTAATATTTAAAATTTTAATAAACTTATTAAAAAACTAAAATTAAAATTATTTTGAAGAGTGTTATTAGATGTACTTTCTCTTTCTAAGTAAAAAAGTAAAATTTAAAAAAGAATTATACTTACCTTTTTTTTAAAATTTTTAATTTAATTTTTTAAAATAACATTATTTCTGTCAGTCTTCTTATTAAACAGCCTTAACAAAAAAATGTAAAAATATAAAACTACTTTTATCATTAAATATTATATACTATCAAAAAGTCAACAATTTTTAACCATTTGCCCTTAGTATTTTCCTCTCTCTACGGTAATCTCTCCTGAGCCCCTCTCCACCGCCCGACGTCAAGCGCTGTACCGCCCTCCGCAGCTCGCTTTCTTAAATCTCTCAAGACTGTTTCTCTCCTCTCTGTCTATGCACACTCTCCTCTTTTAACGTTTCTCTCTCTCTCTCTCATCTCTCATCTCTCACATCACCTGAGTTAACCGATCTTTCCAATCTTTGGCTGACTCTGTTGGTCGTGATAGTTAAGATCACGATTGCCGACTACGTTTCGCGATGGAGATAAATATGGGCTAATGTTTTGCCGAAATCAGTGGTGAGATCTGATGGGATGATCTTCACGTGTCACTTCCGATCGATGCGCTCCGGAGAAATGTAGTAGAAGAATAATCATTTCAAAAACTCGGAATCTAAGATTATTTTTGAATCGAAGATTACAAAATTGAACAAAGATTGCAAAGATTCTAGCCAGAAGAAAAGAAAGATTGATGTTTTTGATACAATAGTTGAGAGCCTCTCCATTGGGGAAATCGAAATGCCTCTGGGTAAATTGGGTTCCATCATCATTTTAACCCCCATATTTTTTAATTTTTTTAAAAATATTTTCCATTCCATTGATTATGTTGGGTACGCTTTGTTTATATGTTGTTTCCTTTTTATTTGTTTATACTGCTCATAACATTAGTGGCGATGATATCTTATCTAATGTTTTGGCTACACTGTCTTTCTAATCTTGAGTTTTTCCTTGAAATTCATTTTTTGGCCTTTCAGGAATTTCAGTTCCATGAGCTCTCCACGATGACTAATTCTCTAGGAACAATGAATTTGCGACTTGTCTGAAAGAAGAGAAAAATACGTTATTCTCAGATCTTTCATCTGAGTCTGTACAAGATGTCACAAATTTGTATTTACAAGCTATGCATCGGGTGGGTTGGATTGGATAAGATTACGATAGATTTAGAAACAAAAACATTTTTAGGGATAAAAATCTTATAGAGAAAAATTAATTTTGAGAGTCTTGTTTTAGGAATTGGAATTGGAATTGGAATTGGAATTTGATTCTAATTCTTGTTTTTATTCTTTGACAATTTAGTATTATGTTTAATATATATATATATATGTGTGTGTGTGTGTGTGTGTGTGTGTGTGTGTGTGTGTGTAATTAATTCCAAAATTTTAAGATTCTAATATATATGAAGCTCGCATTGTTTGATGAATGTGATCAGTTTAAAGGAGCTTTTGGGTATGCTATCTGAAGTATGAGACCTACAAGTATATATATACTTGAATTACTTGAAAATCCCTCTCTATTGCTAAAGCCATATGCGGGTCTCTCTAGAACCCATTTCTCTAAAATTATTTATGGGTCTCTTCCTAAAAGTTCTATTCCTCTGTAAATACACACACATATGTATATTTATGTAAAGTCTCTCTAAAAGAGTGTTGTGTAAGGCTATTGCCTTGTTGCCCAGGCGATCGAGTGAGGTAATTTTCAGTCTTATCGTCTTAACATGTTCCAAGCCAGGCATCTTCAAAGAGGCGACACCTAAGTGATCGCCGTAAGCAAGGCAAGAGGGGACCAGGCGATGACCTTTTTAATTATAACATATTTTACTTGTATGTCCTTATGTTTATGTATTTTATGTACTTATTTAACAATTTTGTAAGAGACATATCAATATAAAGGAATATAGTTATAGTCTAGAAGTATTATTGTCTAATCTATTATATTGATATAAGTATTATTATCAAACATTAGCACAAAATTAGCTTAATAAATATTTAAATATTTGAAATGTTGCAAAAAATTCAATGTTTTAGGGATAGTACCACTTTTAACATATATATATTTTTTTAAGTAAGGATTGATATTTTATCTTCTATAACCAGCAAACTATCATCATTATTCACAAAATCTGAGCTTGTCCGCAATAAAACATTTCCCTTCGATCGACCAAATTGATCACTTATATGGGAATTCTTCTCAACATAGAGCTGATTTTTGAGAATTAGTTTAGATGTCTATGAGATTGGCCCTATCATGTCTTCCATATTATTAGGAATAGTAAGTTTACAAAAATTTCTTCTATATAAGACTTAGCTAGATAACAAAATTTTGAATATTAATTTAGGAAAAGAACACTAAAGCTTAAAATGGTTATATCCCTTAAATACGTCATATGTAACTTTTAGATTAAATTTTTTAGTGTTAAATGATAGTTATTATAATATCTTAGAGGTTAGAATGAATTAATTTTTAATATGCAATATACATATATATTGATTATTTTATTTGTTAGCGCCTTGCTTCACTTAGGCTAACACTTTTTGTCGCTCTGCTTTTTGGGCAATGCGAGACCCTTAAGAGCGTCTTTTGCCTTTAACTACACTCTATCTATCTATTTATCTATCTATATATATATATATATATTACACAAGAAAATTAACAAAGAATCAGAATCCTAAAAGATCAAAACCAGAATAATGAATTGAATAAAACAAAATTAATCAATTTAAGAAAAAAAGAACTTCCAATAACAATGTCTTTTTCATGTCCAACTCACACATCAAATCACCATCGTACTGACAAATCAACTCACAAATTAAATCCCCAATTTTGGGTGCATAAAGCCAATGGTTCACCCATTCCAAAATTACAAACACACACACAGATATACCTACATTATCTTTTGTTTTTTTTTTTTTAAATAGAAATTAAATTAAACATAGGGATAAGCAGTCATACAAGGAAGGCAATTACAAGGGATGCATCCTAAGCCAAACACATAAACTCCTCTGAAAATCCCTTACAAGACACTTGAATGAAAACAGAATCTGCACCGGCAAAAATCCCAACTCAACAAACACCTGCACCCGAAAAATTCAAACACAATAAAAATGCTCCAGTGGTTGCAAACTGCTCTCATGGAAAAACAAGAACCGTCAAAGGAGAAGAAATAGTAGTCATCCTGTTTGGTGGTTCATTATCTCCAGATGTAGATGATCCTGTTGTCAGAATAATGGATTACAAGTACGATATTATCTTCTACTTTTCATTTGACTGGTGGATACCTTTCAATGCTGCTATAAAATCTGCCACCAATTTGACTTTGAAAATAACTTCATGGCACTTTTGTGAAACTGTGAATGTAGGTTTCGTGTTTGGTAGTTCATATATGAGTAAAATGTTGGTTACATGTTTGGTAGTTCATATGTGAGTAAGTCGTCCTGTTCAATTATTCACGAGGACGTCGAGTAGTACTTTAAGTAAGAAGTGAAAAATTGGAAGCTCCATGTTGACAAGATAAGTGAGGGTGCTAACATTCCTAAGGTTAAAAATACCAGGTTCAGTGGATGACATTATTTTTTTTTTTACCCTTGTAAACACTATAAATCATGGCATCTCATTTTTTGTGAACTCTGAATTATTTTAACTCTGTTTTAGTACCAATATCTGTGATGGCATGCATGCTAAATCATGGTGCTCATAATTTTTGTTTTTGAAGATGTTTATATTGTCTGCATATTGTTGTCATTGACTAATAATTTTAGGCTACATTTTGGACACCTCTCATAGTTAAGATCATTTGAAAAAACATGGATTCATTGCATGGATAGAACAAAGTTAAATAATATTTAAGGGTGTTGAAGTTTGTCCTCCTGTGACTGATATTTCTTACTCGTGTCCTGTTGATTGTTAAACATAAAAGCTTGTTGATATTCTATTTTACCTCTCTTATCTCACAGCAAATATAGATATGAACAGCAAAAGAAGAAAAGAACAGCAGAAGAAAAGTGCTGGTGAATTCTTCTCTGTTTAGAGTTTGCTATTTTATGCTGATTCATTCATAGATATTCAGTTATGAGAAAAGATAGTGACCAGAGCGTGCACCTGATTTTTAGACAATTTCGTGGATTTGAAAGAGCTCAAGATGGGGAAAATACTCGGTCTTAAAATCTTTTCACTTACAATCTTCTTGTCTAAATTGTTTTGGTTTGATTTGCTGGTTGTTGATAGCTCATCACTGGATGGTTTTGGGATTGAGGATGATTTAGGAGGGAGAATGGAGATACCTCATCTCTTTGTTGAAGACACCAACATCTTTTGTGGAGCAAAAGAGACTCAACTTCGTTATCTGAGGTATGTGTTGCTGTGTTTTGAGGCAGTGTTTGGCCTAAGGGTTAACTTATCGAAAAGAGATATCATTCATGCTGGGGAGGTGAGGGGGTTTGGAATCCTTAGGCCGGAACTTGGGTTGTAGAGTTGGTTCTCTTCCTACTGTCTATTTGGGGCTTCCTTTGGGTGCTCAATCTGAGGGCAAGGCGGTGTGATATGTAGTGGTGGAGAGGTTTGAAAAGATGTTGGCAGTGTGGAAAATGCAGTCCCTATCCAAAGGAGGGAGGTTAACTCTCATAAGAAGCACATTGGCTAGCTTTCCAACTTATTTTACGTCACTTTTTCCAATTCCAGAATTGGTTGAGAAATGGTTGGACAAGTTGTAGCGGGACTTTCTTTTGGGAGGGTTAGAAGAGGAAAGCAAGATTCATTTGATTGGTTGGGATAATGTGCTTCAAGGATGGCAGGGAGTTTGGGTATCAAGTCATTAGGTTCGTCAATTTGGCTCTCTTGGGTAAATGGTTGTGGTAGTTTGCAGTGGAGGACGATGCTCTTTGGTATAGTTGCAAAGACTTGGGGTGGTTTTCTAAAGAGGTAATGGAGCCTTATTGTTGTGGTTTGTGGAGGTCTATTAGCAAAGGTTAGGGGGATTTTTGCAAATTCATAAGTTTGGAGATGGGAAGGGGTTTGAGGGTAAGGTTTTGGAAGGATGCATGGATTGGGGATATCCCATTGAAGGAGCAATTTCCGCAGCTGTTTAGGATTGCATCTAACCCGAATGCATTGGTAGAAGATTGCATATCTTGTATTGGAGGTACTCTGGTTTGGTTTCCTTGCTTTAGGGGAAATCTAAAGGATTGGGCGGTGGAGGATGTGATGAGATTGCTGCAAGTTTTGAACCGTTTCTCCATTAGGAGAGATGAGGAGGATGGGATGGTGTGGACCTTGCATCATTCAAGGACTTCTTCTATTCACACACATATAACTTATTCATGGATTGATTAAAAATTTTTAGTGCCTCTTCTTCATTCTCTCTCAATTTGTAGGAACCCATTTGGACCAAAAATCCTTAGTTGCAGACATCTAAACCCCCCCCCCCCCCCCCCCCCCCACACACACACACACACACACATTTGGACCAGAACTCCTCAGTTGCAGACATCCAAACCACACACACACACAATTTTATATATATATATAACTCATCTATGGATTGATTAAAAAATTTTAGTGCCTCTCCTTCATTCTCTCTCAATTTGCAGGAACCCATTTGGACCAAAACTCTTCAATTACAGACATTCAAACCATGATTTACTGTCATCTCTCAATTGGCATCTTAGCACATAGTAAATGGTTGAAGCACACCCAAAAAAAATTACATTATGGTTTACAACTGAATGAACAAGAATGGCAACCCGGTGAACACCTCCATCATCTCTTAGAAACTTTACCCAACCAAAATACCATAATCCTCTACCAAACTCCCTACAACCATGGTCTAATCACCAAAAACACTTGTGAAATCTTACTTAAATTAAAGGTTCCAGTGTCATCAATCCATCAATGAACAGAGAGGGGCTTAGAGAGAGAAACCTAGAGAGAAAGAGAAACCATTGTGCGTGATTGTGTGTGCTCATGATTGTGTGTACACTCACTCTGTGTGTGATTGTAATTTGTATTGAATTTGCGTGCATATATATATATATGATTGTGAGTTCTGTGTTCTATTTTTATGTGTATATGGTAGAGAGACAGAGATTAGAAAGAGGGCCACCGATATGAGAGAGTGAGACATAGCTAGAGAAGGAAGGGAGAAGAGTTGGTTACCGACAAGGAGGTGAGACCCACTTTGGGTTTGTGGGGTGATTGTGGGGGCGACGGTGCAGGCGGTGACGGTGCCAGTGTTGGACGTGGTTGAAGACGACGAGGGTGATCTTGGTGGCTGCCGTTGATGGATTTGTGATGTGCCGACGAAGATGATGGCTGCCGGCACATGTTTCAATGGTGATGGTAGGGCAGTGTAGCGTGGGGGAAAGGTGTGAGATCTTAGCTTTTTACAATATTTAATATATTTTAATCAATGGGTAATTTGGTAATTTCAATTTTGTCGTTAATGTTGTTTTGGAAGACAATTGTGATAGGGGGACAATGTAGTTTTAGAAACCACTGGGGAGGTATCCGCAATTGTCAGAAACTAGAAGGGAGGTAAGTGTAATTAACCCAAATAGAATTATCCCATTTTCACTCCCACCCCAAGGGCCAGTTACCTATCAAAAAAGAATTATCCCATTTTCTCTTTTATTTATTTTTTCTTTAATGCAGTTAAAGGCAAAATCCATGCTCTAGAATGGAGTCATATAGAAAATTATCCTTGCCACGAATATTTTAATAATCTCTCGAGAAAAATAAAACAAGTTGTTTAAGTGCTTTCAGCAACACAATGGACTTAATTCTGTTATCTCCGTATAAAGTGTAATGAACTCATACAGTCCTTGGAGGGTAATCCACTACTCTGATGAAATGGGCTTAACTGGATGCTACTGCTTTGAGCTATAAGTTTGGTTTCAAAAGATCAGATTGCTGCAAGTGTTCCATACTTGCCTTTCTTGTGATGTTTGTCAATCTGAATCAAAATGCAAATCCAGAAATTTAAAAGGGTTGCTTTGGGCAAAATATGTTGTTTGTCTCGAACATTTGTGGTTCACTTACTAATTGCAGCTCTCTCGTTCTAGGTAGATTCATGCATTTGTTATTCCATCAAAGATCCTTCCTTCCATGTGTTACACACTATCCCCAGTGTACTACATTTACTTTGTATTACTTTTAGTGAAAACTTCAATATGTATGGTCATTTCTAATCTGTTTGGTGCTGCAATTTGCAGCTTGCAATGAGGAGAGAGAGAATTTGAGTGTCAAACATATTTCTAGTTTTGGTTCCCAATCAGGCTGTTGTTCAGAAAGCTCAAGAATCACCAAAGAAAAGTGAAAAGTTATTAGTAACTGAAGTCTCAGCTGGTGTTTGAATGCATAAAAAACATTCATGATGGGCTTTCAAAGGAGGAAGAATCAGCAAATAATCTGCTTTCATGTTCTTTTAAGATCTCACAATCTTATATTGTATCAATATAATGTAGTCTGTACAAGAATCTATTTGTTTGATCTTAATAACAATAGCTAATGTCTTAGAGGACCAGATTGAACAAATTGAAATTTTCTCTGTTTTAAATGAACTAGTCTAGAATGTTATTTGTATGACACATTGGTTTCTCAAATATCAATTTTTTTTTTGAAAAAAGGAGGTTGTTGTATAAAGTGTGTATATACATCTATCTATATCTATACTATATATAAAATTATGGAAAGCTTTGTGTGGTTTCTTCAAAAGTGTTTTACACTTTCAACTTTACCCTTTACTATAAATTTTATCCCTCAAATAAAATTTACCAGTTCCTTTTGTTTATTAATTTGCCTTTGTAATCGCGTAGTGCCTCTTCCAATTCCATCTCTTTTCTCCTCCACCACTCCCGCTGCACCATTTCTTCTCTCTTCTCCATGTGGACACTTCCAATTTCGTCTTTCCTATGCGTGCCATTTCTTTTCTCTTCTCCACTCTATCGCAACACCATTGGGAATCAAATTTTGGGGCGGTGGACTCTTCTAATTTCTTCTCTCTTCTCTACGACCATTCGCGCTCTCAGCTCAATCGTTCACAACACTGGACAGGTACGTTGTTTTGAATTGAGTTCTAATAATTTTGGCTAATTTGATTGTGATCTGGTCATACTCTACGTGATTTGAGGGAATTTTTGGTGAAGTGATGGACATGATGGGAGAGGATATCAAGGAGTTGAAGGGATCTCACGAGATCCAAGAGCCTGCATTTATCTTAATTTCTTGGTTAGTTCTTTTTCTATCTTTTTAAAGATGCTTTTCATTTGTTCTATGGCCCGTTGTCGCTACCTATCCTAACCTCCAGAAGCATATAGTATATGGGTAAAATTTAGATTTAGATTTAGATTTGTATGTGTGGCTTCAGATGTTATTTCTGTTAACTGTAGTCTTCATTTTTGGAATTTTTGGTGTAGGAGTGATGGACATGATGAGAGAGGATATCAGTAGGTTGAATTAAGTGATCTCGTGGGATCGAACAGTCTGCATTTATCATAATTTCTTGGTTAGTTTTTTTTTTCTTTTAGATTTCTTTAAAGATTCTTTTCATTTTTTCTATGACCCGTTATTGCAAGCCATCATAATGCTAACATGTGAAAAAACATTCAGTGGTGTGATGCAATTAGGAATGTTAGGAATAGTAGCAATAGACATGTACCGGTAGTGATCCACGAGATTGATTGATTTTGATGTAAATTGATTGATTTTGCCTATTTGCTGAAGTTCTTCTTGTCATATTGGCAGGAAAAAGGAAATCACTTGCAAAAAAATCAACGTTTCAGATTAACCTCCAGAAGCATATAGTATTTGGGTAAGATTTAGATTTATGTGTGACTTCAATAGTTAACCATGTTAACTGTATTTTGTGTCTCTTCATTTTTTCTTCTAGTTATTATAAATTTTTTTTAGGGGTCAGGGCGGGGAAATATAAATCTGCCTAGGGTGTTGAAACAGTTCATTATATGTGATGAAATACTATTTAGGTCCATTATGGAGTTTGAATGTTGTGTGTCCAGCTGCAACCAATTAGCAATAACTTTTTAACTTGAAGACCTTTTTTTTTTTTAATTCTTTCATCTTGAGTTCATAGGTGACATTTATTCGCAAGCGCACACACAAGTTTTAATATATATATATATATATACGTATATATATATATTTGTACTGTAATTTTTAGGGCAAGATTTGCTAACCGAAGACTACAGTCAACCCCAACTTACACATATTCCCCAACACAAGTTTTTATTTATTTTATGCTTTAAAGTTCTGTTTAGCATGGGTTGCTACTCTTGCTTTGCCAACAAAAAAAAAAAAAACCGTTAGTGGTCTTTTTTGCATTTGTTAGTTTTTTGATGGGACAATGACATGATTTTTATGGCAGGAAAAAGGAAATCACTTGCAAAAAAATCAACGTTTCAGATTAAGCTTGGGTAAGATTTAGATTTAGATTTATGTGTGACTTCAATAGTTAACCATGTTAACTGTATTTTGTTTCTCTTCATTTTTTCTTCTAGTTATTATAAATTTTTTTTAGGGGTCAGGGTGGGGAAATATAAATCTGCCTAGGGTGTTGAAACAGTTCAGTATATGTGATGAAATACTATTTAGGTCCATTATGGAGTTTGAATGTTGTGTGTCCAGCTGCAACCAGTTAGCAATAACTTTTTAACTTGAAGACCTTTTTTTTTTTAATTCTTTCATCTTGAGTTCATAGGTGACATTTATTCGCAAGCGCACACACAAGTTTTAATATATATATATATATATATATATTTGTATTGTAATTTTTAGGGCAAGATTTGCTAACCGAAGACCACAGTCAACCCCAACTTACACATATTCCCCAACACAAGTTTTTATTTATTTTATGCTTCAAAGTTCTGTTTAGCATGGGTTGCTACTCTTGCTTTGCCAACAAAAAAAAAAAAAAAAAACCGTTAGTGGTCTTTTTTGCATTTGTTAGTTTTTTTATGGGACAATGACATGATTTTTATGGCAGGAAAAAGGAAATCACTTGCAAAAAAATCAACGTTTCAGATTAAGCTTGGGTAAGATTTAGATTTAGATTTATGTGTGACTTCAATAGTTAACCATGTTAACTGTATTTTGTGTCTCTTCATTTTTTCTTCTAGTTATTATAAATTTTTTTTAGGGGTCAGGGCGGGGAAATATAAATCTGCCTAGGGTGTTGAAACAGTTCAGTATATGTGATGAAATACTATTTAGGTCCATTATGGAGTTTGAATGTTGTGTGTCCAGCTGCAACCAGTTAGCAATAACTTTTTAACTTGTAGACCTTTTTTTTTTAATTCTTTCATCTTGAGTTCATAGGTGACATTTATTCGCAAGCGCACACACAAGTTTTAATATATATATATATATATATATATATTTGTATTGTAATTTTTAGGGCAAGATTTGCTACCCGAAGACCACAGTCAACCCCAACTTACACATATTTCCCAACACAAGTTTTTATTTATTTTATGCTTCAAAGTTCTGTTTAGCATGGGTTGCTACTCTTGCTTTGCCAACCAAAAAAAAAAAAAAAACCGGTAGTGGTCTTTTTTGCATTTGTTAGTTTTTTTATGGGACGATGACATGATTTTTTCCAATAAGTTTTACTTGCATCTAATTTCATTTCTATTATCTTTGTAGATCAGGAAGTGGGGTGCATTAGGAGTAGGGTTTGTAGTTTGCAGTATCATCAAAATTTGAAAATCTTCTTTACGAGTCATGTCACTCTCCGGCAATGTCAGAAGAAGAAGAAAAAATTCATGCACTAATACAAATTGTGTGGCATATATTGTACCTCTTTTTATTTTTCATAATTTCTTGGGAAATGTTAACAAAAATGTTATAAACTTTTCCTAGAAGCAAAGTAGCTTTCATGCTTTTTTTTTTCACCCCTTGTATAATCATGTGTATTCAGTAATAGTGTCTTTAGTTACGGTTAAATTGTTTTTGGAAAGCAATTTTAGGTGATTGAGGGAATATTCTCTTTGCGTCATCAAAGCGACCAAGTATTTCATAAATTTATTTTCATTTATTAATTGTATTTTTAAATTAACATTTTATTTTAATATTTTTATAAATTTATAGATAATTATAGTTTAACTTCACTAATGTTCTCCAATATGAAATATTTTTGTCCAAATTTTGTTTTGAAAGTATACTATTTAATGTGGGTGTGCAAATTTACAAATAAGAGTATCGTCATGTAAGATAAGAAAGAAGGTTACAAGGAAGAGTTATGAGACACCATTGTGGTGTTTGTCAAGGGCTCTTGGATGATCAAGTCAGTAAATTGTTTGAAGAAGCGAGGAAAGATGTAGGAAGGTTTGGATTTGTATGCAAGAAATTGCGTGTCCTTGGTGCATGCATGGATTATGATTTAATTAGATGGTTTGGCGTAGTGAGAGCGTGTTCTTAATTGCAGGTAACTCCTTGATCATATGAGGATATTGGGCCATGGATGACACCTTGCACAGGGTAAGATCTTGTGATATCTTGCGATTATGGTTTCTTTTCGCTTTGGGATGTTTGAGTTAAGTTGATTTAGTCTAATGTGCTCAAACTTGGTCAAATCGGCTAAGTCGCCAATCAACATGAGCCGGAGTTATGTTTGGGCTGATGTCTTATCTGGATTAAGCCTAGCTTTGTTTAGAATAGAGCATTACGCTGCAGTTCGGACGGATCCGAACCGAGTCATAGTCTGTTCGAAAATGATGACGTGCCTGGGTCTCATTTAATAGGGATAGTTCAAACACTATACTCGATCTTTATTCCCATAGCGAATCATAATACTAATAATAAAGATTAATCATAAGACCATCTTTGGTATAGTACATGCAGAGAATTTGAGAGAATTTTTTTGGGACTATTTTACCTTTCAGGATTCTAGTGAAAAAGGTAAACTGTCAAGTGGGGTATTGCTAATTTTTATCCTATTTGGTGGTGAAGTGTTGTGGCTAGTGGATTCAATTTCCATTACAACAAATACCAACAATATTATATTTAGACCAAATTAAGGAATGAAAAGTCAATCGAAGGGATTGTGGTGATTTCATGCAACTAAAATCTTAGCTATATTATACAGAAAAAGTCCAATAAAAAATCTCTTTAAAAAATAGTTATAAAAAGGTCAAGATTGAAAAAATGCAAATATAAATAAATGAAAGGTGTGTTTTTAAAAAATTTTTCATGTTAAAAGTTCAATTATTTTTTTTGGCAAAATTAACATTTTTTTGTCAAACTGTTTTGAGTATTAAAATAAGAAAAAAATTTGATCAAATTTAGATTATATATTTGAAACAATTCAAATTGTTGAGATAAACAATAATTATTAAAATAAAAATTATAATTAAAAGAAAATTTAACTCAGACAAATTTGAAAAATATAAATAACCAATTATTAACTTACCTTTTTAAAATTGAATTAAAACAATATGACTATAATAATTCCAATGAATTAGTCGTTTGGAGACGCTATTGGTTGGACCCAAAGAAGATGAATGTGGCCATTTCTTTGAAGAATTCGTGCTCAGTTCAGTCATGACAAAACATACAAGCACTGGTGTGGTTTTTCTTTGTGGGTTCCAAAGGAAATAGCATAGTTGTTGCCTCTTGAAATGAACATTTTTGTTTTTATTTTTCTAAATTATTATTTTCATTGAAAAAAGGAGGTGGAATACAGCTAATCTTTGTGGGGTCGAAGGAAATAGCTGGGCTATTTCCTGTTTGTTTTATTTTGACTTTTTTGTTTTTGTTTTTAATTATTTTTCTAAATCATTAATTATAGATTCCTTCTTGACCATTGCATAAACGATAGAGACTAGCGATTTAGCAAAGTTGGATGATACAACAGCTGTTATAGCTACTGTTTTGGAATACATTGCAAAAGAAATTAGATTTTTGCTAATTTCAAAGCTATTGGATTTATATATAGAGAATCAGAGATACAGCAGCCCTTATGGCTATTGTTTCGGAATCCATTGCAAAAGAAATTGGTTTTTCACAAATTTCAAAGCAACTCGGTTTATAGAGAGAGAGATTAGTGTGAAAACAGATAAGTATAGAGAGTGTATTAGTATGAATAATCCCAGGCTCTATCATTTAAATTGTATCTTAAACAATACACGTTCTCAAATTCTTTGTCATTGTGTCGATCTCGATCTTTACTGAAACCAAATTCAAGAGACTGTAGCTCTTCATTTTTGTGTTGGGAGGTGATGTCTTCTCCATCTCCAACCACTGATCAAGTGGCATGTAAGCTCCAAAACTATCTTCGAGTTTCAATCTCTCACTGAAACGGCTATTCTGATTTGCCATATATGAGAGTCATAAGAAGGTGTTTTTGATGTTGGTATTTTTAATCTTAAATTGGGTATTATTATTATTTACAAAAAAATTTCAAAATGCCATGTCATCAAAATTTATGTGAATTCAAAATAGAAACAACCTCTCGCCCTTCCGCTCGAATTAAAAATACACATGGATCTTATAATAATATAATAATTTTAAGAAAAGATAAGGACACTTGTGGACCATACAATATTATTGGTGCATGAGTTACACGAGTTAACTGCGTGAACACTATACATCAATGAGATTGCGGTAATTCGATCACCGTGACTGTATTTAGCACTTCTTATTTTTTAATTATAATTTTTTTTATACATTTAAAAAAAAATTTCAATTATATCCCTTTAAATCATTTTTTTTCCAAATTTTCACACTTTACCCTTACTCTAATTTTAATTCGATCACATCAATGAAGACTTCATCATTTTATATATATTTTTTTTGTATATTTTAAAGTTTTTATAAGTCTCTTTCCTTAAGACTTTTTATATAATTTATAAACTACTTTATATCAACAATTTTAGCTTTTTATTAAAAATATTATTAATTAATATTAAGTTATTATACTTCTTTTCTCTAAAGTCCCATGTTTGCTCCCATCACGAATTTATTAAATTTTTTTTATAATTATTTAATTTTTAAATTTATAGCTAAATATTTGTTTAACAAAATTTGCTCTTACTCCTCCTGATAAAATTTCCTGACTCCTATCTCTGTGTATTACAATAGTTAGAACCATTGTGTTAGGATCATTGAATATTTTTTCAATACGAGAGTTAGTTGCCCATAAAATCCAAAGAATTGAAAATTTGGATTGAGCAGTTTTATACTTTTAAAAATTATATTTTAAGCTTCTATCATTAATAATATAACATTGATGTTACATTAATTAGATAATTTAAAGTAGTGCGTTGCGTCTGCTTGTGTCGCATGAAATGAAAATACAAGGAGGTCATCCAAATTTCTTTTGTCTTAATATCTCTCTCTCATTTTTTCTTTTTGTTCGGCAACAAGTACGAGACAAAGTCCAGTTCAAGCTTGATATATATATATATATATGTTTTTGGTGCGAGGGAATTTTTTTGGTAAGAGGGAGTTGGTTGTTCAATGCTTCGAGCTTGATTTTGGAGTGCTTACAGCCAAACAGGACCTTTCTTCTGTGGGTGGGGTAGGGTGAAATGGATGAGAGTGTTTTACAAGCCAACAATGACTTGCTGTTTCTTTTGTTAAAAAGACCTCCCAGACTTGGTGAGTGCTGGGTTGGGTGATGCTGATGCGTGCTTTTATCATTCTACCAAAGGATAAACATTGACCTTTCTTTCAGTTTTCCATGTCGCTTGATGTGACACACGCAGCGCCACCGACGTGAACTTGCCCAGATGATTTGATGCATAAAGTCTTCTTTGGCTGCTGGAGATAATAAATCTCTCAAATTCTCTCTTTGTTGCTTTCTTGGGTCATTAGATCATAAAGACTAATAACAACATTTGCACTATTTTATGATCTTTCTACTTCTTTTGCTTTTTTCCTTTTTTTTTTTTTTTTCATTCTTTCATTAAATTATAATGACTTTATGAAATTATATTGACATCTCTTATTTTATTTGATAATACATTAATACTTTTTTTCAGTCAAATTTTTTTTATTCAAAATGACTAAATTGCTCATTTTATTTATTTATTTATTTTTAATTTTGACCAATTTTTTTAAAAGATTTTTTTTTATTTTATTTAAAAATAAATTTTAGATAAATAATTTATTTTTATTTCATCACATCATATTTATTAGTCTTATTTGTTTTTTTTCTTTTACGAGTAATGCTAGATATACTAAATTAGTTTATCGGATAACATCATTCATCATAATTTTTCGTTAAAAGTTTAAATAAAAAGATCAAATACATTCATTAATTACAAGAATAACATTGATACATCAACCAATAAACTAAACCAGTATACAAAACATTTCCCTTATTTTATATCAATTTCAAAGTTCTCCACTCATAGTGACGGATTCAGAAATTTTACACGAGTTAAATTGAAAGTATTAAAATTTAGAAGAGTTCGTGTGAATATATATATATATATATATATATATATATAAAAAGAAGGGCCAAGTCTAATTTTGTTAAAATATTCTAATAAAATTAATGATAAAATATAGAATATCAAAATTTTGAGAGGGGACATGAGCCCCACTTGTTCTCCCGGATCCGTCACTGTCCACTGAGAATTTTTTTCTATACTTAATAACTTTGTTCCCACCTCACAAAGGAGAAAATCTTGAACCAGTAGTGGATTCTCTTTATCTTCTTCTTTGAATCCTCTCATCCTTCCAAAGATTACACATAATCTTTTGCTCGCAAGTCAGGCTCTTGCAACCTCACGGTCAGTACTATTCTCATTATTTTTTTGCTTTTTCTTTCTAGCATTTTTTTTTTTAATTTTGTTATTAAACTCTTCTAACTAGGATTAATTAATAAAGAAATGCACATAGTTACACACACATACACAGTAATGCATATTTATGATTAGGTGTTGCTCAAAAACATCAAGATAAAAAAAACTAAGATCAAGGAGTTGGTTTTCTGCACTCATTATACCTGATCCTGCATCATCATAGTTTGCATGAAATGTTTTTTCATGCATTTATATTTGTTTATGAGTTTGCTTAATATCATGGGTCATCATTGATCTATGATCAATCTAACATGGTTGTCAATCATAACCCTAATATACTTCTAACACAATTATTGTTAGTTTTTGTCCCAAAACTCATTCGAATATAAAATTGCTAAATTAATTCATATGACAACTTTAAGAGGCATTAAAAAAAATTAGATATAAAATAGAGAGACTGAGAGTCCTTAAAATAAAGAGAGAGATTTGTGTCTGTTGTATTGGAGTTTGAGAATAGTTATAAAGATTCTTGTATAAGAATTTGAAGTAAGAATTAAAATTTTTATAAAAGCAATGTTAAAATCATGTGCACATTTTTTTTATGTGCAATAGTACAAATTATATAAAATGTGCCTAAGGGATGTAAATCCTATGTAAAAGATTTGCGAATTCTGTAATTTTTTTTAGTCATAATAGAAATATTACAGTTCATTGGATTCGTCTTATTCTTCTTTTTTTTTTTGGTGCAAATGTTACGATCAAACTTTTAAATTTTTGTTCTTTTTATATATTCAAAATACATGTAGTAACCATTACATTTTTTGGATTTCACATAATTTAATTTAATTTTATTAGTGAGTTAAAGTTTCCCCCATTAAGGCAAGAATTCTTCCTCTACCCCTGCTTAAATGTTTTGTTTGAAATGTGTTAATTACAATTAATTTAATAAAATAAATAAATAAATAAAAATCTAAAATTAAATGAGGACCCGTTCCCGACTATCATGGGATTTAAATGGATTTGGGGAGAAACTTTTTTTCATGGGACGGGGTTAGGGAAAAGGTCCCCTGTCCCAAACTTGTCTTGTTTCCATTCTTAGTCATTTGACATTCTTTAGTTTCTAATGATGTGTGCGATGCTACTCTATCTACAAGGAGATGGGAAAGGCTTTGAACTCTCTTCTCTGCTTTAGGTTGCTAAGTTTAATGGAAAAGTACAACTAGTTGAGTGAGAGCAAGGACCAATCCCTATTTTTATAACCCAAGCTTAAGTCACCCATAAAGAAATGCTAATAAAAGGTCCATACTTAATTATAAAATCTATATCAATGCCCTAAGCGATAACACATACTTAAGGTGCACCAAACTTAATGTATCTTCATGATCACTATCAATAAATTGAGCTCACCCGGTTTACTTTTTTCCAATCAAACATTCTAATTGAACTAGTGTTTCATAAATATAAAATGTAATGAGATATGTTATTCTACTCATGTAAAAAAATCTTACATTTTTCCACTCTGTTTGCCTAGATTGATATTAGAATTTTGAAAATATCTTACATTCAAAACTAAAATTATTTAAACCATCATGTAACTCTTACATATTTTAATCCCAAAATTCATATTTATTCATAATAGATCAATGTTATAACAACAATTATAATATTTTTTATTAATCACAGACTTTGTCTCTGGTACCTCTAAAATGAATCATTATTCTTCCTATGTGTAGCAAAATTAAAAATTTAAATTAATTAATTTCCTCATCTTATGATTAGTCTATGATGTATACAAAATATTCATAATGGTACAAGAATCTTTGATCATAGTTACCTTTGTAGTGCACTTTTCAAAACCTTTTGGACGATCCATAATAACCATACACACATCTGGTTTCTAAGCGTATCCACACAGGTAAATCCTAAACTTGAAGAAACTCTCAAGTTTCAATTGGATTCTTCAACTCTTGACGAAGAGAGAGAGAGAGAGAGGGGGGGGGGGGGGGTTGCACAACTTACTCTAGGGTAGAGAGAAAAATTTCTATCTTTTGTCTCTACATATCATAGTTATTATAAAACTAACCCTAACCCTAGTCATACTAGGATTTGACTAAATTACAAAACTATTACTATTAACTCTTAATAATAAATATGTCCCTTTTAATTATTCAAATTATACATCACCGTTTTGTGTGAGACCCCTAAGGTTTATACTAATATGGTTGTAGAAGTTAATACTCAAAAGTATTACAAATTAGAATTCTTTCTAATTTAATTTGAATTGTAACCCTTTTTAATTCTCTCTTAATGAAAATAATAAATTATCTATCACAAAACTTTACATTATATGTCCCACGATAGCTTCCAAGAGGCCCAAACTAGATGCACAAAATATGTGTAAAAATACATTAAACATCTGTACATGTGTAAGAAACTAAGTGTACACCAACAAAACACACTGCTTAAAACTCAAACTAGTCATACGAGTCTATCAATAAAACACTTTCCCTTGCATTTTATATGCAACTTTAACATGCATACTGCTTTTGCAATTCATATCAATAACATAGATACTTTTTGACTAGATTATAAACTTTAGTGTGTCACAAAATAAATTCTCTTGTCAACTATAACCAAAACATACTAGGAAGTTCTAAAGATGGCATTAAATATCAAGAATGATTGAGAAATAGTAATATAAATATAAAGCTGATCTTTAAATCTTGAAAACCTTGGTGATATACATATCAACAAAAGTGTTGAGACAAGCATATGTTTTTTCTCCTAGTATCTTTACGAGGTAAAGCATTCCCACTAATTTTACAAATATTTATAATAACAGTATCAATATAAAATGTTTAACGAACAACTCTTATTACTTCTTATAAGGGAAATGTTCTCAAACATAATATGAGTTTTAAACTTAAATTCCCAAAAAAGATTTATATCGAGTATACCAGGATCTTTTACAAAATGAGTAACAATTTGAAAATAAACCTATAAAATGTTGATGAAGAGAAAATTATCAATCTTAATAGAGCCTTCCTCATAATTTTCTTGAAAACCAATAAAGAGTTGTAACTTGTCACTGCGTCACAATTTAAGTTTGCAAAAATTATGTTAATACCACCTTTATAAAAAGCTAAATTAACAAGTGACACATACTAAGAATTATGTTTAACATAATTTAATTCTTAATCTAAACCAAAATATGCCTACTATCTTAAATAGGCTTATTTAAAACTTAGTCAAATAATTAATTATACTCAGATGATATTGAATCATAATCAACAAGTTTGACTCCTACATATGACTTAATATATCTAATCAATTAGGCAGTGAATCAATAATATTCATAAAATGTATAACTATGGTGTACACCTATAATACCAAAAACTTTATCGAGAATGAAAATCACTCTACTAAATTGTCTCACCAGAACAATTAAATTGCAGATAATAAAAAATTGTAGAGGTATAAAATAGTAGCATACATAATCTTTCATTACTCACTTAACTTGCACAACAAATACAACACTAGCATATCAATTAACTAACATTTATGCGATTAAATAACTGTAATCCAATTAACTAAAAAATTAATTAGATTTATCCAGATTTGTCTAAGTAAATTGGTACAAGTCCAAATCTTGTGAGAGTAGGTGCATCATTGCAATACATCTTTGGAGCAGGAGACCACAACATGCTATAAGTCCTATCTATGTATGTTAATCCAGATAGACAACCAACACAAAAGTCTTCAAAAAGTTCAATGTGTTCGAGGCAAGAAGAACACTTTAAATTGTGAAACTCAAAATATCTACTCCACCCCACCAAGTGATAACCCGCCTAGGGAGATGATCACGACCCGTTTGGATCCTTGATGATACAATTGCAATCCTAAATCAAATATATATACTTTCTTTAATTTATTTAAATATATATACTTAAAAATTGCATAAGCATATCTATATATATGTGCTCAAGTAGTGTCAATAAATATAACCTTCCATATTTTGAGGATGTAAAATAAATTAACATATGGGTTTACTACAACCATATTCGTAAACAATAATAAAATATGGCATTCCTTTATGTAAAATCCCAAAACATTGGCACCACTATACTTTATCACTTTACTGGATAACACAACTCTTTAGTGGCACATTATGCAAGATGACACTAGTGACACACCAAAAACCCTCATAACACGCGTTTATTTAATTTCTTTATAAAAAAATGAATGCGTAACTAAATCATTATTATTTGGACACCAAACCCAAAACTAATAATGGACACGATCGACAATGTCATCCCATATGACATAAGACAAAATAAATAATTTGCAAGTTCATTGATAACAAGAGGCGACATAATTGATTCCATAAAATTGGAATCAAAATAATTTTTTCAAAACTTTATGCATAATATTAATAAATGCGTTAAAAATAATTTCTAGACTTCAAATTCCTAATTCATTACACTATGATACTTTTTGAGATTCCAAACTTTAGGGCCTTTGAAGCCCATGATCAAGCGTGTCTAATTTCATTGAGATCATAAGAAATTGATCTATATACAACTGGAATTTATGGCCTCAAGTCTCTTCAGCCGCCGGAAAAATTACCCACTATTTTTCTTAGTTTCCCTCATTAAATCCTTATATTTCATGTAATTAAATTATATGAACACATTCTAAAGACAATTGAAGTTTTCATGATCAAAATCAATCTAAACCATATTTGTTGGGTTTCGCTTATGCAGAACACAAAACTTTCAAAATCATAACATAGGACGATTCATACTAATTAAAAACAACATCCTCAAGATCGGATTTTCATGGGCAACAAAAGTCGTCTATCAATTTGAATTGAAACTCATTCATTATGAATGAATTAATCAAAATCCCTAAAATGCATGTGCGATAATCTGAAAATTAGAGCTCTAATTACTATTGGATGAAAACCAAATTGTTTAAATTGATTATATGATTATAATCTACAAAAACCTGATAATATCTCAATCCATTTCATGGAAAAAGATGATCAATTTTGCCAATCAATTTCATGCGAGTTTCATGCTTCAAAATAATCCATGAATTCTTTTAATTTGAAAATTCATATAATAATATGAAATTTTATCATTAGAAAAAAACACAGCCTATGTTCCAGACATGACAACTTTGATACCACCTGTAAGATTTTAATCCAAATAACACTCATGTACAATCATAAGTAATTAAAGATTAATATGATAAATAATAGTGTGTACCCGAATCCATGAATGATATGAATACACCTTATATGATAATCTAAAACCTCCTTCTTGATGTTGCCATCATTAGAGTTTGTCTACAAGAAGACGGGGACAGACCTTTCACTCTCTTCTCTGTCTTAGGTTGCTAAGTCGAATGGAGAGATAGACTGTATTAGTTGAGCGAGACCGGAGATCAACCCCAATATTTATAATCAAAGTGCAAGTCCTAATCCATAAAATACTGCTTGTCAAAGAATTTACACATATCCGTAAAATCTATACCAATGTCCTGCATGATATTCTGTAATTGACTAAAATTTATTTTCATAAAAATTAACCTATTTTCCACTATTAACTTACTGAACATTCTTTTACATTTAAACATTACATATTTCTGGCAATTGAAGTACTAAGAAATTCGTATACGTATTTGCAATTAGGTTGTGTTGGGGCATGGAGTACCTCCAAACAATTTGTATAAGCATTGAATTTTTGAAAAACTCTTGGGCATTCATTCGCGAGTGCTATAATTATCATGAATTGCTTGATGAAAAGCGTCAAACTCTAAAAAGGAGAATGGAAGCATTGCGGTGCCGAGAAAAAGATGTGCATGATGAATTGAGAAATTCACAGTATGACTCTGGAAAGAAGCGAAAGAGAGAAGTAGAGAACTGGTTTCAAAATGTAAGACAAAAAATAACTGAAGTACAAGAGGTTGAACAGAATGCTGGATTAAGAAGATATCTTTCACGATCGCATTTTTTGAGGATTGTTGATAAAAATATTCAAGAAGTAAATAAGCTTATGGAGCAGGGTGGATTTGTTGAGGGGCTACTAATTGATGTTCATGATCAAAGAGGAGAGGTATTGCTAACAACACCATTAGTGGGTCAAACTACAGCTGAGAGAAGTTTGGAAAAAATTTGGAAATTCTTGATGGATGATGAGATGACACGCATTGGAGTTTACGGTATGGGAGGAGTGGGCAAAACGACCGTTATGACTCATATTCATAACCGGCTCTTGGAAAATCCTAGTTTAGCACATCATGTCTGTTGGGTAACTGTATCACAAGAATCAAGCATTCACAAATTGCAAAATGAGATTGCAAAATGTATACATACTGATCTTTTAAAGGAGAATGACGAAAGGAAAAGGGCAGCTATGTTATACCAGGCATTGAGAAGAATAAAGAAATTTGTAGTTATTTTAGATGATATGTGGAAAGTATTTCTTCCGGAGGATATAGGTATTCCAGTTGGAGTTGAAGAAGGAAGGTTACTTATAACTACTCGGTCATTGGAAGTCTGTCGAGGAATGCAGTGCCAACAAAGTATCAAGGTAGAGTCTCTTTCTACAGAAGAAGCATGGGATCTGTTCATGAAGAACGTTTGGAGTGACAAGGTGGTTGATAAAAAAGTAGAAGAAATTGCAAGGTCTATTGCTATGGAATGTGCTGGTTTACCCCTTGCCATCGTCACAACAGCTAGAAGCATGAGAGGTGTTGATGACATTCATGACTGGCAGAATGCACTATCTGAGTTGAAAAGACCGATTATGGGGCTTGTGGATAGAGAGGAGGAGGTATTTAAGCCACTAAAATTCAGTTATGATCGCTTGAAACATGAAAAGCTCCAACGGTGTTTCTTATATTGCGCATCATTTCCTGAAGACTACTATATCCCAAGAGTGGAGTTGATAGTGTATTGGATTGCTGAGGGGTTACTGGATGAAAGAGGAACTAGGAAAGCACAGTATGACATGGGTCATTCTATACTGAACAAACTAGAAAATGTTTGTTTGCTGGAAAGGCCTGGGGGCGGAAATCCTCCTTATTATGTAAAGATGCATGATGTGATTAGAGATATGGCCCTCAATATCACAAAAGAGAATGACTCTGCTATTTTCAAGGTGAAATCTGGAGAGCGGTCTTTGCATGTCACAAATCGGAGAGAGTGGTCAGAAAATCTTGAGAGAGTTTTCTTAGCAGGTGACATAATAGAAGAATATCTCTCCCCTTCCATATCTCCTAAGTGCCCCAGACTTCTCACCCTTCAGCTGCATGATAACGACTATATCATAGAGCTTCCCAATTCCTTCTTTGTGCATATGCAGAGTCTGAGAGTTTTGGTCCTATCATATATGGACAAGCTCGAGCGTTTGCCAGATTCCATCTCCAACTTGAAGAGTCTCCGAGGATTGTTTCTTAATGGTTGTTCCAATTTAGAGTGTGTACCTTCATTGGCAGAGCTTAAGGAATTGAGGGAAGTGCATCTACACGAAAGTGGAGTGAAAGCAGTCCCTACAGGTTTAAAGGGATTAGTCAACCTTAAATGCCTTGATCTATCTAGCGTGTCGGGAATACAGTCTATTCCAACTGGTTTACTACCCAGTCTTTCCAATTTACAGTGCCTCAGACTTGATGGTTGTAACATTGATGTTCAGACGGAAGAATTGATTACCTTGAGACAAATAGAGATGCTTGGTGTGAGCTTCTCTAACCTGGATAAGTTCAATAGCTATGTCTGTACTAAAGA
This sequence comes from Nyssa sinensis, assembly GCA_008638375.1. NCBI lineage: Eukaryota > Viridiplantae > Streptophyta > Magnoliopsida > Cornales > Nyssaceae > Nyssa > Nyssa sinensis. Next base: position 9,619,365 of record CM018040.1, read on the forward strand.
TTGGGAGAGGTTGAGTCACTATCATCTTCAGATCCAAAATAGCGATGAACGATTTGTTCTTCCTTGGCTTAAATGCAGAGAAGTATCTATTTATTGTATTGATCATGTAATACTGCTTCCTACCAACATGCAGCAGTTGAACATAGTTGATTGTGTTCTTCCTACGAGTTTATTGGATATTTCACCTTCTCTGAATGAAAATACTTGCAAAGATCTAGAGAAATGTTTTATTGGGTCTAGTGAAGGGATAGAGGACCTATGGTCGTTCACCACCACCACAACGTCAGTGCCACAAAACCTTAAAGTTTTGACAGTTTATTCCCTGCCAGATTTAAGAAGCCTGTTCAAGTACGAGGGAATTGAAATGGGAGGGAGACCACCAGCAGAAAGTGGAACCTTTTCTCATCTAAAGCTGTTAAATGTTTATAATTGTGGTAAACTAAAGTATTTGTTGACAGCTAGGTTGGTGAGGCACCATATGCAAAACCTTGAATTAATTCATGTGCGTGATTGCTCGCAAATGGAGCACATAATAATAGAAGAGGAAGAAGAAGGGATTAGTACTGAAAGGAATTCTATTCTCACATTCTCCAAGCTTCGGACTTTGAAGTTAGTTGATGTACCAGAATTGAAGAGCATATGTATAGGGACAAAGACAATGGTTTGTCCTTCTCTTCAAGAAATTAATGTATTGAATTGTCCAAAGCTTAAGAGGCTCTCTCTCTCTACTATGAACATGGATGATAGTAGAAGAACATCAGAGACCCAACTTGATTCTCTCATAAAAATCAGAGGACAAAAAGAGTGGTGGGATTTGTTGGAATGGGATAACCCAGAAGCTAAATCTGTTCTTCAATTCTCAATTTTAGAGGTATGTTTTCTGAAGTTTTCATAAATTTTAACAAATATTTCTAATACAGCTATACCGTTCAATGTAATGTTTAGCTGCTCTGAAAAATGAGTGCTTTAATTTATTTGCAAAGTCAAGCCCCCCCCCCCCCCCCCCCCCCCCCCCCCCCCTTTTTTATAATTTGTTATCTCAAAAAGAGGAAATTTTTTTTCTCCAATTAATTGATCAGTTTGAGAAAACAGAATGATGCTTAGGTTTGAAAAATGCATTTCACTAATGATATTAATCCCCTTTTCTTGTTCATTTCATAAAGGAAATGGAAATGGAAATTTTTGGTGCAAGTATGCCATTCAATTAAATGCTTATTATTCCTTTGGAAATAGTTTTTTTTTTTCATTTACTTCCGAAAGCAGCCCTGTTTTGTTTTTGAATTCATTTTTTTCTTTCAAAAGCTTTAAAAATTTCGCCGGTTATTTTAGAAACAAAATAAAATATACCTTTGGCAAAGAACATTACATGAATCATGTTACCAAGTATTCCTATTCACTTAATTCTGGTTTTTTCTTTGATGTATAGGAAATGGACTTTTATAGAAGATACAAAGACTTTGCAACTTGGCCAACATCATGCTATGAAGATTTTTTGCACTTGAGTGGCTTCTCCCTTGGGTGCCAACCTATTTGGGATTCTTGTGTCTAGCAATGATGTAGTAGATATATCCTTCAGTTTTGATGCCTTCTTTGTTTATCTATCAATTTTACTTGTATCTTTGATTGTACTTCTCATTTGGCATCAATATATTTTTATTCTTTTGCTGATCAAAAAAAAAAAAAAAAAGTCCTAATAAAATTAGGAAACCAAAAAATCCAAAAAAGCGGTTCAATTTATTGTTCATTTTGCCTTAGGTCGTATCAAGTCATCAATGATCCGGCGAGTCAACATCCGCTTGTTCCACATCAATATTCTAAGTTGTGTGTGGTTTCCATTAAACTCTTTTCATGTTAATTTGTTTATCTTCGGTTTTATTTCCTGTCAACAAAACAATTCTTGACCCAAAAGTAACAAAATTTGATATTGGATTATAGAAGACACAAAATCATATATATAGAATATTTAATTATTTATTTATTTGTTACAACTTGGATTTGTAACCATACAGAACATGCTTTGTTTGATTATTTGACCATCAATTGTTAGCTCTTTTACTTATGAAATCTACCCGTAATTGTTCTCTTTAGACTAACCATTGTATTTAAATGCTTGGAAATTTCTACTTGAGAATATATTTACTTACAAAGTTTCCAGGAATAATTCGATTCAATTAGACTTTTAGTCTTTTCTTACCTTCTCTTGTTGTTGTTATCTACATAAATGTATTCGTTTGTTTTTGGCAGGATGTAGGAAATGATGGAGGCAATGCTAAGCAAACTAAATATTCAGTTGTAAATAGTTTTTGTGTTTGAAATGGCTACAATCCTTTCGCAAACTAGTATTAGAAAATATAAGTTCTAAAGTGTTATATAGATGTTCCATCTATTTCTCTTCCTCTTCAATGTTAGCCCAAAAGTCAATTTCAATAAAATGCAGAGAATAAACAGATCTTAAAAATAAATAGAGCCAAGTGACTATCGTTGTATCAATCAGTTATAGCGGAATTTGAATTCGTAACTTCCCCTTTGGGAAGAAACAAATGAAGTTATTGAGCCTTCATATCAATTAAATATCCTAGAAGTCTAAAAATTGTGTTCAATATCAATATTTGTTGGGTTATTGAGAATAGCCGACTAATATGTATGTGATAGGGGGGGTACTGAGGTAGTGATAAAACTGGTCAATCAATCTGAAAGAAGTATGTTAGTAGATAATTTATTTCAGTCATTTGAGTAGAAGACTCAAAGCTAGCATGTTAGTTTATTTGGTAGACTTTGAATAGGATCGCTGATAAGATTATATCATTAATTACTATCAACTTTGATATATTTCTTATCATTGGTATATTTATTTTTGTGAAAAATACTTTTTTTAATTGTGATCAAACAAGATAAATCATAAAATTAAATTAATGGAAAATTAGCAAATATATTGACAATAAGTTTATTTATTCCCAAATGCTAATTTATGTGAAGATGTTTATTTGCATATATTTAGCACCGAATGACTTATTATAAAATCATCCAATTTTGGAGTGCAATTATTTTTCATGTAATGGGATTGAAAATTATTAGTGGGTTTAGTAGCCCATTAGAGCCAAGATAGGGTAAGACATATTCGATTCCACTCCTAACTTAATTTGGATTACAAGAAAAAATTTAATAATAATAATAATAAATGAAAAGCTAAGGAAGATAATTTCATATGTGATAAGGAACGATCTCTTCCTAAAAGATAGGGATAAAGTGAATATCTATTGATACATTTTAAATGAGTAATACTACACCTTTTAAATTTATATCCTAAATAATGTAGCAGTATATTAATGTGACACATTAATTAAATGATTTAGTGTACTATCAATATTACATTACCACATCGTTTGGATGCAAATGTTGGGATTCATTATTAAGGAAACTACCGACAATGATATTCGTCAATGATCTTGATAGCACTCTGCAATATCTTGTGCATGATTTGAGGATACTATTATTTTTGTCAATATTTGCTTTCCATATTTTACTTACCTTGTATATCATAGACAGTCTGTATTTGACTTCCTCCTCTTGTAAACTTTGCATATAAAATGCATATCCTCTCAATGGAAAATACACGAGAGTTTCTCATAATTTTGGTTCTGTTTTATGGTATCAGAGCATAAACGTGACCATTGTCTTTTTTTTCAAGATCCGATCCCATGGCCTCATCTTCAACTTTTGTCAACCCCGGTAACGTTTACAGCCTTGTTACCGTTAAACTCACCAAAGATAATTATCTCTTATGGAAAACTCAAATCGTCCTGTACTTGCGTGGCCATCGCTTGTTCGGTTTTGTTGATGGTACGATCTCTCCTCCCTCTCCCACCATTCCCAACTCTGATGCCAACTCCACCATCCCCACCATCACCAATCCTTAATACACCTCCTGGCTGGACCAAGATCAACTTGTTCTAAGTCCACTAGTTTCCTCTCTATCTGAAAGCATTTTGGGACAGATGGTTGGGCTTTCCACTCCCAGAGAAGTCTGGGTAGCCCTTGAGAGAATGTTTGCCTCTCACTACTCTGCACGAGCAATCCAAACTCGGTAATTTTTGGCCCTCACAAAGAAGGGCAACATGGCTGTCTCAGACTATTACCAGAAGATGAAATCCTTCTCAGACACACTGGCTGCTATCGGTCAGCCTCTTCAAGCCCATGAGTTCATAGCATATCTTCTTGGAGGTCTTGATAGCTCTTATGATGCTATCGTCACCTCTATCTCCACTCAAGTAGACAAAATGTCATCTGAAGAGATGTTTAATCATCTCCTTGCATTCGAATTGCAGATTGAGCAGCACCACTCTGCTCTCGAAACCACGGTTGGTTCCGCAAATATGGCTACTCGCCATGATGGACGTTCACGGAGTGGCAGATCCCCTTCTCAGATACGCTCTTCACAACAGCAACACCCTCATGGCTTCAACTACAATTATAGAGGCCGCGGACGTGGCCAACGTGGGCGAGGCGGCCAACCGCCGAATACTTCATCCAACCCACGTCCTACATGTCAGGTCTGTCACGCCCCGAATTTCTACAAACCCGAGGCACGACTGACGAGACAGAAAATAAAATAAATAAAGGACAAAGGTAAATAAATCCACTAAACAAGCATCCATTCTCATCAATACATAAAATAACATAAGTACATCTCACAACTGCATTGTTCATAGGTCATTCGGGCTTAAGCTCTTACATTACAAAATACAAGTCCCATGGACCAAAATATACGCCACGTGCTTCACCCTATCAGGGTATCACAGAATCTCAAGTGGCTGGAGGGTCCTCATCTGAAAAATGTTGCCCACGAATGGGTCAGCTCAACTGCTGGTATGATGAAATGCTAATGCAAGAAATAAAGCTAAGGCGTGGCATGTGCAAAGTGTACATTTATATCTAAATGACATTCAAAGCATCGCAGTAATATATATGAATGGTATGCGTGACGCACCCATGCACAACTCTACGCCACAACCTATGTCTCGTTTACGGGTACTCCCCGATGGCACGAAGTACCAATGCAATGGCCAATTTTAGGTTTTTCACCACAGGATCTACACCCTCATAATGCAAAGCACCACGTGCTCACCCACGCCATGTTCTCAAAAGATTCATCATATGCCAATATGTCAATGCAATGTCAATGAAACATGGTTTCCACAATATAGCATGCTCGAGACAATAAATACATAAATCACCAACTGATTCCACATGCAAGCATATCTCATATAATCAACATATACACATGTCATGATTTACGTTCATCATTCACTAAATATTCATAAAGTACAAGTAACATGTAAGCATGTGAACAACCAACTCCAAATCATCGAGTAAACACATTCCACATAAACACATAAGTCATTCCGGTCATTCACAGAACATTCCTAACTTAACTTCATTTCTAACATTAGCAAAACACCATACCTGTCGGGTAGTCTCAACCCTAGAAGATCGTGTACGACACGTAACTGAACTGGTCAATGAAAATGCAGGAGATCAGATCGCCCTCTCCTGTCCTGTCAGTGTCCCTAAAAGCATAAATTACAACTCAGTCTATTGTCATTTGAATTTATGCTATTCATCAAATTTTATGTCTTTAATTCATAGGTTTCTATTCTGCTAAATTAAACTCTACCATTGAGCTTAGGACGTTGAAGAAAATAAGTTTAGGTTCTCGTAGAACTCAATTCAGACACCGGGGTTCAAAAGGGCAAAACAGTCATTTTGCACTTTTCACGGGTCCTCACATTTCGTGACCTCTTTTCACAAATTGGACTCCACGGTTGAGTCCGGAATGCTTGAGATAATAAAGTTTCACTACTTGTTTACTTAATTCAGAGTTCGTTTGACTGTACTTCAATTCAGGGGCATTTTGGTAATTTTATATGTTACTACAGGTCTTCTATTTTTTGGGACCTCGTCTCGTAAAACGGACCTCACCATTGGTCTCAGAATGGTCGAGATAGTCAAAATACACTAATGACTTGTCCCATTTGGACTCCGGATTATTTTAGAATATTTAAATAATTAAATCAATTAATTAAATTAATTATTATTTTATTAATATTTAATTCATGAGGGGTCAAACATAATTAACCAAAGTTCTGTGGGTCAAAATCAGATTTTTTAAAGTTCTGGGGTCAATAAAAGTTTAGGGTTCAATTTGAAATTTCCAATTTCCTTATTCTCAATTCGGTTACCCAAACAGGGACTTATCCAGAACAGGGATAGGATATCCCTTTTCCTATTTCAATTTAAATTTTTAATTTCTTAACTTCGTAGCCAAACAGCCCCCCAGTCCCTTTTAATTTAAAATATGGGAGCGACACGTGGCAGGGGCGGTTCTGCCCCGCCCGAGCCGGACCCGACCCGCACAGTGCCCCCTTCGTCCCCGTTTTCCCGGCGAGCCTCCGGTAGGGTTCCGGCGCCTTCTCCGTCGCCGGTGACATTTTTTCGGTGTGATTTTTACAGTTTTTGAATGTGGTTCTCTTCAGTTTTTCATGTAGGTTCCATATCTAGGGTTAGTTTTGGGTCTAAGCCACTCGATCTTCACGAAATAGAGGGTCAATCCCTCGGTCAAATCTCCGACCGACTCTTTCCCCTTCATTTTTGTGTCAGTTCGGTCCTGGTTTAACCCCCATTTTCATCCTAAAGTATTTTCTGCACCTCCTAGGGTTCATTCCCTATCATTTAAACTAAGTTTTTCACATAAAATCACAAGACCCATTTCTTATACCCGAGACCTGCAACTCAAGTTTTCTATCTCATTTCTTAACCATTTTCTTTCATTCTTTTTGCAAAATAAACCCTACATCATGCTCTCTAAGATCATATACGTTAAACTAATTATCATGCTTAGAAAAAAATCAAAACAGAATGGTCACTTACGGTTTTCTCTTGGGTTTCTCTCTCTAGCCGTGTCCTCTTTCACCCTCTGGTTCCAAGCTTGTATCAAGCTCCAAAAGCTCCCTTCTAGAACTCTCTTTCCCTCTCTCATTCTCTGCTTTCTTTCCTTCTCTTCTCCCAATCGAGACCAACACATATACCCAACACACCACTGTCACACGTCTCTCTCTCTCACAGCCCCTTTCCTTGACTTCTCCCCCTCTTTTCAGCCACCTTTCTTCTTCCCCCCATGCAGCTTTGCATTTAATGCAAAGCTGCCCTATACACCCTACATATATATATATATATCAATTATCACACACTAGACACACACACTGAACACACACACACTTAGCCGACACCTCACACACACTCTCTCCAGGTCACACACACACACACACACACACCCATCCGGTTTCACCCACACACAGTGCACACATGCACTGTTCTATACATACACATATCCACATATACATACACATATTGTATCCCACACACATATATATGCCACACATATATATAGTCCATACACATTAAAAATTTATAATAATAATAATAATAAAAATTTAATAACCAAGAATAATAATAAAAATAAAAAAAAAATTTCCATGTCATAACAAGGTCTGTGCTAAAAATGGGCACACTGCCGTGCAATGCTATTACCGGTTCGATCATGCCTACCAAGGCACCCCTCCTAACATGGCAGCATACTTGATTGCGCCGTCCTCATCAACGGATACCAACTGGTATCCTGATACCGGTTCCACAAACCACCTCACCAATGATTTTCGAAATCTCACAGTGCATTCTGAGCCTTACAACAGCACTGATCAGATCCATGTCGGAGATGGGGCAGGTTTACTTATTAAGAATATTGGCTTTGCTATTTCCTCTAGCTACCAAATCCAATGCTATGCCAATATTTTGCTCATTTCAAAAACTTGTCGAACGCCAATTTAATTGCAAAATAAAATATGTTCAAACTGATTGGGGTGGAGAGTATCGCTCTCTCCGCACCTACTTTGCATCACTTGGTATTCAACACCGAGTCACTTGTCCACATACGTCCCAACAAAACGGGTCTGTCGAACGGAAACACCGTCATATAGTCGAAACGGGACTCTCCCTCTTGTCCCATAGCAGTGTTCCTCATGCTTACTGGGATGACGTGTTTCTCATGGCCACATATCTCATTAATCGGCTCCCAACCGCTTCACTTGGAATTTCACCTTTTGAAAACTCCACAAACATGCCCCAGATTTTTTATCCTTAAAAATTTTTGGTTGTGCATGTTTTCCATTCCTTCGTCCGTTTAACCGTCACAAACTTGATTTCAGATCCAAACAATGTGTTTTCATTAGCTTTAGCAACATTCATCATGGGTTCAAATGTCTTGATATTTCCAGTGGCAAGATATTTGTTTCACGGCACGTTATCTTTGATGAACACACTTTCCCTTTTGCAAGCTTCCCCAATAAATCCATCGACCTCAGTCCATCGCCGAGCCCACCAGTCCATCTCCCACCTTTCATCCCTGTAAACGGCAACTTCTCACATACTCCTTCGCCATCTCTCCACCCAAACGACATATCCCATCCAAACTTAAATCCCACAAAATCGTCAGACCTTTCTCCCTTCGAGTCCTCGTCCCATACCCAGTCTTCGCCAACGACTGCAATCTCTTTGCCCTTGCCTTCCTCACTAGTTAACCCCTCTCTTTCCCACACATCCCCTGCTCCCACGTCTTCTCCTTCCCCATCTTTAGACAATGCCACCGCTGCTGCACCTCCGGCACCTCGCCTTCATCAAATGACCACCCGGTCTCAGAATAATATCGTGAAACCCAAATAGCTCATGGATGGCACCGTCAGGTACCCTTTGCCACGGTCCTTTCTTGTTACAGGTACTGCTCCTGAAGCCCCTTCTTCATACTTTGAGGCGTCCAAGCACAGTGAATGGCGTCAAGCCATGGACAAAGAGTTCACCGCCCTTATGAAAAATGGCACCTGGTCCTTAGTCCCTGCACGGCCAGACATGAATATCGTTGGTTCTCGGTGGATCTTCAAAACCAAACACAAGTCAGATGGTTCACTTGAGCGACGGAAGGCCCGATTGGTTGCGAAGGGCTACCACCAACAACCAAGGATTGATTATGATGACACTTTCAGTCCGGTGGTCAAGCCCACCACCATCAGACTTGTACTCAGTTGTGCTGTTTCCAAACGTTGGCTGGTTCATCAAATCGACATCCAAAATGCTTTCCTTCATGGACACTTAACTGAGGAAGTCTTCATGCATCAACCCGTCGGCTATGTGCATCCCCACTTTCCACACCACATTTTTTGGCTGCACAAAGCCCTTTATGGGCTGAAACAAGCCCCACGGGCCTGGTACCATCGACTGTAAGAGCACCTCCTCTCCAATGGCTTTGTCAACTCCAGCTCCGATTCATCTCTATTTATATCTCGACAAGGCCTGGATACATTGTTTCTTCTCGTGTACGTCGACGATATCTTGATCACTGGCTCCAGCTCCAAAGCCATCGCTCAACTGATCACCAATCTAAGCAGTGAATTTGCTGTCAAAGACTTAAGGGCGCCTAAGCTACTTTCTGGGAATCCAAGCAATTCAGGTTACTGATGGCCTCCTCTTGTCCCAACGTCAATATGTTTATGATATACCACTATGTGACACACCAACCACTGCATGACACGTGCAACCGCAAGATCGGTTCACGACTCATAATAGAGCTCAGGCTCGGCCATATAACTTGTGTTCGGTCGCCCAGCTCGGGCTCGGCCACATAACTTGTGCTCGGTCGCTTAGTCAAGTTCGGCCTTATAATCTGTGTTCGGCCATTCAGCTCATTCTCGGCCATACAGTTCATGATCGGCCATTCAGCTCGTGCTCGGCCTTTCAGCTAGTGCTCGGCCATTCAGCTCGTGCTCAGCCTTTCAGCTTGTGCTCGGCCTTTCAGAGCAGACCTACAGAGGCCGAGCACGTATCTCTAGAGAAGATCTACTTATCTGCAAAGCTTACAGGTCCGAACACAGACCTTCGGAGTAACACACTGCTATTCAAAGCTCATCACCGCCTTAATATATGCCGAGCAGAGAATAAGGAAACAGTCTTTTACAAGGAAACCACCACTCATGGTTATCTCTATTTGATGCAATACTCTACAAGGTAACTACTATCTCCGATGCTCAAATCCCTACTTTCATGGCTCCAAATCCTAATCAACTTAGGAGAGCCATTGCCTATAAATTCAACCCTAAAGGTACGCTTTATTTTCATGCTCATTATTTGGCTTTGATTACAAGTCTTTCAATTCAATTTATTGACTTAAGCATCGGAGCGGCTACCGCCGGAGCCAACCCGGTGGTCCTCTGATCTTCTGTTTCGAGTGTTTCGCAGGGAGCCGAGCTTGGATCTCACGTGGGCCAAAAAGTGCAGCATCAGTTTGGCGCCGTCTGTGGGAAATCGACAATCACCAAGTGCTCTACTCAATCTAAGCTCATCTTTCGTCTATCAGAGGGATTATGGCTCCCAACTTGCGACCCAGGAATAACACTCAAAACCCTCATCCTCAACCAACTGCTGGACGAGGAAGAGGGCGAGTGAATAACCCTGCACAGGAAGAACTAATCGAAACTAGGCGGCAGAACCAGTTGCTACGGGAACAGCTTTTGACCATGACCAGGACCCTGGCAATGTTCACCTAGAATCATGAAACCAATCCTCAAAATCCACCCGTTGTCACTCAACAGCAGCAGCCTCCTGCGGCCGCCGGTGTTCATATAGACCCCCAGCCGTCGTCGGCAGCCGGTCGAGGGATTCCCGCCTTTGTCCCAGAGGTCCATTATCGAAGTACTACCCGACCCCCCGTCCCGGGGGCCCCGGGAGTAAACTACGTTCCACAAGGATCACCTCCTCGAGTAGTTCCTGTACCACCAGTACCAGAGAATCAGAATAACCCCCCGGTAGCGGGCCAAGATCAGCCTACCCATATAGGCCCTGAGGCCGTGAGACCTGCCTCGCAGCAACCCGTTTTACCAAGAGGGTCAGTAAGAGCCGAGGAAGTTGCTGAATCAATAGACCGTACTGCTATCATAAGGGGTGCCCAGTATCCAGAACAGGACGAGCTGGCCAAATTGCTCGGGAGGTCGGCCACCCCGTTCACCAATGCTGTCATGGCCGAGGAAAGACCCAAGAAATTTATCGTCCCCAAATTCACCCCTTATGATGGGACCGGGGACCCGGGGGACCACCTCTCCCACTACCAGCACACCATGGCTTTGCACGGCGCTTCTGATGCCTTCTTATGCAGAACGTTCGTAACCAGCCTCAATGGTACCGCCCTAAAGTGGTTCCACCACCTCCCGCCGAACTCAGTATCTGGCTTTTATGAGCTTGGCAGAAGGTTCTTGGACAGATTCATGACTAGCAGGAGGCTAAGAAAGGGTCCGGAATTCCTTCTGAACATAAAGCAAACGAGGGAAGAATCGCTGAGGGGGTATATAGCACGTTTTAACGCCGAGCTCACTGAGGTAACAGATTGCAGCCCCGGTTTCCTAGTGGCTGCTCTAGCCGCTGGACTTGCTCAAGGAGGGTTTAGAGACTCCCTGACCAAAAGTCCCCCAGCGGACATGGCAGCACTCATGGACCGTGCAAGGAAGTACATCAACCTGGAGGAGGCCAGGGACACCTCTAGAAAGGTCAAAGAACAAGCTCAGAAAGACGATCACAAGAAAGATAGTCAAAAGAAGGACACCAGCTCGGCCAGGAAGAGAGTCAGGAGCCCAGAAAAAAGGGGGGCCCCCAGAACCTCCTTCAATTCTGGACTAAGGGAATTCAACCACTTCACTCCTCTAAACGCCTCTCCGTACAACATATTGAAGCAAGTAAGATCTCGAGAAAATATGAGATGGCCGGAGCCTTTGAAAGGAGACCCCAGCTATCGAGATCAGACCAAATATTGTGACTTTCACAAAGACCGAGGGCACACAACCAATACCTGCAAAGCTCTCAAGCATGAGATTGAGCAGCTAATAAGGAGAGGAAGGCTGCAGGAGTTCGTCAAGCAAGACGGAGGACAGAACCCCCGTGACGAACGACCCCAGCAGAGAAAAACCGACCAGAGGCAGGAGCAGAAAGGAGGCAGGAACGAACCCCCACAGAACAATCAGGTGATCTATGTCTTACACGCAGATTCCCCTGCAACAGGCACCTCTAACAGGTCAAGAAAACGATATGCTCGGGAGGCCAGGTCTGCTCCCAACATCATGCAGGTCGCTAACTTGGAGAAAAGGTTAAAGCCCTTGCCGGAAATCCAATTTACGGATCACGACCTTAGGGGAGTTCATTGTCCTCACAGCGACGCCCTGGTTATCTCCCTTAAGGTCGCCAACTTCGATATCCGGAGAGTTCTCGTCGACACTGGCTGTTCGACCAATGTACTGTTCTACGACCCTTTCAAGCATATGAAGCTCGATCCCAATACCATTAAGCCCACGAGCATAATCATGACAGGCTTTGATGGAAACACTAACACTCCACTAGGAAGGGTCGATCTGGCCACCACTGCGGGTGAAGGGGACGGACAGAAGACCACGATAGCCGAGTACATGGTCATAAAAGCCAAATCTCCCTACAACGTCATAGTTGGAAGGCCTTGGCTACATGAGATGGGAGCGGTCACCTCAACCCTCCACCAATGCTTAAAATACATTCACAATCAGACAGTCTACTCCATCAGAGGATGCCAACCGACCTCCCGAGAGTGCCACGCCCTCGCACTCAAAGCTAAGGCCCCCAAATAGCAATTACTGCACGCCCGTGTGTGCAAGGATGCAATCTACCCTTGCTGTCACGAGGCAGAAGACTGTCCCTCCAAAATTGAAGAACCATTGAGCCCCAGAGGAAGGGATAGCAGAGCCAAGCCTATAGGGGAGCCTATTAAAGTCCTGGTCAGCTCAGAGGATCAGGGACGTTACCTACAGGTAGGTCCCGACCTGACACATACCGAGCAGGATGAGCTGGTCAAGTTTTTGAAGAAAAACCTCTCCGTATTTGCCTGGGAGACAAGCGACATGGAAGGGATAGATCCCGACCTGATCACGCACAGACTAATGGTGGATCCAGACCATCCACCAGTGAGACAAAAGAGAAGGCCTCTCGCTCCAGAACGGCATCAGGTCATCAACGACGAGGTTCAAAGGTTGCTCAACGCCAACATGATACGAGAGGTATCTTATCCTGATTGGTTGGCCAACACTGTTCTGGTCAAGAAGAAGAATGGTAAATGGAGAGTCTGTGTCGACTACACAGATCTCAACAAAGCATGCCCAAAGGATAGCTTCCCTCTTCCACGAATAGATCAGTTAGTCGATGCAACTGCAGGGCACGAGCTCATGAGCTTCATGGATGCTTATTCTGGGTACAATCAAATACAGATGCATCCTCCCGATCAAGAGAAGACTTCATTCATCACCGAACGAGGTCTCTATTGCTACAAAGTGATGCCGTTCGGACTAAAGAATGCTGGAGCTACCTACCAACGTCTTGTTAATAAGATGTTCGGCTCCTTGATCGGCAGCACTATGGAAGTTTATATCGACGATATGCTGGTCAAGAGCCTAAGGAAGAGCAGTCATCTCCAACACCTAGCACAAACCTTCGACATCCTCAGACAATATAAAATGAAGCTCAATCCCTCAAAGTGCACCTTTGGTGTAACAAAAGGGAAGTTCCTTGGGTACATAGTCTCTCAAAGAGGTATAGAAGCAGACCCGACTCAGATCGGGGCTCTGATCGGACTGAAATCCCCAAAGGCCCGAAAGGACATTCAAGCTCTGAACGGCCGGATAGCAGCTCTCAGCAGATTCATCTCCAAATCCACGGATCGGTGTCTACCCTTCTTCAAGGCTCTGAAAGGTAACAAATCTTTGCAATGGACTGACGAGTGTGAAAAATCCTTTCAGGAACTCAAAAGATACTTGGCTTCGCCCGAGCTCTTATCAAAACCAATCCAAGGAGAAAGGCTGCTTCTCTATCTCGCAGTCTCTGAGAACGCTGTCAGTTCGGTACTGGTTAGGCAAGACAGGAGCGTGCAGAGGCCCATCTTCTATGTCAGCAAGGCATTACTAGACACAGAAAAGAGGTACCCCGAAATTGAGAAGCTAGCCCTTGCTCTCATAGTTTCTGCACGGAAGCTGAGACCATACTTCCAAGCACATCCCATAGAAATTCCGACTGCCTACCCACTGAAAGCAGTCCTAAGAAAACCAGAAGTATCAGGACGGTTGGTCAAGTGGTCAGTGGAACTGGGGGAGTTCGATTTGTCCTACATTCCACGAGTCTCAATTAAAGGGCAAGCCTTGGCAGACTTCGTCGCAGAATTCACTCCCGCGCTGCTAGGCAAAGCTCAAGTCTCAGACGAGGTGGGGACTTGGAAGTTGTATGCTGATGGATCATCCACTGACCGAGGTGCCGGAGCAGGGCTAGTACTACACTCTCCTGATGGACTTACAACCGAAAGGGCAATTAGCTTGGGGTTCAGAGCCTCCAACAACGAAGCGGAATATGAGGCCCTTATCTTAGGAATGAAGCTAGCTCAGGAGTGCGAGGTACAGAGCCTCGAGGTATTTTCCGACTCCCAACTGGTGGTTAGCCAGGTTCAAGGAGAATATGCCATCAAGGATGAAAGAATGCTCCGATATTCGAAACTAGTCAACTTGCTAAAACATTCCTTCCGAGCATTCTCAATCCAAAAAATAGAAAGAGGACAGAACAGCCGAGCCGATGCCTTAGCAAACATGGCATCTCACATGAAAACGGGGGTGGAGTCAACGATAAAGTTCTCTCACCAGCCAAGGCCTAGCACCGAGGAGATCCAGGTCGCCCAAGTCACGGAGCAGCCTCAGAACTGGATGACTCCTATACTCCAATACCTGGAGGAGGGACTCCTCCCAGAGGACAGAAATAAGGCAAAAAGAATCCGCATCAGAGCAGCTCGGTATCTTGTCCTTAACGGAAAACTCTACCGAAGGTCTTACACTCAGCCATTGTTAAAATGCCTAGCACCTGAAGAGTCTCAATATGTCTTGGCAGAAATCCATGAAGGAATCTGTGGAAATCACAATGGGGGGAGAACCATAGCCCACCGAGCTCTAACCCAAGGCTACTACTGGCCTGGGATGCTGAAGGAAGCAAAGGAATATACTCGAAAGTGTGACAAATGCCAGAGGTTCGCCCCTTATCAGCATCAGCCGCAACATGAGCTCATCCCCATTACTAGCCCATGGCCCTTTGCACAGTGGGGGATGGACATCATAGGACCATTACCTAAAGCCAAGCCGAACAGGAGATACCTATTGGTGGCTGTTGACTACTTTTCAAAATGGGCCGAAGCAGAACCACTGACTCGCATCACTGAAAAAGAGATAAAGAGTTTTACTTGGAGAAATATAGTCTGCAGGTTCGGCATACCTCATGTGATCGTCTCAGATAATGGCACGCAGTTCACTGGGAAAATATTCAAGAAATTCTGCCAGGACCTAAACATCAAACAGCACTTCTCCTCCCCTGGTCATCCTCAGGCCAACGGGCAGGCCGAGGTCACCAACCGAACTATCCTCGACGCTCTCAAGAAAAGATTAGAGGAAGCTAAAGGGAGATGGGTTGAGGAACTCCCTGGGGCACTCTGGGCCTACCGAACAACCAGGAGAACTCCAACATCGGAAACTCCCTTCTCCCTAGCCTACGGAACTGAGGCAGTAATCCCTGTTGAGGTCGGCATGCCGACCTTAAGGGCTGAGGCTTTCAACAAAGAGACCAATGACCAACAACTAGCAGAAAATTTGGATTTGCTCGAAGAAAGAAGAGAGCAGGCCGTAATCAGAATGGAAGCATATCAGCGCAGGATGGTTAACCGCTCAAAAATTGGCCTCAAACCTACCAATTTCCAAGTTGGGGACCTTGTCCTAAGAAGGGTTTTCCAGAACACCAAGGACCCCACCATGGGGAAGCTATCACCGAACTGGGAGGGTCCCTACAGAATTATCAAAACGGTTAGACCGACCACTTATTGGTTGGAAAGCATGGATGGGAAACCTGTTCCCAGGCCTTGGAACATGGAACATTTGCGAAAATATTATCAATAAAGTACTTTCTTTTTATTTCAACATCTTTTGTGAAACATCTCAATGTACAGACCTCTCAGGTCTGGTCCATCTCAAATGCACAGACTATAAGTCTGGTCCATCTTAATGCACAGGCTCAGGTCTGGTCCATCTCAATGTACAGACCTCTCAGGTCTGGTCCATCTCAAATGCACAGACTATAAGTCTGGTCCATCTTAATGCACAGGCTCAGGTCTGGTCCATCTCAATGTACAGACCTCTCAGGTCTGGTCCATCTCAAATGCACAGACTATAAGTCTGGTCCATCTTAATGCACAGGCTCAGGTCTGGTCCATCTCAATGTACAGACCTCTCAGGTCTGGTCCATCTCAAATGCACAGACTATAAGTCTGGTCCATCTTAATGCACAGGCTCAGGTCTGGTCCATCTCAATGTACAGACCTCTCAGGTCTGGTCCATCTCAAATGTACAGACCTTTCAGGTCTGGTCCATCTCAAATGCACAGACTATAAGTCTGGTCCATCTCAATGTACATACATCTCAGGTCTGGTCCATCTTAAAAAACAAAATCCCTAAGTCTGATCTATCTTGACATATGAGGATGATGTTCTATTGCAAGAACACGAAACTAGGTGCCGGCAGTTATAAACAGGCGAGGATAACTCTAAGGGCTCAGTCACACTGACCATCAAAAAAAATCCTTACAAATACAAGTCGCTCAGTTCGGCAATCAAGCTCAGGTTCCTGCTCTAAAAGATCAGAGTAATTGTCTTGTACCGGTTTCTACGACTGACAATCAGAGATCAGATTGATTAGTTATTATTCAAGTCATCTTTCTTAAAATCCATGATTCAAAAACCCCTCCAATATCAAGAGTTCGGCACAAGTTGGTTATTACTACACATTACTTCAGGATTGCCATAAGTGAGTTCTGGAGACAACCCATGGTCGGTAAAAACGATACTCTGGGTTCAGAGCAGGTTTACTTGTGTCATAATACAAGCCTCAAAGGCCGAAGTCCGTTCATACAAAACAAAGCATTGATACATATTTTGAACAGAACTCAAGGATCACCAACAATCAAAGAAAGATAGAGACAAAAATTGAAGAGAAGATGTTTTCATTAATATTTGAGCTCGGTTACAAAAAGATGAAACAGGACTACAAAAGTTTTCCCTAAACTAAGGGGCTTGCAGATCCATCGTCCTGATCACCATCCTCGTCCTCGTCATCGTCGTCAATCCCAGACAGGTCAATATCCGGGTACTTGGCAAGAAGCTTGGACTTGAAGTTGTCGTAACCGAGCTGCGCAATAGTATCACCCATCTTCTGAAGCTCGGTCTTCAACCTGGCCTCGGTCTCAACCTTGGCCTCATCAACCTTCTGAACAAGTGAAGACTGAAGAGCACTGTTCTCCTCCTTCAGTTTGGACAGGTCCTGAAGAAGGGAGTCTCGTTCAGATCGCAAAGAATCCCTCTCAAGTTTAATAGAATCCCTTTCGGATTCCATAATTGAGAAGCAATTCCTCGCCTCCTTCAGCTCGTCCTCGGCTGTGGTGGCTTGAGATTGAGCCGTACCGAGCTGAAGCCTGGCTTCATCCAGCTCCTCCTCCAACCTCTCCACAGCCTGGAGATCCACCGTGGCCTCCATTAAAGCAGCCAAGCTATGGAGGGTCTGCAAAAATAAGAAGACGTATCAGTAAAGAGGAAAAGGAAGAAGAGCACAAAAGCAGAAAGGTCGGTCGTTACCTTCAGATGAGCCCTCATGGCACCGGCCACAGTCTTCTCAGTACCCTTCCTGGTGCTGCAGGAAGGGATGTCAGTACAAGGGGCCTCAGCCCAGAAATCTTCAATGGCCTGATGGACGGCCTTGTATCCATCAGGCATGTCGGTACCCACCTTCGCCTTACCCCTCTGTTGAGATTTTTGGGCCGAAGAGGGGACAGGCCGAAGAACCGCTGTACCCCTCTGAGGGGTAGAAGAGGGTTCCCCGATCACCACCCCCTTTTGAGGGGCAGAGGAGGGCTCCCTGATCACAACTCCCCTCAGAGGAGGTCGGGAAGAGGGAGAAGCAGAGGAGACCGCCCCCTTCTTGGGAGGCACAGACGGGGAAGGGTCGGTCGTCCTCGTCTTCTTCGAAGAAGACGCAGTAGGAGGGGGCTGGCTAGCCACCCTCTTCTTCTTTGACGACCCCCATTTGCCAGCGAGGGATTTGAGGACGTCGTCAACAACACCCTTATCCTTGGGAGGCATTATAGGGCCTGAATGAAGGATGGCTCGGTAATCCCGGTTTGAAGTCTGGAGGAGTCTCTTGTACTGATCCTTCAAAACAGGGGTAAATTGCGGCCTCTTCTTGACGCTCTTGGCTACATGAAAGAGTTTTGAACAAAGGTCAGTCAGATACACAAAGGACAGGCACAAAGCGAAATTACAGAAGAAAAGGGTGTCTCACCCATAAACCCCGTGCTCCGGGGGAACGTGGAGAACTGGTCCTCAGGGTCGGTCACCTCCCATTTTCCGCCAACAAAAAAGAACCGATCCTTCCAAAATTTATTGGAGGACGGCACGAAAGTCAAAGGCCGGAAGCCCTTGTCAAACGACATGTAGTAGAGGCCCTCCGCCTTCCTATATTTAAGATCCATTTTACTACGGATCAAGTCTAAGGAGACCTCAACACCATTCAGGCGACCTAGGGCCATAAACCCTAACAGGTGCCTCCAACTGTTCAAAAGCAGATCGGCCGGGCAGAGATTGAACCAACAGAAAAAATCCCTAAGCAGTCTAGGGAAAGGAAGGCGTAACCCCATCTCAAACCAAGCGGTATAAACACAAATTTCCCCATCCTGAACTTCCCAAGGGTAGTCGAAGTCATCAGGGGCCCTAAGGGTGACATTTGGAGGAATCTCATACTTCTCCCTAATAACCTCCAACCAAGAGGACGTTACAGCACTCTCTACCTGGGAAGACCGACCTGAGACCTCACCCTCTCTATCCCTAGACTCCGAGCAGGCATCGACTATTCTAACTGAGGGACTAGAGTGAGTCTCCTCCGATTCAGTCCCCGAGGAAGTGCTACCCCTAATTAGGGTTTGTGACAAGGAAGGAGCTTCCGGAAGGCTCCCCGACCCATTACCAACATCAGAAGGTGCCGAAGAAGTCGACATTTCAAAATAACCAAAAGGAGAAGAAGAGAAAATGAAAAGATGAACGAAAACACTAAAACCGAACCTGAATCAAAGTAAGGGACTTCGGATGGATGGGATTCTTCACAAGGTAGCTTGCTGGTTCGACAATGACGGATGTATATCTCGCTTTGCAAAATCGAAGATGGTAAAAAGAGTCGTACAAGGCTCTTTCCCCCTTTTATATACATTCGGAGAGTAATGGCTACCCAGGCGAACCGCCACGACAGTATCGCAGCAATAATGATTTGAGAAACCCAAAAACCGGCTGCGCAATAAATGATGTACCAACGGACGTCTAGGAAAACGAGACGACAGAACGCGTGACTTTTCGGGCACTCTTAAGACCTTAGTTATCCCCCGAGCTCCAACTAAGGCTTGGGGGGGGAGTAACTGATATACCACTATGTGACACACCAACCACTGCATGACACGTGCAACCGCAAGATCGGTTCACGACTCATAATAGAGCTCAGGCTCGGCCATATAACTTGTGTTCGGTCGCCCAGCTCGGGCTCGGCCACATAACTTGTGCTCGGTCGCTTAGTCAAGTTCGGCCTTATAATCTGTGTTCGGCCATTCAGCTCATTCTCGGCCATACAGTTCATGATCGGCCATTCAGCTCGTGCTCGGCCTTTCAGCTAGTGCTCGGCCATTCAGCTCGTGCTCAGCCTTTCAGCTTGTGCTCGGCCTTTCAGAGCAGACCTACAGAGGCCGAGCACGTATCTCTAGAGAAGATCTACTTATCTACAAAGCTTACAGGTCCGAACACAGACCTTCGGAGTAACACACTGCTATTCAAAGCTCATCACCGCCTTAATATATGCCGAGCAGAGAATAAGGAAACAGTCTTTTACAAGGAAACCACCACTCATGGTTATCTCTATTTGATGCAATACTCTACAAGGTAACTACTATCTCCGATGCTCAAATCCCTACTTTCATGGCTCCAAATCCTAATCAACTTAGGAGAGCCATTGCCTATAAATTCAACCCTAAAGGTACGCTTTATTTTCATGCTCATTATTTGGCTTTGATTACAAGTCTTTCAATTCAATTTATTGACTTAAGCATCGGAGCGGCTACCGCCGGAGCCAACCCGGTGGTCCTCTGATCTTCTGTTTCGAGTGTTTCGCAGGGAGCCGAGCTTGGATCTCACGTGGGCCAAAAAGTGCAGCATCAGTTTACAACCTCCTTCAACGAACAAAGATGCTTGATGCAAAACCGGTATCCTCCCCGATGTCTTCCTCACAGAAACTCTCATTATTTTTTGGTGCCCCACATTCTGATCCAGCCACTTATAGGAGTGTTGTCGGTGCCTTGCAGTACCTCTCTTTGACACGACCCAACATCTCCTTTGCAGTCAACAAGGTTTGCCAATTCATGCACAAACCCACTGAGGAACACTGGACAGCGGTAAAAAGAATTCTAAGGTACCTAAAATTCTCCATCAATTTTGGTCTTCTTATTCGGCCCAGCTCATCCACCCAATTGTCTATCTACTCTGATGCCGATTAGGCAGGCTGCCCCGATGATCGCGAGTCCACTTCTGGCTTTTGTATTTATTTTGGTGACAATTTAATCTCATGGAGTTCAAAAAGCAACCAATTGTAGCTCGTTCCAGCATTGAAGCCGAGTATCGAGCCGTTGCCCATGCCACTGCCGAATCCCTTTGGCTACAATCACTAATGCGTGAACTTGGCATTTTTCTTCCGCAACATCTAATACTGTGGTGTGACAATATCGGGGCCACATATTTGACAGCCAACCCAGTCTTCCATGCACGTACCAAACATGTCGAAATAGACTACCACTTTGTCCGGAAAAAAGTGCAACAAAAAGCACTAGAAGTTCGATTCATTTCCAGCGAGGACCAGCTTGCTGATGGACTTACAAAACCATTAGTCTCGGCCCGCTTCAATTTTCTCCGGACCAAGCTCAATGTGCAAGTTTCCCCGCTGAGCTTGACGGGGCATGTTAAGGAAACAACCGACAATGATCTTCGTCAATGATCTTGACAGCACTCTGCAATATCTTGTGCATGATTTGAGGATACTATTATTCTTGTAAATATTTGCTTTCCATATTTTACTTACCTTGTATATCATAGACAGCCTGTATTTGACTTCCTCCTCTTGTAAACTTTGCATATAAAATGCATTTCCTCTCAATGGAAAATACACGAGAGTTTCTCATAATTTTGGTTCTGTTTTATTCATAGTTGGAAAATCATAGCATTTTCCATTTTAAATAATCATCCATAGATGGAGTGTGTGACACACTTGTTTTTAAGCTTCCCATATTATTATTCTTTTTAGTTCTATTTTAGAGACCCACTTAGTTTGTACGGATTCCAAAGAAGGGACATAAGAGTGAACATCTATAGGCTTTCAAATTTGTGATTAGCAAAAACATATAGGTAAGTTTTATAAAATGTTTTTGCTGCTCTGTATAAGAATTATCTTTTCAACAAATTATATATTTTGATCAAATACATTTTCTCTATAAATCAAAAAGAAAAGAAAAATCTACAGTAAAAATAGGTCATAATATAACTTCTCACCTCACAAAGGAGAAAATCATTAACCTTTAGTGAATACTCTTTATCAATTTATATTTAGTAGTCTCCCACTTTACTCCGGGAAAAAGTTCAGTGGTATTAGGCGAAGTCATGAAATTTTTTTTGGGGTGCTAAAATCTTTTAAAGAAAATTTTAGTGAATATTTTTCGAGTTGAACCAAAATTTACGGAGAGAGGAGAGGATTAAGATAAAAATTTTGGGTTGGGTTAAAATCTTGGTGTAACAAATAAGAAATGAAGGGTAAATATTGGATTTTGTTGAAATTTTGAGGTGGACTAATTTACAAAATTTCACAAGTAATTTTTTTTTTTTGTCGGATTTTGGGAGGATTACAACCGACCTTAGCCACCCCCTGGCTTCATCCATGGGTATTGTTGTACCGTGCGATCATCACTGAGATGTTAGTATTGGTGTAGGATTTATGTGGATCTCGCAGCAATATCCAATTACAATAACTGTCACACGGTGCAGCGTTACCAAAGAATTTTTTTTCTGAAGAAATTTATTATTTCCTAAAGAGGGTCTTGCATCAAATTATATTTATTAGTCTTGTTTGTCTTCTTTTATTTTGGCTTATAGTTCCAAAGTTTTCCCCACAGTTTTTTAGTCTATACTTTATAGCTTTATTCCCACCTCACAAAGGACAAAAGCATTGCGTTCATTTTGTGAACTCTTTCTTGAACACTAATCTGCCACAGTTCATTAAAATACAAATACAAATCACCAATAAATATTCCATTAACTAAAGAGAGATTGATGAAGCGAGTTGATCATTTCTAGACAGAGATTGATGGGTTTGATGATACTTACATCTTCCATCATTTGATCCAGAACAAGCAAAGCAGGGCCTTCTTTGAAGTCTGTTTTGTGGGGCCTTTTCAAAGTTTACCTAGTGAGTGAAAGACTCTTCCTTGAAGGTTGTGTGCCAAAGGTTAAACATAATCTTTTGCTGTCAACTCAGGCTCTTTCAATCTCACGGTCAGTACTATTCTTATTATTTTTCTGCTTTTTCTTGCTTCCATTTTTTTTTCTTTTGTTATTAAACACTACTAACTATGATTAATTAGTAAAGAAATGCACACACATGCACAATAATGCATATTTATGAATTGGGGTCGGTTCAACAACACCCCTTAAAAAAAAAAAGAGACAAAAACAAAGATAAAGGAGTTGGTTTTGCATTCATTAGACCTGGTCCTGCATCTTCATAGTTTGCTTGAAATGTTTTTAGATAAATTACACTAACCTATCTTTTTAACAATTACACCAACTTCTCCTGAAATTTCTAAGGCTGACTTCTCCTATTTTACCTTACAATATACAAATACTCCCTCTAATCAAGATAAAAGAGCTGGTTCTGCATTCATTATACTGGGTCCTGCATCTTTGTAGTTTGCAAGAAATGATTTTTCATGCATTTATATTTGTTTATGAGTTTGCTTAATGTCATGGCTTTGTTCTGCTAAGGTCTCATCCTCTCAGATCCTTGGAGGTTGTGTGCCAAAGATTACACATTAATCTTTTGCTATCGAATCAGTCTCTTTCAATCACACGGTCAGTACTATTCTTATTATTTTTCGCCTTTTTCTTGCTTGCATTTTTTTATTTTGTTATTAAACTCTTCCAAGTGGGATTAGTTAACAAAGAAATGCACACAGATACACACGATAATACATATTTATGATTTGGGGTCTGATCAAAATTCAAAATTCAACAATACCAATAAAAAAAGAAAAAAACAAAGATAAAGGAGCTGGTTTTGCATTCTTTATTCATGGTCCTGCATCTTCATTGTTTGCATGCATTTAAATTTGTTTATGAGTTTGCTTAATATCATGGCTCATCATTGATTTATGATCAATCTAACATAGTTGTCAGTCATAGTTACTAATTGGCTAAAATTAACAAAACAATTAATACATACAGGGCAAAAAATCTAAATTTTTCCCTCTTTGGTTAAAATTAACAAAAAACATGAATTCATTGCATGGGTAGAACAAAGTTAAATAATATTTAAGGGTGTTGAAGTTTGTCCTCCTGTGCCTGATATTTCTTACTCGTGTCCTGTTGATTGTTAAACATAAAAGCTTGTTGATATTCTATTTTACCTCTCTTATCTCACAGCAAATATAGATATGAACAGCAAAAGAAGAAAAGAACAGCAGAAGAAATGTGCTGGTGAATTCTTCTCTGTTTAGAGTTTACTATTTTATGCTGATTCAATATTCATGCATAGATATTCAGTTATGAGAAAAGATAGTGACCAAAGCGTGCACCTGATTTTTAGACAATTGCGTGGATTTGAAAGAGCTCAAGATGGGGAAAATACTTGGTCTTAAAATCTTTTCACTTATAATCTTCTGGTCTAAATTGTTTTGGTTCGATTTGCTGGTTGTTGATAGCTCATCACTGGATGGTTTTGGGGTTGAGGATGATTTAGAAGGGAGAATGGAGATATCTCATCTCTTTGTTGAAGACACCATCATTTTTTGTGGAGCAGAAGAGACTCAACTTCATTATCTGAGGTAAGTGTTGCTGTGTTTTGAGGCAGTGTCTGGCCTAAAGGTATCGAAAAGAGATATCATTAACACTGGGGAGGTGAGGGGGTTTGGAATCCTTAGGCTGGAACTTGGGTTGTAGAGTTGGCTCTCTTCCTACTGTTTATTTGGGGCTTCCTTTGGGTGCTCAATCTGAGGACAAGGCAGTGTGAGATGTAGTGGTGGAGAGGTTTGAAAAGATGTTCGCAGGGTGGAAAATGCAGTCCCTATCGAAAGGAGGGAGGTTAACTCTCATAAGAAGTACATTGGCTATCTTTCCAACTTATTTTACGTGACTTCTTCCAATTCCAGAATTGGTTGAGAAATGGTTGGACAAGTTATAGCGGGACTTTCTTTAGGGAGGGTTAGAAGAGGAAAGCAAGATTCATTTGATTGGTGGGATAATGTGCTTCAAGGATGGCAGGGAGTTTGGGTATTAAGTCATTGAGGTTCTTCAATTTGGCTCTCTTGGGTAAATGGTTATGGTTGTTTGCAGTGGAGGAAGATGCTCTTTGGTATAGTTGCAAAGACTTGGGGTGGTTTTCTAAAGAGGTAATGGAGCCTAATTGTTTTAGTTTGTGGAGGTCTATTGGCAAGGGTCGGGGATTTTTGCAAATTCATACGTTTGGAGATGGGAAGGGGTTTGAGGGTAAGGTTTTAGAAGGATGCATGGATTGGGGATATCCCATTGAAGGAGCAATTTCTGCAGCTATTTAGGATTTGCATCTAACCCGAATGCATTGGTAGAAGACTGCATATCTTGTAGTGGAGGTACTCTGGTTTGGTTTCCTTGCTTTAGGGGAACTCTAATGGATTGGACGGTGGAGGATGTGATGAGATTGCTGTAAGTTTTGAACCGTTTCTCCATTAGGAGAGATAAGGAGGATGGGATGGTGTGGACCTTGCATCATTCAAGGACTTCTTCAATTCATTCATACTATGATGCTTTGGAAGGTGGGAGTAGGGTGTTCTCTTGGACTTTCAGGATTTTGAGGTGGCTTTTTTTGTTTGGGCTACAACATTGGAAATGGTGCTGACCATGGATAACTTAAAAAGAAGTGGTTTTCCTTTACCTAATAGGTGCCCATTATGCAAAGAAGAGGAAGAAACAATTAATCTTCTCTTTCTTCATTGTAAGGTGGCTTGGAACGTATGGAGCCTCATTTGTTTTGCCCTCTTTGGCTGCTTGTGGGTAATGCTGGCATTGGTGGCTTGCTTTTTATTAGGGGTGGATGTAGGATGAGGAAGGACTTGAGGAAGACTTGGCGTATGGCACCTCCATGTCTTCTATGGTGTATTTGCAGGGTAAGGAATTCAAGGGTTTTTGAGGGATAGAGATTGCCTTTAATAGGTTTAAGGATAATATTTTGAGGATGCTTCACTTTTGAATCAAGGAAGTATATCCTTTATATGTATTTTATTTTGTTAATATTTTGGGGGAGCCTCAACTTTAATTTTTGGGCCAAATTACATATGGGTTTGCATTCGTCAAAGTTAGTGCTTACCAGAAGACATTAACTAATATAGGGTCGTGTTTTAATATAACACAAAAATAGAATGAGTTAATTATACTTACCTCTTTTTTGGTTTCTGATAATTATGGATACTTTTTCTATGATTTGTAAACCTATATTGTCCTCCTTATGCTTTGAGTTTCATTTACAGATTCCCTCATTGCCGTCAGTTGCCACTGGTCATAGGATGGAAAGTGATGATGTAAGTAGGAATTTTTTTATTAAATGTGCAAAATACCCTTACTGAATGACTATATAACCCTAAATGATAATGTAAATTGAAAATTTGACCTTGAAGTACAAAATCCATTACAATAACTAGTCTTTAACATCCAACAATGGTTTAAATTAAGGAGAAGCAACTGTATTTGCAAACGAGCTTGTATAGAGCACAAATTGGTTAACTAAAATCTTGTATCTTTCTCTAAAATCACACACACTTTCTCTTCATTCAAGCTCTGTAACAGAACTTTTATTCACATTTTTTTTCTTTCTAAAAAAGATGGAAAAATAAAAACACACTTAACTCATCCATGGATTGATTAAAATTTTTTACTGCCACTTCTTTATTCTCTCTCAATTTGCCGGAACCCATTTGGACCAAAACTCCTGAATTACAGACATCCAAACCATGCTTTACTGTCGTCTCTCAATTGGCATCTCAGCACATAGTCAATGGTTGAAGCACACCAAAAAAATAAAATTACATTATGGTTTACAACTGATTGAACAAGAATGGCAACCTAGTGAACACCTCCATCATCTTGTAGAAACTTTACCCAACCAAAATACCATAATCCTGTACGAATATCCCTAAAACCATGGTCTAATCACCAAAAACACTTGTGAAATCTTGCTTAACTTAAAGGTCCCAGTGTCATCAATCCATCATTGAACAGGGGCTTAGAGAGAGAAACCTAGAGAGAGAGAGAGAAACCATTGTGCATGATTGTGTGTGCGCGTGACTGTGTGTACTCATTCTGCCTGTGTCAATAATTTGTATTGAATTTGCGTGCATATATATATGATTGTGTGTTATGTGTTCTATTTGTATGTGTATATGGTAGAGAGAAAGAGATTGGAGAGAGGGCCACCGATATGAGAGAGTGAGACATAGCTTGAGAAGGAAGGGGGAAGAGTTGGTTACCGACAAGGAGGTGAGACCCACTTTAGGTTTGTGAGCTGATCGTGGGGGTGACGGTGCAAGCGGCGACGGTGTCGATATTGGATGTGGTTTAAGACGACGAGGGTGATCTTGGTGGCCGCCGTTGATGGATTTGTGATGTGCCGACGAAGATGATGGCTGCTGACACAAGTTTCAGTGGTGATGGTCGGGCGGTGTAGCATGGGGGAAAGGTGCGAGATCTTAGCTTTTTACAATATTTAATATATTTTAATCAATGAGTAATTTGATAATTTCAATTTTGTCGTTAACGTTGTTTTGGAAGACAATTGTGATAGGGGGAGAATGTAGTTTTATAAACCACCGGAAAAGTATTTGCAATTGTCAGAAACTAGAAGAGAAATAAGTATAATTAATCCAAATAGAATTATCCCATTTTCACTCCCACCCCAAGGGCCAGTTACCTATCAAAAAAGAATTATCTCATTTTCTCTTTTAATTTTTTTTTCTTTAATGCAGTTAAAGGCAAAATCCATGCTCTAGAATGGAGTCATACAGAAAATCATCCTCACCATGAATATTTTAATAATCTCTCAAGGAAAATAAAACAAGTCGTTTAAGTGCTTTCAGCAACACAATGGACTTAATTCTGTTGTCTCCGTTTAAAGTGTAATGAACTCATACAGTCCTTGGAGGGTAATCCACTAATATGATGAAATGGATTTAACCGGATGCTACTGCTTTGAGCTGTAAGTTTGGTTTCAAAAGATCAGATTGCTGTAAGTGTTCCATACTTGCCTTTCTTGTGATGCTTGTCAACCTGAATCAAAATGCAAATCTAGAAATTTAAAAGGGTTGCTTTGGGCAAAATATGTTGTTTGTCTCAAACATTTGTGGTTCACTTATTAATTGCAGCTCTGTCGTTCTAGGTAAATTCATGCATTTGTTATTCCATCGAAGATCCTTCCTTCCATGTGTTACATACTGTGCCCAGCGTGCTACATTTACTTTGTATTACTTTTAGTGAAAAATTCAATATATATGGTCATTTCTAATCAAACATATTTCTAGTTTTGGTTCCCAATCAGGCTGTTGTACAGAAAGCTCAAGAATCACCAAAGAAAAGGGAAAAGTTATTAGTAATTGAAGTCTCAGCTGGTGTTTGAATGCATAAAAAACATTCATGATGGGCTTTCAAAGGAGGAAGAATCAGCAAATCATCTGCTTAAATGTTCTTCTATTAAGATCTCACAATCTTATATAGTATCAGTATAATGTAATCTGTACAAGAATCTCTTTGTTTGATCTTAATTACAATAGCTAATGTCTTGGAGGACCAGATTGAACAAATAGAATTTTTCTATGTTTTAAACGAACTAGTCTAGAATGTTATTTGTATGACACACATTGGTTTCCCAAATATCAATTTTTTTTTTTTTTTGAAAAAAAGCCGTTGTTGTATAAAGTGTGTATATACATCTATCTATATCTATATCTATATCTATATTTATAGACATATACCAGGAGTGATCCATGAGATTGATTGCTTTTGATGTATATTGATTGATTTTGCCTATTTGCTGAAGTTCTTATCATATTGGCAGGAAAAAGGATATCACTTGCAAAAAATTCAACGTTTCAGATTAACCTCCAGAAGCATATAGTATTTGGGTAAGATTTAGATTTAGATTGAGATTTATGTCTGACTTCAACAGTTAACCATGTTAACTGTATTTTGTCTCTTCATTTTTTCTTCTAGTTATTATAAATTTTTTTTAGGGGTCAGGGCGGGGAAATATAAATCTGCCTATGGTGTTGAAACATTTAATTATATGTGATGAAATACTATTTAGGTCCATTATGGAGTTTGAATGTTCTGTGTCCAGCTGCAACCAGTTAGCAATAACTTTTGTAACTTGAAGACCTGTTTTTTTTTAATTCTTTCATCTTGAGTTCATAGGTGACATTTATTCACAAGCGCACACACAAGTTTTAATAAATAAATAAATATCTATATATTGGTATTGTAATTTTTAGAGCAAGATTTGCTAACTGAAGACCCTACTCAACCCCAACTTACACATATTCTCCAACACAAGTTTTTTTTTTTTTTTTTTTTGTGCTTCAAAGTTCTGTTTAGCATGGGTTGCTACTCTTGCTTTGCCAACCAAATAAAAAAACCGTCAGTGGTCTTTTTTGCATTTTTTTGTTTTTTTATGGGACGATGACATGATTTTTTCCAATAAGTTTTACTTGCATCTAATTTCATTTCTATTATCTTTGTAGATCAGGAAGTGGGGTGCATTAGCAGTAGGGTTTGTGGTTTGCACTATCATCAAAATTTGAAAATTTTCTTTACAAGTCATGTCACTCTCCGGCAATGTTAGAAGAAGAAAGAAAAAATTCATGCGCAAATACAAATTGTGTGGCATATATTGTACCACTTTTTATTTTTCACAATTTCTTGGGAAACGTCAACAAAAATGTTATAAAATTCATTCCCCCCTTGTATAGTCGTGTATTCAGTAATATTGTCTCTAGTTACGGTTAAATGGCTTTTGGAAAGCAATTTTAGGTGATTGAGGGAATATTCTCTTTGCATCATCAAAGCGACCCAGTATTTCATAAATTTATTTTCATATATTAATTGTATTTTTAAATTAACATTTTATTTTAATATTGTTTATAAAGTTATAGATAATTATATTTTAACTTCACTAATGTTCTCTAATATGAAATTTTTTGGCCAAATTTTGTCTTAAAGTATACTATTTAATGTGGGTGTGAAAATTTACAAATAAGAGTATCCTCATGTAAGACAAGAAAGAAGGTTACAGGGAAGAGTTGTGAGACACCCTTGTGATGTTTGTCAAGGGCTCTCTGATGGTCAAGTCAATAAATTGCTTGAAGAAGTGAGGAAAGATGTAAGAAGGTTAGTATTTGTATGAAACAAATTGCGTGTCCTTGGTCATGCATGGATTATGATTTAATTAGATGGTTTGATGTAGCAAGAGTGTGTTCTTGATTGCAGGTAACACCCTGATCATATGAGGATATTGGGCCATGGATGACACCTTGCATAGGGGAACATTTCGTGATATCTTGCGATTATGGTTTTTTTTTTTTTTTTTTCGCTTTGGGACGTTTGAATTAAGTTGATTTGGTCTAATGTGCTCAAACTCGGTCAAATTGGTTGAGCCGCCAATCATCATGAGCCAGAGTTATGTCTGGGCTGATGCCTGATCTGGATTAAGCTTAGTTGAATAGAGCATCACGTCGCAGTTTGGATGGATTTGAGTCGCGTCATAGTCTGCACGAAAATGATGACGTGCCTGGGTCTCATTTAATATAGATAGTTCGAACATTATACTCGATCTTTATACCCATAGTACTAATAATAAAGACTAATCATAAGACCATCTTTGGTATATTACGCACAGAGAATTTGAGAGAATTTTTTTGGGACTATTTTACCTTAAAAGGTAAATTTGGGTATTGCTAATTTGTATCCTTTTTGGTGGTTAAGTGTTGTGACTAGTGGATTTAATTTCCGTAACAACAAATACCAACCATATTATATTAAGATCAAATTAAGGAATGAAAAGTCAATCGAAGGAATTGTGGTGATTTCATGAAACTAAAATCTTAGCTATATTATTTAGAAAAAGTCTAATAAAAAATTTCTTTAAAAAATAGTTATGAAAAAGGTCAAATTAAAAAAAATGTAAATATAAATATATGAAAAGAATATTTTTGTCATTTAAAAAAAAAGAATTAATTAGTCCTAAATCGTTCTAAATAATATTTAATTATTATAGAATCCAAGTATTTTTTTATTTTTAAAGTGAAGGACAATTGTTATTCTTTTTTTGAGATGAGGTCTATTTTTTATTATCTAAAACTTTCATTTTTTTAATATGAAAATAATGACCTTATATATAATTTATCTTTTTAGTCGAATCACAATCTCTTTGAAAAATTTGTCGTCAATAACTGTCCCTTAGCTGCCTAACTTCGAAATTTCAATTTATCTGCATTGCCTCTCAAAAAGAGATATACATCTTTTCCTCCTTTCCCCTCCCCCTCCCCCCCAACCCCCCCTTCTCCTCAGCCTGAAGACCACTGTGATACTATTGATAGGAACCATACATGATCATCCGTTCAGCCCATATCTTAGTTTTGCAAGCAATGTATTAAAAGTCGTGATTGAGGAGCCCACTGTACAGGAACAAATGTAGAATTATGAGTTGGTTTTCTTTGGCCGGTTATTTTTGGTGTGGAGGGGGCATCATTGGAGGATTTTATTTTGATGGTGAATGGAACCACCAGGAGAATGAAGCCTTTGGTCTGCAATGGCATCTGGGAGGTGGTGGTTAGCCTTTAAATCCCTATGGTGCTGGGTTTTCATTTGCCAGGTCACGTTTTGTTTCGTTTTTGGTTTTTATGAATTTGTAAAATTTCACAGTTTTAGAAAAAAATGTAAATATTTACACTTTTATTGGGACAAAATTTGTCATTGAAAAAGTATGAAATTTTACATTTTTACCTAAGTTGAAATTTTACACTTTTAGATCGATTTTTTTTTTTCTTTTAAAGTTTAATATCCGATATGGATAGTATTTGATAGATCTCGATTTTTATTAAAAACATGTCTATAGTTTATAAGTTATTGAATTAAAAAAAAAATTTAAAAAAATGTTAGAAAAAACTAATTAAAATTAAAAAAAAAACATGAAACGGATAGTTTTATTATTTAAAAAAAAAATAGGAGATGATATGTTTTGTTTAGCATTCTTGTCAATTTTATTATTTAAAAAAAAAAAATAAGAGATGATATGTTTTGTTTAGCATTCTTGTCAACGTATTGATGATCCCTTTATACATGTGGAGATGTCAATTTATGCGAGATCCGAGGTTCTGGGAAAACTTGTGAAGCACGAGTTCTTTAAGAGGGTGCATTCTTTTCTGGTCAGAGTAATTTTGATGACATAATTATTTTTGTCATATTAAAATTGAATTTCAATAGTGTTGTAATATTAAAAATTTATCGTTTGATATTTTTATTCTAATAGTTAAATGTTATTTTTTTAGTAGAATTAATATGTTTTTTTAATTATCGTTGTAGTTTGAGCATTGAATAAAAAAAATTTAATCAAATTTAAATTATATATTTGAAATAATTCGAACCGTTAAAATAGATAATAATTATTAAAATAAAAATTATAATTAAAAAAATTTAACTCAGACAAATTTTTAAAATATAAATAACTAATTATTAAATTATCTTTTTAAAATTAAATTAAAAAATTATGAATATAATAGTTCCTATAAATTAATCGTTTGGAGACGCTCTGAGTTGGACCTAAAGAAGATGAATGTGGCCATTTCTTTGAAGAATTCGTGCTTAGTAAACTCATGACAGAACAAACAAGCACTGGTGTGGTTTGTCTTTGTGATCCCAAAGGAAATAGCACAGTTGTTGCCTCTTGATATGACTTTTTTGTTTTTATCTTTCTAAATCATTAGTTTCTTTGAGAAAAGATGGAATACAGCTTATCTTTGTGGGGTCCAAGGAAACAGCTCAATTATTTCCTGTTTTGTTTTATTATGACTTTTTTGTTTTTATTTTTAATTATTTTTCTAAATCATTAATTTAATTGAGAGAAGGTGGGATACAGCTA
This sequence comes from Nyssa sinensis, assembly GCA_008638375.1. Classification (NCBI taxonomy): domain Eukaryota; kingdom Viridiplantae; phylum Streptophyta; class Magnoliopsida; order Cornales; family Nyssaceae; genus Nyssa; species Nyssa sinensis. The sequence continues at coordinate 9,652,049 of CM018040.1, forward strand.
TGGAGGTAATGGTCAGGCAGAATGGACTATGTGCAGGGCTGGACCATGGGGTCAATTGACTCTTCAAATTTTTTAATTTTTTTTTTTAAAATGCTTTGGACACATAGGGTGATTGGACCACCGTGATATCATTGATGCGTGAATAATACGTCTCAAATGTCTGAATATTATACATTAAATACGAAAAAAAGACTATCAAGAAGAATTATGAGACACCGTTGTATGGTGTTGTCAAAGGTTCTCTGACAATTAAATTAATAAATTATTTGAAGAAGTGAGGTAAGATGTAAAAAGTTTTATATTTAATATAAATTTTATTTGACAAATTTTAATTTTTAAAATTTAAATATATAAATTTTATTAAAAATAGATTTATAATTTATAAGTTATTAAATTATAAAAAAAATTAAAAAAGTTAAAATAAATTGGTTAAAATTAAAAAAAAAAAGTATGAAAAGAATAGTTTTGTTATTTAAAAAAAAAACTTGGAAAAAGTTTTCTTTATTTGTTAAAAAAATAATAGAAAAAATTTGAGAGCATGCTAGTATAATTCAAAACTAGTAGCTTGATTTTCTAATGAAAATTTGTTTGACATTCTTGTCAACGTATTAATGATTCCTTTATGTTTGTGGAGATGTCAATTCATGCCAGAGCCAAGGTTATGGGAAAACTGGTGAAGCCCAAGTTCTATGGTTAGAGTAATTTTGTCACGTTAAAGTTGAATTTTAGTAGTTTTATAATATTAAAAAATTATTTTTTAATATTTTTATTTTAATAGTTAAATATTATTACTTTTTGGTAAAATTAATATTTTTATTAAAATAAAAATTATAATTAAAATAAAAACAATTTGAACCGTTGAGATAGACAATAATTATTAAAATAAAAATTATAATTAAAAGAAAATTTAACTCATGCAAATTTTAAAAATATAAATAACCAATTATTAAATTATTTTTTTAAAATTGAATTAAAACAATATGACTATAATAATTCCAATAAATTAGTTGTTTGGAGACGCTATTGGATTTATATATAGAGAATCAGAGATACAGCAGCCCTTATGGCTATTGTTTCGGAATCCATTGCAAAAGAAATTGGTTTTTTACAAATTTCAAAGCTACTCGGTTTATAGAGGGAGAGATTAGTGTGAAAACAGATGAGTATAGAGAGTGTATTAGTATGAATAATCCTCTGCTCTATCATTTAAATTGTATTTTAAACAATAAACGATCTCAAATTCTTTATCGTCGTGTCGATCTCAATCTCTACTAAAACCAAATTCAAGAAACCTTAGCTCTTCGTTTTTGTTTTGGGAGGTGATGTCTTCTCCATCTGCAACCACTGATCAAGTGGCGTGTAAGCTCCAAAACTATCTTCAAGTTTCAGTCTCTCACTGAAGCGGCTATTATTGGTGCATGAGTTACACGTGTTAAATGCATGAACATTATACATCAATGAGATTCGGTAATTCGATCACCGCAACTGTATTTAGCACTTCTCATTTTTTAATTATAATTTTTTTATACATTTAAAATTTTTTTTCAATTAAATCCCTTTAAATCATTTTTTTTTCCAAATTTTCACACTGTACCCATACTCTAATTTTAATTCATCACATCAATGAGACTTTATCATTTTATAGATTTTTTTTTTTTGTATATTTTAAAGTTTTTAAAAGTCTCTTTCCAGACTTTTTATATAATTTATAAACTACTTTATATCAACAATTCTAGCTTTTTATTAAAAATATTATTAATTAATATTAAGTTATTATACTTCTTTTCTCTAGAGTCCCATGTTTGCTCCCATCACGAATTTATTAAATTTTTTTTATAATTATATAATTTGTAAATTTATAGCTAAATATTTTTTTAACAAAATTTGCTCTTGCTCCTGATAAAATTTCCTGACTCCATCTCTGTGTACTATAATCGTTTGAACCATTGTGTTGGGACCATAAAATCCAAAGAACTGAAAATTTGGATTGAGCAGTTTTATACTTTTAAAAATTATATTTCAAGTTTCTATCATTAATAATATAACATTGATGTTATATTAATTAAATAATTTAGAGTATTGCGTTGCCTATGTTTGTGTCGCATGAAATGAAAATACAAGGAGGTCATCCAAATTTCTTTTGTCCTAATATCTCTCTCTCATTTTTTCTTTTTGTTCGGCAACAAGTACAAGACAAAGTTCAGTTCAAGCTTGATATATATATATATATATATATATATATATATATACATTTTGTCATTCTACCAAAGGATAAACATTGACTTTTCTTTCAGTTTTCCATGTCGCTTAATGTGACACGCAGCGCCACCGACGTGAACTTGCCCAGATGATTTGATGCATAAAGTCTTCTTTTGCTGCTGGAGATAATAAATCTCTCAAATTCTCTCTTTGTTGCTTTCTTGTGTCATTAAATCATAAAGACTAATAACAACATTTGCACTATTTTATTATCTTTCTACTTCTTTTGCTTTTTTCCTTTCTTTTTATTTTTATTTTTATTCTTTTGTTAAATTATAAGGATTTTACAAAATTATATTAGCATCTCTTATTTTATTTGACAATACATAAATATTTTTTTTTAGTCAATTTTTTTTATTTAAAATAACAAAATTGTTCTTTTTATTTATTTATTTTTTAATTTTGACTAATTTTTTTTAGTTTTTTTAATTTTATTTAAAAATAACTTTAGTTAATAATTTATTTTTATTTTATCACATTGTATTTATTAGTCTTATTTGTCTTTTTTCTTTTACGAGTAATGCTAGATATACTAAATTAGTTTACTGGATAACATCATTCATCATAATTTTTCGTTAAAGTTTAAATAAAAAGATCAAATACATTCATTAATTATAAAAATACCATCGATACATCAACCAATAAACTAAACCAGTATACAAAATGTTTCTCTTATTTTATATCAATTTCAAAGTTTCCCACTCATAGTGATGGATTCAAATATTTTATTCAAAGAGTTAAATTGAAATTATTAAAATTTAGAAGAGTTCGTGTGTGTGTATATATATATCTATATATATATATATATATATATATAAAAGAAGGGTCGAGTTTAATTTTATTAAAATATTCTAACAAAATTAATAATAAAATATAGAATATCAAAATTTTGAGAGGGGACATGACCCCCACTTGTTCTCCCGGATCCATCACTGTCCACTGAGAATTTTTTTCTATACTTATTAACTTCATTCCCACCTCACAAAGGAGAAAATCTTGAACCAGTAGTGGATTCTCTTTATCTTCTTCTTTGAATCCTCTCATCCTTCGAAAGAATACATATAATCTTTTGCTCTCAAGTCAGGCTCTTGCAATCTCACGGTCAGCACTATTCTTATTATTTTTCTGCTTTTTCTTGCTGGCATTTTTTTTTTTAATTTCGTTATTAAACTCTTCTAACTAGGATTAATTAATAAAGAAATGCAGACAGTTACACACACATACACAGTAATACATATTTGTGATTTGGTGTTGCTCAAAAACACCAAGAAAAAAAAAACAAAGATAAAGGAGTTGGTTTTTTGCACTCATTATACCTTATCTTGCATCATCACAGTTTGCATGAAATGTTTTTTCATGCATTTATGTTTGTTTATGAGTTTGTTTAATATCATGGCTCATCATTGATCTATGATCAATCTAACGTAACGTGGTTGTCAATCATAATTACTAATTGGCTAAAATTATTGAAATTTTTGAAAAATGTTGTGGTTAATTTAATATTTTAGAGTTTTTCAAAAAATTTTAAATTTGCCCCCACTAAATAATTTTTTATAACCTTGCCCCCAATGAGTTTGTTTTACAAATTTTCTAATTAGTTATATTTGGGGATAACTAGTGAAAAAAAATTAGATGATTAAATAATTAAGTTACAACATTTATATTTGTTTGAGGTTATTGAAGAGTTGGGGAGGTCTAAAATGGAATCAAAAAAAGGAAAAATTTTGAGCTCAGATTTTACATCCTAATAATTATAGTTGATGTAATTTAGTTACACCCTCTTGATGTACTATCATTTCACACTTACAGTGATCTAGGATTCCAACACTAAATTGTGATAATTTTTTTCCTTAATTTTATTTATTAAATTTATTTTGTCTCTTTTATTGTTGATTTAGTGAGAACAAAAAAGGCATGGTTAAAGGCTTAAATTTACATATTTGGCATCTGAACAAGAAGAAAATAATATATATAAACATGGATATATATATATATTTATATAATTCTTTCTTTTCCATTTTAGATTTTTTGGTTCAAATCTCCATTGAAAGACACATCATACAAGAATTTTTAATATTACTTTCCTTATACGTTTTTTATATGTAAAAATCAAGGTTGTTTGAAAAATAATTAGCTTGAAAAGTGGAGTAAAAGTGCTTTCAAAGGATCTTAGAAGGTATATGAATCCCAAGTAAGTGATTTGTTAGATTTGGTGTAATAACATAAAAGAGACAAGAAAGAGAGAAGAGAGAAGAGAAAAACCAAATGACTACATTGTATTAGATTGAATTCTAGTGAAAGTAAACAAGAGAGCTCCTTATATAGGCGAGTGATGAGGTTGTGCATTGAAAGTGTAAATAAAGGAAATAAACTATGAAATCATAATCCTATTATAATTACACCCCTCATACTTCTAATATACTTCTAACAACCCCCCTCATACTCGTGGTGGGGGGTAGCCCAACTTGAGTTTGCAAACAAAAATCTCTGAAAGTTGACAAGTGACTTGTTGGCGTTATGGTTAAACTGTAAATGTTACCCAAGTTGACATGATTGTGGAGGTGGAACCTCAATAGAGTTCATGATGACGCATGGAAGAGCGGAGTCGGAACTGAAGGCGGCGCATGAAAGCGCGGAGCTAGAACTGAAGGTAGCACATGAAAGTGTAAATAATGGTGTGCATAGCCGAGGAGCAGTGATGGTGAGGAGTAGTGACATGATCATGATTGAGCCGGATGGTTGATCGAATGTTGACAGGGACGGTGAGGAGTAGTAACATAGTTATGACTGAGCCGGATGTTTGATTTTGTGATGATGAATAGAGACGTTACACTGTTGATTGGCAGATGTGGCGGAGGTACAAGGCTGACATAGGTTGTTGCGGATGTATGATGGTGAGAGTGATAATGACATGGTTGGAGGATTTTGCACGATGATGAAAAGATTCCGGTGGTGCAACAGTGAGTGAGTGAATGAGTGAGTGAGACCTTCGGTCTGTGACTAGTGGCAACAAGTGTCACGACCCGAAACCCACCCTATGCGGATCTCGTGTCGCAGGGCCGACCCAATGGCCGTCCCTACTTTTTTCATTCTTTGTATCCATGACAACAATATAAAATGTAAACTTAACAGTAAATTAGTGAAAATCTTAATACAAAATATTGTTTAAAAACTGAAAAAATGTAAACCGATATAAACTGAACATAAAATCACTCTTAGGTGATGAGTACATGGGAGAGACTCTATTCACTTTTATCATGCTCCTCAACTGTGTCCCTAAGCTCCTGACCTCCTACTGTGATTCAGTAGCATTCTCACTTTAAAAAAATAAGTAAATGGTGTGAGCTAACAAAGCTCAGTAAGTAAAAGCCCATTTCCGACACGGGTTAGGGTTAACATAGAAAAATATAAACTCATAAGGTGAACATGATAGCTAATCATGACAACAGTTGTAGTTAACGGTAAAATGCCACAATGGCTAATGAACAGTAAGTCCCAATAAACAAGTACGAGTAATGGTATAGCATGAGTATGGGAAAGATCAATAATAACAATCAACATAAAAATATACTGCCACAATAAATCGATCACAATCACGTCCAATAAATAAGGGAACTGTCAACATGGAATTATTCATAGGAAAATGACAACATCGTATGAATCCAATAAACGTAAACATAACAACAGTCAATCATAAGTGATACATTGACTCTGTTTAGGTTTTGGCAGACCCTCGGTCTTTTAGAGCCCGGCATACCCCCCCTTAACCTCAATGCATATAAAAATGCCCTTATAACTTAATGCGTAAAAATGTTATCATTGCCATATGTCCGTTCACGAACTCGACCCGTAGGTCCGGACAACTCAGATAACATCGGATGGATATTGTGATTGAGCACAAATCCGACATTTAATTAAATCATGATTCTTTTGTGATTCCATAAGAAGTGTATAGACATGGAATAACATACAATGGACATATAACAATAGGCCTTTCAAGGCATAGTACAACACAACAATCATGATATCAAAGTTAATAACATCCACAAGATAGAATAATTTCAATTGTGGAACAATAACAGTTGGTTCGTAAAAGAGTACAAAATTTGGTAGTAATAGAAGGAATGTTGCTTGGAAGACCACATGTAAAAGATAGGGTTTACTTACCTTTAATCTGTATGATCTACTTTAGTACTCCGTAATTTTCTCCTTTCCCTTTGACTTGTCTATACATCAATAAACATGTCTTAGTTTTAATATCATTTATCAAATTGTACACCTTGTTACTCTAAGTATCTCTTTTACTATTTTAAACTCTACCATTGAGTCTGGGATGTCGAAGAAAATCAGTTTAGGCTTTCACGATTTTCAATTTGGACTTCTATACCGAAAAGAGTAAAATGGTCATTTTAAATATCTCTATTTTTTTGGACCTAGTTTCACAAATCGGACTTCACCGTTGAGTCCATAAGGTTTTAAATAATAAAAATTTACTATTTACTTAGTTCAATCGGAGTTCATTTAACTCACATTTGACTCAAGGACATTTCGATTATTTTAGTATTTCTACGGGTATTTTATTTTTTGGGACTCTGTCTCGTGAAATGGATTTCACCATTGTGTCCAGAAGGTCCAAAATAGTAAATTTATACTATTCATTTACTAAATTTAGACACCAAAATTTAAAATAATAATTAATTAATTTACTAAATTAATTACTTAACTATATAATATATATATATATATATATATATATATATATATATATTAGTTCCACATTTGAACACAAGTGCCCTTGTGGCACAGTGGTGGCCTTAGTGGGCATAAGGCTTTTCGCCTTTGCATACCCAGGTTCGAATCCCCTCAACACCTTCTCACCCCTTTTTTTTTTTTTTTTAAATAAAACCAAAAGACCTTTCAACAGTGGTGGGTTGTCACTAGGCCTGGGCCGCCTCCGACCCAAGGCCTGACCCGGTCCATGATCCAACCGTTGACCCGTTACCCCCCGATTCTCCGACAGTTTTTCGGTGGTCTCCGGTCACCATCTCCGACGCCGGTGACCAAAAAACCGCAACCTGCTTCTTCTTTTTTTTTTTCTTCATTTTTCTTGCGGGTTTTCACTCCTTTTCATTTCTAATTAATTCTAAAGCATATCTAACGCATTCTAACACAATTTTAGGCATTTATAACCAATCAAAACAACCCAAAAACTCTCCGTTCAATTTTCTGATTGTGCATGATATCTACCCCATTTCTCAACCGTTTCCTTCGCGGTTTCTTCCTAAATTCCTAATTTTTTTTTCCCCTAGAACAACATTATACGATCAAAACCAAGCTTTGGACAATTTTAAGTAAAAGCCAGAAAAATACAAAGAAGAAGAAACTGAGTTTTACCTCCTACGACTGTTCTTTTCCTCTCATTTTCTTCTTAAATTCCTAGTTTTCTTCTTGGATTAAGGTTTACACAATCAAAACAAGATTCATGCAAGTTAAACACGAAAACCCGAAATTGAAATTCATTGTAAACCAAAATTTTAACTTACTTCACAGCTGCGTCCTTTTTCATCCTTCCTCCTTTCCTTTTCTCCTCCTAGTTCTCTTCTGCAACCCGAACCTTCCTCAGCTTCCTTCTATTTTTTTTTCTTCTCTGCATTTTTTTTCTTTCCCGCATGCAAGCATGTTGGGTTTATATAACTGCCCCCCATCTCTCTCTCTCTCTCTCTCTCATTGACCTTTCCTCTTTCAGCTTCCGTAACCCCCACCCCCTCCCTTAGTGTGGAGGTTACAATATACATATACAGCCTATCATAATATACTTACTAATATGTATATCTATATATATACACCTATATGCATACATACATATATATATATATATCTATTTTCCATATTATATATTCTAATTTTTATTTTTATTTTTATTTATTTCTATTTTTATTTTAGTTTTATTTTATTTTTTATTTTTATTTATTTAGCTTTTTTCTCGATATTCATTCCTGGTTTGCTCGGGTATTGCCCAACCATCATTCGTACATTCAAAACTATTGAGATTCCACAACCGTCCATTTCATTTAATGTCATAACATAAAGCCCTATCGGCTCGGTTTACACGGTTCGCTCGGTTACAATTTGGGTCAGGGTATTACAACAAGTGCTCTAATCTGTTAAAAAGATGAACAGTTGACTGTGTTCTGCATCGCGTTTAAGATCTAGTGCGAAACACAATGATGGTTGAAAGGCAATGGCCAGTGGTATTGACCTATAAGGATGATGAAGCGTGATAACTTGTTGCGATATGATTTCAGAGCAACTGACGATGGCTGATGGTAGTGAGTGAGCGATGGTGCCCAACTGTGGTTGGGTCATGGCCAATGACATTGATGATCTTGGTGGAGCTTTGATGTGGTGGTTGCGAGGCTGCTAGCACAAGAGCATCTGGTAGAGCAACAGTAATGAAGAAGGTTGGATTGGTGCCGTTGGTGATTGTTGCTTTTTTCTTTGGATCTAACCTGGTCTATGTGAGTTACATATATTGGGCTGGGCCTTAATTGTTTAAATGGGCCTGGGTTATGGCTTAAATCAGATCTGGGCTCAAGATACCCACATATAGCGAAGTATAGAAGATCACACTTGAGGTCATCGCCTTGGATAATCTTGAGGCGGCTGGAGTTACAATATAGCAACAATGGTGATGGTGGACGTGGTTCCACTCAGAATTGTCAGATTTTCAGCGACAAACATAAGGTGATACAGAATGGGGGAAGATAAGACGCAGCGGAGTGACTGTTGGAGTGACTATTGACGGTCAATGGCTGGTTGCGACAGTGACAATTGGAGAGGACTACGATTGTCGGCAAACTGAATGGAGGTGATGATGGGAGATAATGAAGATGCATTGACGATGAAGTGTTGCGAATGGTGCTAGAGTTTTGTCAATGGTAGGCTTGAGCAGTCGAAGATAGAGAACCCCGACCCGTGGTTGCTATACAGTGATGATTGGTTTAAAGAGTGGTCCAATGACGACGATGGAGGTTGATGAATTTGGGACCGAGATAATGACAGCAACAAAGGTGTTTTGTAGTAGCGATGAAGGCTGTTGCGATGACAAGGATGATCGATGCTTGACGATGGAGGACAAGTGTCTGATGGTTGGTTCCTGCAGTGATGGGCAGTGTTCACAGCCAAAGAAGCTTGTGACGATGATTGGTCTGTATATACGATAACGCGACTGATGGTGGTGATCGATGGATGACAGGAGTGATTAATGCGTGTGCCCAAGGATAAGGAACCTACCAACTGTGATGTCCTCTATTTCTTGCGTGACGCTGAAATAATAAGACTAGGCACGGGGTCATGAACAGGCTGGCCACTACTGAGCATCATTTGTCCTTGGACATGATGGTGTTGGTTGGATTGAAAAAAAAATGCTTTTTTTTTTTTTATGCTCAACAAGGGAAAAAATTCGATTATGATCTAAAACAGCTTCGGCTTATGGGTGATCTTCTAATGGAGTTGAGTGCCGGGATGGAATTGGTTAATTGGTTATGTGGGATGAGTAATCCACCGGTTAATTGGTTATGTGGGATGAGTAATCTTGGATGAGAAATGTGGTGATGTGCGAGCCACGGTGCATGGTGGAAGCCATGTCTCTAATACCATGTTAGATTTGGTGTAATAACATAAAAGAAACAAGAAAGAGAGAAGAGAGGAGAGAGGAGAGAGGAGAGAGAAGAGAAAAACCAAAGGACTACATTGTATTAGACTGAATTCTTGTGAAACTAACCAAGAGAGCTCCTTACATAGGAGAGTGATGAGATTGTACATGAAAAGTGTAAATAAAGAAAATAAATTATGAAATCCTAATCCTACTAGAATTACACAATACTATATATGTAACCCTAATATACTTCTAACACAATTATTATTAGTTTTTGTCCCAAAACTCATTCAAATATAAAATTGCTAAATTAATTCATATGACAACTTTACGAGGCATTATAAAAAATTAGAAATAAAAGAGAGAGACTGAGAGTCCTGAAAATAAAGAGAGAGATTTGTGTCTGTTGTATTCGAGTTTGAGAATAGTTATAAAGATTCTTGTATAAGAATTTGAAATAAGAATTAAAATTTTTATAAAAGCAATGTTAAAATCATGTGCACATTTTTTTATGTGCAATAGTATAAATTATATAAAATGTGTCTAAGGGATGTAAATCCTATGTAAAAGATTTGCGAATGCTGTAATTTTTTTTAGTCATAATAGAAAAATTACAGTTCATTAGATTCGTCTTATTCTTTTTTTTTTGGTGCAAATGTTACGATCAAACTTTTAAATTTTTGGTCTTTTTATATATTCAAAATACTGTAGTAACCATTACATTTTTTGGATTTCACATAATTTAATTTAATTTTATTAGTGAGTTAAAGTTTTCCCCATTAAGGCAAGAATTCTTCCTTTACCCCTGTTTAAATGTTTTGTTTGAAATGTGTTAATTACAATTAATCTAATAAAATAAATAAATAAAAATTTAAAAATAAATGAGGACCCGTTCCCGGCTATCACGGGATTTAAATGGATTTGGGGAGAAACTTTTTTTCATGGGACGGGGTTAGGGAAAAGGTCCCCTGTCCCAAACTTGTCCTGTTTCCATTCCTAGTCATTCGACATTCTTTAGTTTCTAATGATGTGTGCGATGCTACTCTATCTACAAGGAGATGGGAAAGGCTTTGAACTCTCTTCTCTGCTTTAGGTTGCTAAGTTTAATGGAAAAGTACAACTAGTTGAGTGAGAGCAAAGACCAATCCCTATTTTTATAACCCAAGCATAAGTCACCCATAAAGAAATGCTAAGAAAAGGTCCATACTTAATTATAAAATCTATATCAATGCCCTAAGCGATAACACATACTAAAGGTGCACCAAACTTAATGTATCTTCATGATCACTATCAATAAATTGAGCTCACCGGTTTACTTTTTTCCAATCAAACATTCTAATTAAACTGGTGTTTCATAAATATAAAATGTAACGAGATATGTTATTCCACTCACGTAAAAAAACCTTACATTTTTCCACTCTGTTTGCCTAGATTGATATTAGAATTTTAAAAACATCTTACATTCAAAACTAAAATTATTTAAACCATCATGTAACTCTTACATATTTTAATCCCAAAATTCATATTTATTCATAATAAATCAATGTTATAACAACAATTATAATATTTTTTATTAATCAAAGACTTTGGCTCTGGTATCACTAAAATGAATCATTATGCTTCCTATGTGTAGCAAAATTAAAAATTTAAATTAATTAATTTCCTCATCTTATGATTAGTCTATGATGTACACAAAATGTTCATAATGGTACAAGAATCTTTGATCATAGTTACCTTTGTAGTGCACTTTTCAAAACCTTTTGGACGATCCATAATAACCATACACACATCTGGTTTCTAAGCATATCCACACAAGTAAATCCTAAACTTGAAGAAACTCTCAAGTTTGAATTAGATTCTTCAACTCTTGAAGAAGAGAGAGCGACAGCTAGAGAGAGAGAGGGGGGGTTGCACAACTTACTCTAGGGTAGAGAGAAAAATTTCTACCTTTTGTCTCTACATGTCATATTTATTATAAAACTAACCCTAACCCTAGTCATACTAGGACTTGACTAAATTACAAAACTATTACTATTAACTCTTAATAATAAATATGTCCCTTTTAATTATTCAAATTTTACATGACCGTTTTGTGTGAGACCCTAAAGGTTTATACTAATATGGTTGTAGAAGTTAATACTCAAAAAGTATTACAAATTAGAATTCTTTCTAATTTAATTTGAATTGTAACCCTTTTTAATTCTCTCGTAATGAAAATAATAAATTATCTATCACAAAACTTTACATTATATGTCACACGCTAGCTTCCAAGAGGCCCAAACTAGATGCACAAAATATGTGTAAAAATACATTAAACATCTGTACATGTGTAAGAAACTAAGTCTACACCAACAAAACACACTGCTTAAAACTCAAATACGAGTCTATCAATAAAACACTTTTCCTTGCATTTTTTATGCAACTTTAACATGCATACTGCTTTTGCAATTCATATCAATAAAATAGATACTTTTTGACTAGATTATAAACTTTAGCGTGTCACAAAATAAATTCTCTTGTCAACTATAACCAAAACATACTAGGAAGCTCCAAAGATGGCATTAAATATCAAGAATGATTGAGAAATAGTAATATAAATATAAAGCTGATCATTAAATCTTGAAAACCTTGGTGATACACATATCAACAAAAGTGTTGAGACAAGCATATGTTTTTCTTCCATGTATCTTTACGAGATAAAGAATTCCCACTAATTTTACAAATATTTATAATAACAGTATCGATATAAAATGTTTAACAAACAACTCTTATTACTTCTTATAAGGGAAATGTTCTCAAATATAATATGAGTTTAAACTTAAATTCCCAAAAAAGATTTATATCAGGTATACGAGGATCTTTACAAAATGAGTAACAATTTGAAAATAAACCTATAAAATCTTGATGAAGAGAAAATTATCAATCTCAATAGAGCCTTCCTCATAATTTTCTTGAAAACCAATAAAAGAGTTGTAATTTTTCTCTGTGTCACAATATAAGTTTGCAAAAATTATGTTAATACCACCTTTATAAAAACCTAAATTAACAAGTGACACACACTAAGAATTATGTTCAACATAATTAAATTCTTAATCTAAACCAAAATATGCCAACTATCTTAAATAGCCTTATTTAAAACTTAGTCAAATAATCAATTATACTCAGATGATATCGAATCATAATCAACAAGTTTGACTCCTACATATGACTTGATATATCTAATCAACTAGGCAGTGAATCAATAATATTCATAAAATTTATAACTGTGGGATACACCTATAATACCAAAAACTTTATTGAAAATGAAAATCACTCTACTAAATTGTTCTCACCAGAACAATTAAATTGCAAATAATAAAAAATTGTAGAGGTATAAAATAGTAGCATACATAATCTTTCATGACTCACTTAACTTGCACAACAAATACAATACTAGCTTATCAGTTAGCTAACATTTATGCGATTAAATGACCGTAATCCAATTAATTGAAAAATTAATTAGATTTATCCACATTTGTCTAAGTAAATTGGTATAAGTCCAAATCTTGTGAGAGTAGGTGCGTCATTGCAATACATCTTTGGAGCAAGAGACCGCAACATGCTATAAGTCCTCTCTACTGTATGTTAATCCAGATAGACAACAAACACAAGTCTTTGAATAGTCTAACATTTTCGAGGCAAGAAGAACCCTTTAAATCGTGAAACTCAAAATATCTACTCTACCCCACCAAGTGATAACCCTCCTAGGGAGATGATCACGACCCATTTGGATCCTTGATACAATTGCAATCCTAAATCAAATATATATATATATATATATATTTTTTTTTTTCTTTAATTTATTAAGGGCACCTACGAAACCATCAAGATAAGCCCATTTCGTGAAAGCATAATCATCATGTCACATGTAACCCATAAGAATATGACTACCACTTTATGCCCATTTTATTTTCAAGTTTTTCGAGCAAATTATACTTAAAAATTGCATAAGCATATCTATATATATATATATATATATATATATGTGTGTGTGTGTGTGTGTGTGTTCAAATAGTGTCAATAAATATAACCTTCCATATTTTGAGGATGTAAAATATATTAACATATGGGTTTACTACAACCATATTCATAAACAATAATAAAATATGGCATTCCTTTATGTAAAATCCCAAAACATTGACACCACTATACTTTATCACTTTACCGGATAACACAACTCTTTAGCGGCACATTATGCAAGATGACACTAGTTCTTTCTAAAAAAATTAGTGCGTAACTAAATCATTATTATTTTGACATGAAACCAAAACTAATAATGGACACGACCCACAATGTCATCCCATATGACATAAGACAAAATAAATAATTTACAACTTCATTGATAACAAGAGGCCACATAATCGATTCCATAAAATTGGAATCAAAATAATTTTTTCAAAACTTTATGCACAATATTAATTAATGTGTTAAAAATAATTTCTAGACTTCAAATTCCTAATTCATTACACTGTGATACTTTTTGAGATTCCAAACTTTAGGACTTTTGAAGCCCATGATCAAGTGTGTCTAATTTCATTGAGATCATAAGAAATTGATCTGTATACAACCAAAATTTATGGCCTCAAGTCTTTTCAGCTGCCGGAAAAATTACCCACTATTTTTCTTAGTTTCCCTCATTAAATACATATATTTCATGTAATTAAATTACATGAACACATTTTAAAGTCAATTGAAGTTTTCATTATCAAAATCAATCTAAACCATATCTACAGAAGACAAAACTTTCAAAATCATAACATAGGATGATTCATGCTAATTAAAAACAACATCCTCAAGGTCGGATTTTCATGGGTAACAAAAGCCCTCTATCAATTTGAATCGAAACTCATTCATTATGAATGAATTAATCAAAATCCCTAAAATGCATGTGCGGTAATCCAAAAATTAGAGCTCTAATTGCTATTGGATCAAAACCAAGTTGTTTAAATTGATTATATGATTATAATCTACAAAAACCCGGTAATATCTCAATCAATTTCATGGAAAAAGATGATCAATTTTGCCAATCAATTTCATACGAATTTCATGCTTCAAAATCAACCTATTTTCCACTATTACCTTACCGAACATTCCTTTACATTTAAACCTTACATATTTTTGGCAATTGAAGTACTGAGAAATTCATATACGTATTTGCAATTAGGTTGTGTTGGAGCATGGAGTACCTCCAAACAATTTGTACAACCATTGAATTTTTGAAAAACTCTTGGGCATTCATTCGCGAGTGCTATAATTATCATGAATTGCTTGATGAAAAGCGTCAAACTCTAAGAAGGAGAATGGAAACATTGCAGTGCCGAGAAAAGGATGTGCATGCTGAATTGAGAAATTCACAGTATGACTCTGGAAAGAAGCGAAAGAGAGAAGTAGAGAACTGGTTTCAAAATGTAAGACAAAAAATAATTGAAGTACAAGAGGTTGAACAGAATGTTGGGTTAAGAAGATATCTTTCACGATCGCATTTTTTGAGGATTGTTGATAAAAATATTCAAGAAGTAAACGAGCTTATTGAGAAAGGTGGATTTGCTGAGGGGCTTCTAATTGATGTACACAATAAAAAAGGAGAGGCATTGATAACAACAACATTAGTGGGACAAACTACAGCTGGGAGAAATTTGGAAAAAATTTGGAAATTCTTGATGGATGATGAGATAACACGCATCGGAGTTTATGGGATGGGAGGTGTGGGCAAAACAACCATTATGACTCATATCCACAATCGACTCTTGAAAAATCCTCATTTAGCACATCATGTATATTGGGTAACTGTGTCACAAGAATCAAGCATTCACAAATTGCAAAATGAGATTGCAAAACTTATAAGTCTACATCTTTCAGAGGAGCTTGATGAAAGGCAAAGGGCGGCAAAGTTATTCCATGCATTGAGAAGAAGAAAGAACTTTGTAGTTATTTTAGATGATATGTGGAGAGTATTTCTTCCGGAGCATATAGGTATTCCAGTTGGAATTGAAGAAGGAAGGTTACTTGTAACTACTCGGTTATTGGAAGTTTGTCGAGGAATGCGGTGCCAACAAACTATCAAGGTAGAGCCTCTTTCTACAGAAGAAGCATGGGATCTGTTCATGAAGAACGTTTGGAGTGACAAGGTGGTTGATAAAAAAGTAGAAGAAATTGCAAGGTCTATTTCCATGGAATGTGCTGGTTTACCTCTTGCCATCGTCACAACAGCTAGAAGCATGAGAGATGTTGATGACATTCATGACTGGCGCAATGCACTAGTTGAGCTGAGAGAACCAGCTGAGGGACTTGTGGATGTAGAGGAGGAGGTACTTAAGCCACTAAAATTTAGTTATGATCGCTTGAAACATGAAAAGCTTCAACGGTGTTTCTTATATTGTGCATCATTTCCTGAAGACTACAAGATCCCAATAATGGAGTTGATAGTGTATTGGATTGCTGAGGGGTTACTGGATGAAAGAGGAACTAGGAAAGCACAGTTTGACATGGGTCATTCTATACTGAACAAATTAGAAAATGTTTGTTTGCTGGAAAGGGCTGTGGATGAAAGGCCGGATAATATTCGTATATGTGTAAAGATGCACGATGTGATCAGAGATATGGCCCTCAATATCACAAAAGAGAATGGCTCCACTATTTTCGAGGTGAAATCTGGAGAGCGGTCTTTGCACATCACAAATGAGAAAGAGTGGTCAGAAAATCTTGAGAGAGTTTTCTTAGCAGATGACATAATAGAAGAATATCTCTCCCCTTCCATATTTCCTAAGTGCCCCAGACTTCTCACCCTTCAGCTGCATTTTAACGATTATATCATAGAGCTTCCCAATTCTTTCTTTGTGCATATGCAGAGCCTGAGAATTTTAGACCTGTCAAATATGTACAACCTCAAGCGTTTGCCAAATTCTATCTCCGACTTGAAGAGTCTCCGAGGATTGTTTCTTATTAATTGTCACAATTTAGAATATGTACCTTCATTGGGAGAGCTTACGGAGTTGAGGGAATTGCATCTACACAATAGTGGAGTGAAAGCAGTACCTACAGGTTTAAAGGGATTAGTCAACCTTAAATGCCTTGATCTATCTTACATGCGGGGAATACAATCTATTCCAACTGGTTTACTACCCAGTCTTTCCAATTTACAGTGCCTCAGACTTGATGATTGTAACATTGAGGTTCAGACAGAAGAATTTATTACCTTGAGACAAATAGAGATGCTTGGTGTGAAGTTCTCTTACCTGGATCAGTTCAATAGCTATATCTGTACTAAAGATTGGGAGAGGTTGAGTCACTATCATCTTCAGTTACACAATGGCCGTAAACGATTTCTTCTTCCTTATCTTAAATGCAGAGAAGTATCTATTTATTGTTTTGATCATGTAATACAGCTTCCTACCAACATGCAGCATTTGAACATAGTTGATTGCGTTCTTCCTACGAGCTTATTGGATATTTCACCTTCTCTGAAGGAAAATACTTGCAAAGATCTAGAGAAATGTTATATTTTGTCTAGTAAAGGGATAGAGGACCTATGGTCGTTCACCACCACCACAACGTCAGTGCCACAAAACCTTCAAGTTTTGTCAGTTTGTTCCCTGCCAGATTTAAAAAGGCTGTTCAAGTATGAGGGAGTTGAAATGGGAGGGAGACCACCAGCAGAAAATGGAACCTTTTCTCATCTAAAGTTGTTACATATTTATAATTGTGGTAAACTAAGGTATTTGTTGACAGCTAGGTTGGTGAGGCACCATATGCAAAACCTTGAATTAATTCATGTGAGTGATTGCTCGCAAATGGAGCACATAATAATAGAAGAGGAAGAAGAAGGGATTACTACTGAAAGGAATTCTATTCTCACATTCTCCAAGCTACGGACTTTGAAGTTAGTAGATGTACCAGAATTGAAGAGCATATGTATAGGGACAAAGACAATGGTTTGTCCTTCTCTTCAAGAAATTTATGTATTCAATTGTCCAAAGCTTAAGAGGCTTTCTCTCTCTACTATGAACGTGGATGATAGTAGAAGAACATCAGAGACCCAACTTTATTCTCTCATAAAAATCAGAGGACAAAAAGAATGGTGGGATTTGTTGGAATGGGATAACCCAGAATCTAAATCTGCTCTTCAATTCTCAATTTTTGAGGTATGTTTTCTGAAGTTTTCATGAATTTTAACAAATATTTCTAATACAGCTATACTGTTCAATGTAATGTTTAGCTGCTCTGAAAAATGAGTGCTTTAATGTATTTGCAAAGGCAAACCCCCCCCCCCCCCCCCCCCTTTTTTTCTAATTTGTTATCTCAAAAAGAGGAAATTTTTTTCTCCAATTAATTTATCAGTTTGAGAAAACAGAATGATGCTTAGGTTTGAAAAATGCATTTCAGGAATGATATTAATCCCCTTTTCTTGTTCATTTCATAAAGGAAATGGAAATGGAAATTTTTGGTGCAAGTATCCCATTCAATTAAATGCTTATCATTCCTTTGGAAATGGTTTTTGTTTTTTCACTTACTTCCGAAAGCAGCCCTGTTTTGTTTTTGAATTCATTTTTTTCTTTCAAAAGGTTTAAAAATTTCTCCACTTATTTTAGAAACAATATGAAATATACCTTTGGCAAAGAACATTACAAGAATCACGTTACCAAGTATTCCTATTCACTAAATTCTGGTTTTTTCTTTGATGTATAGGAAATGGACTTTTCTAGAAGATACAAAGACTTTGCAACTTGGCCAACATCATGCTATCAAGATTTTTTGCTCTTCATGGGCTTCCCCCTTGGGTGCCAACCTAGTTGGGGACTCTTGGGTCTTCAGTATTGATGCCTTCTTTGTTTTGTATCTATCAATTTTACTTGTATCTTTGATTGTAAAATATATATTACAGTATATTTTATTGTAATATATTTTATTGTAAAATATATATTACAACCTAGTTGGGGACTCATTTGGCATCAATATATTTTTATTTTTTTGCTGATCAAAAAAAAAAAAAATCCTAATAAAATTAAGAAACTAAAATATCCTAAAAAGCAGTTCAGTTTTTTTTTTTGGTCTTAGGTCATATTGAGTCATCAAAGATCCGGCAAGTCAATAGCCGCTTGTTCCACCACATCAATATTCTAAGTTGTGAATGGTTTTCATAAAATTCTTTTTATGTTAATTTGTTTGTCTTCGGTTTTATTTGCTGCCAACAAAAAAATTCTTGACACAAAAGTAACAAAATTTGATATTGGATTATAGAAGACACACAATCATATATATAGAATATTTATTTATTTATTTGTTACAACTTGGATATGTAACTATACAGAACATGCATTGTTTGATTATTTGGCGATCAATTGTTAGCTCTTTTACGACTTTTAGTCTTATCTTACCTTCTCTTGTTGTTGTTATCTACATAAATGTATTCATTTGTTTTTGGCAGGATGTAGGAAATGATGGAGGCAATGCTAAGCACAATTAAATATTCAGTTGTAAATAGTTTGTGTGTCTGAAATGGCTACAATACTTTCGCAAACTAGTATTAGAAAATATAAGTTCTAAAGTAGATGTTCCATCTATCTCTCTTCCTCTTCAATGTTAGCCTAAAAGCCAATTTCAATACAATGCGGAGAATAAAAAGATCTTAAAAATAAATAGAGCCAAGTGACTATCATTGTATCAATAACTTGTAGCTGAATTTGAAATCGTAACTTCCCCTTTGAGAAAAAACAAATGAAGTCACTGAGCCTTTAATATCAATTAAAGATCCTAAAAGTCTAAAAGTTGCGTTCAATATCAATATTTGTTGGGTTGTTGAGAATAGCTGACTAATATGCATGTGACAAGGGAGGTACTGAGGTGGTTAATATATAGAATGTAGCATGTTAGTAGACAATTTATTTCAATCATTTGAGTAGAAGACTCAAAGCTACAATGTTAGTTTATTTGGAAGGCATTGAACTGATAAGATTATATCATTAATTACTATTATTTTGATATATTTCTTATCATAGATATATTTATTTTGTGAAAAATGCTTTTTTTAATTGTGATCAAACAAGATAAATCATGAAATTAAATTAATGGAAAATTAGCAAATATATTGACAATAAGTTTATTAATCCCAAATGCTAATTTATGTAGAGATGTTTATTTGCATATATTTAGCACCAAATGACTCATTTTAAAATCATCCAATTTTGGAGTGCAATTATTTTTCATGTAATGGGATTGAAAATTATTATTGAGTTTAGTAGCCCATTGGAGCCAGGATAGGGTAAGACATATTCGATCCCACTCTTAACTTAATTTGGATTACAAGAAAAAATTTAATAATAATAATAATAATAATAATAATAATAATAATAAATGGAAAGCTAAGGAAGATAATTTCATACATGATAAGGAATGATCTCTTCCTAAAAGCTAGGGATAAAGAAAATATCTATCGATATATTTTAAATGAGTAATACTACACGTTCTAAATTTATATCCTAAATGATGTAGCAGTATATCAATGTGACACATTAATTAAATGATTTAATATTCTATCAATATTACAGTATCACATCATTTGGATGCAAATTTTGGGATTCATAGTTGGAAAATCATAGCATTTTCCATTTTAAATAATCATCCATACATGAAGTGTGTGATACACTTGTTTTTAAGCTTCCCATATTATTATTCTTTTTAGTTCTATTTTAGAGACCCACTTAGTTTTTACGGATTCCAAAGAAGGAACATCTAGAGGCTTTCAAATTTGTGATTTGCAAAAACATATAGATAAGTTTTTTAAAATGTTTTTGCTGCTCTGTATAAGAATTATCTTTTCAACAAATTATATATTTTGATCAAATATATTTCTCTATAAATCAAAAAGAAAAGAAAAATCTACGGTAAAAATAAGGTTCTAATATAACTTCCCACCTCACAAAGGAGAAAATCATTAACCTTTAGTGAACACTCTTTATCAATTTATATTTATTAGTCTCCCACTTTACTCCGAAAAAAAGTTCAGAGGTATTGGGCAGGAATGAGCTGGTCCTGCATTCATTATACTTGGTCTTGCATCTTTGTAGTTTGCAAGAAATGATTTTTCATGCATTTATATTTGTTTATGAGTTTGCTTAATGTCATGGCTTTGTTCTGCTAAGGTCTCATCCTCTCAGATCCTTGGAGGTTGTGTGCCAAAGATTACACATTAATCTTTTGCTCTCAAGTCAGGCTCTTTCAATCTCACGGTCAGTACTATTCTTATTATTTTTCTGCTTTTTCTTGCTTCCATTTTTTTACTTTGTTAAAACTCTTCAAAGTAGGATTAGTTAATAAAGAAATGCACACAGATACATACAGTAATACATATTTATGATTTGGGGTCTGATCAACATTCAAAATTCAACAATACCAATAAAAAAGAAAAAAACACACAGATAAAGGAGCTGGTTTTGCATTCTTTATACATGGTCCTGCATCTTCATTGTTTGCATGCATTTAAATTTGTTTATGAGTTTGCTTAATTTCATGGCTCATCATTGATTTATGATCAATCTAACATAGTTGTCAGTCGTAATTACTAATTGGCTAAAATTAACGAAACAATTAATACATACAGGGCAAAAAATATAAATTTTTCCCTCTTTGGTTAAAATTAACGAAAAACATGAATTCATTACATGGGTAGAACAAAGTTAAATAATATTAAAGGGTGTTGAAGTATGTCCTCCTGTGCCTGATATTTCTTACTCGTGTCCTGTTGATTGTTAAACATAAAAGCTTGTTGATATTCTATTTTACCTCTCTTATCTCACAACAAATATAAATATGAACAGCAAAAGAAGAAAAGAACAGCAGAAGAACAGTGCCGGTGAATTCTTCTCTGTTTAGAGTTTACTATTTTATACTGATTCATGCATAGATATTCAGTTATGAGAAACGATAGTGACCAAAGCGTGCACCTGATTGTTAGACAATTGCGTGGATTTGAGAGAGCTCAAGATGGGGAAAATACTTTGTCTTAAATCTTTTCACTTACAATCTTCTTGTCTAAATTGTTTTGGTTTGATTTGCTGGTTGTTGATAGCTCATCACTAGATGGTTTTGGGATTGAGGATGATTTAGGAGGGAGAATGGAGATATCTCATCTCTTTGTTGAAGACACCATCATTTTTTGTGGAGCAAAAGAGACTCAACTTCGTTATCTGAGTTATGTGTTGCTGTGTTCTGAGGCAGTGTCTAGCCTAAGGGTTAACTTATCAAAAAGAGATATCATTCACGCTGGGGAGGTGAGGGGGCTTGGAATCCTTAAGCTGGAACTTGGGTTGTAGAGTTGGTTCTCTTCCTACTGTCTATTTGGGGCTTCCTTTGGGTGCTCAATCTAAGGGCAAGGCAGTGTGAGATGTAGTGGTGGAGAGGTTTCAAAAGATGTTGGCAGGGTGAAAAATGCAGTCCCTATCTAAAGGATGGAGGTTAACTCTCATAAGAAGCACATTGGCTAGCTTTCCAACTTATTTTACATCACTTTTTCCAATTCCAGAATTGGTTGAGAAATGGTTAGACAAGTTGTAGCGGGACTTTCTTTAGGGAGGGTTAGAAGAGGAAAGCAAGATTCATTTGATTGGTTGGGATAATGTGCTTCAAGGATGTCAGGGAGTTTGGGTATTAACTCAATGAGGTTCTTCAATTTGGCTCTCTTGGGTAAATGGTTGTTGTCACGACCCTAATTCCGGCCCATGCAGATCAAGGGTTCGTGATCGGCCACCGAGGCCTTTTCCAATTGATCACAATGCTTTCCTCATTTCCATTGATCAAATGTAGCGGAATAAAATTCTTTTTCTTTTGCAGAAGCGTCAATACTCAAGTCAACACCAGTCATCTATATATACATTCCATAGTAATTACAAAAGTACAAGATGTAATTTTTCAAATCGGCTGCTGCCATATTCGATGTACAATCCAAAATTTCCAAAAGCAACTACATCATGTCTAACAAAATCCTAATACAAAAGTTCATAGCTTTACAAGTTGTTGACTATCCTGACTGATCCTGCTATTTCTTTGTCGATATCGTTACTTGAACTATATTGGATAAAAATCCGTATAAGCTCAACAACTTATGAGTATTCCATAACATACCAAGGGTTTCAAAGCTACTATATAATTCAATACTGAAATGTCAATGATCAAATATCATATGTTATCTTATTTATAGCATACAAGATAATGGTATCAAATCCACTTCCAATAAATTACAATTCAATGACAATTATAAATCGATATTCAATAGCATAGTTCGATAAATCAAAATCATAGTTCAATAATAAGTTTGATGAATCATAATTCAATAAATCATAGTTCGATAAACCAAAGTTCAATAAATCATAGTTCGATAACATAATTCGATAAAATAGTTCGATAATTCATAGTTCGATAACTCAAAATCATGGTTCGACAAATCATATTCAATCATGGTTCATATTCAATACTCATATTCAAAATCATATATTCCACTTCTATGGCCAGCAAATTAGAATCTTGCTGACTGAGATTAATAGACTAGTTAGTTCGATATGCCGTATCAATACCAGCTCACCACAATATATCCTGTGGGAAGGATTCGATAAATCACAACCTATTCGATAGTGACGAATCATAGAAGAGTTTTCTATTCAAAGCATCAAAATCATATCCAAAATCGATAATCATCAATAGCAATTCAATTACTCAAATCAAAGTTCCTTATTTGGTATTCAGTTAAAACAGTTCAAACATTTGTAAGAAGATCATATAACATTTGAGTATTTTACAAACACATTTTCTTAAATCAAATAAGAAAATATAGTTGTCAATAGATCATTCAAAACGTATACAGTATAGTTGTTAAACAAAGGCTATAAAGGAAAACGATATCATATGTCGATACATTATAAAAGAGTTCAATATTTATATCTATAATGAAAATGTCTACCTCAATATGGTATGAAACACTCACCTGAATTCCAAAAGCTTAACTCCAACAATCTTTCCTTTAGTTGAAGGTTCCTATAGTCGCATTTCAAAGTTCGGTTACATTCCATAATATCACTCGATTTAATTGTCATTGAATCTTTTTTCTATTCTAGTTACCTTTCCTTGGTAGTCTCTTTAAGTCTTAGGCATATTCTAATTTTGATCTTAGGCGTTTACATTTTAAATATATTCTCCTGGTAGCTTCATTAAATTATAAGCTTTAATTTTATAACTTTACATGTTTATTTGTTATAATTTTCTGTACTTCATCTCATCACATGGACCTCACCATTAAGTTCGGAATGTCGAAGAAAGTTGGTTTAGGCTTTTACGGATTTCAATTTGGACTTCGGTACTAAAAAAGGTAAAACGATCATTTGCTCTTTTACGTGTCTTTTATTCCCGAGACCTCTTTTTCATAATTTTGAAGTCATTATTGGATTTGGAAGGCTCGAGATAATAAAAATTGACTATTTATTTGCCTCATTTGGAATTCGTTTGACCTACTTTTGAGTTAAGGGTATTTTCATAATTTTCTTTAAAATAATATTTTATTAATTTTTTCTGTTTGGACCTTAGTAGAATTTTTCATAAATTCTGGGGTCGGTTTACAATTTTCAAAAGTTCCGGTCTGAACTAGTGGGTTCATTGACCTAAACCCTAAACCGGTCTAACCCCACACTGAACCGACCGGTTCAGTTTAATCTATAGAACCGGATTACAATATTCATATTTTCTGCCTTATTCGCGGTTTGGATAACTCTAAACCAATTTCCAATTTTTTATATCAGTAGCCAAACAGTCTAAATGACTTATTATTGAAAACCTCAAACGACGTAGTATTGATATCAGTGGTGCGGTCGGTTGGATCCCAACCCGACTCGACCCAAACTGGGTTTCCTCTTGACCCGATAGCCCCCTCGGTTTTCCGATGGTCTTCTCCGACGAGTTCCGGCGTCGGTGCAAGTTCTATACTTATTTTTTTCATTTTTCTTCTATATTTGACGTCAGTTTTCCATGATTTTTATATCAGGTTTCTTCAAAGAACCTCAAGAACTCATTTAACATGGTTTTAGACCTCAAAAACTATGGATCCCGACACCCATTTAATATCTCCGGCCATGCACCAATTAAGAGATAATCGGCCATAAAATGGCCATTTTTCGACCATTTGAACTAATTAAAGTTGGGTTAGATTCCTGGAGATGTTTCCTATTGATTTCTAATCTCAAAATCAAAGTTTGTTTGATGGATATAATTCCACCATGGTTGACCGAAGCTAAATTCCCGATTCTGGGTTTTCTTTTCCTACTTCGAATTTTCATCAATTCTAATAGTAACGACACAACTTAAAATATAAATGAACATAATTTCAACCAGAAATATACCTGCTTGTAGATTTCCTCTTGTTCTGAATTGCCTCCAAAATCAGTTCTCTCTCTCTCTCTCTCTCTCTTTCTAGATTCTCCTTCTTTCTTCTATTCTTTGCGCCTCCGTTTTCTTTCTCTCTCACTTCCCTTTTTCTCCCTTTTAATTCTCTCCTCCACCGACCTTAAGTTCGGTGGTATTGCCATCCGTCACCATGGATAACACCACACACATGCACACTTACACTTGTTTGCATGCATTCCACACACGCACATACAGCATTGCCATTCCACTTCTTCCATTCATTCTCTCTCTCAATTTCCTATCACCTTATTATATATATAGTAATCTACATTACATTATTATACATATAATAAGCTAACCGTATATATATATATATGTATGTATTGTGTGTATAATAATAATTATTTACATATATATAAATTTACTCGTAAATATATATATATATACTCACTTGCACATTTTTTTGTAAAATCGGGCTTCCGGTGCGACGGCACCCGGATACTCATGATTTCCTGTCATTCACTCCGTGCATCGTATACTAATATATTATTAAATTGTGCGTCGATTTTATTTACATAGTAAATTTAAGGTACAGCTCGGGATTACACATCATGGCCCGAGCCTATCGGGTTAGGTACCGTCTAACTCGGGTCGGGGTATTATAGTTGTGGTAGTTTGCAGTGGAGGAAGATGCTCTTTGGTATAGTTGCAAAGAGTCGGGGTGGTTTTGAAGAGGTAATGGAGCCTTATTGTTGTGGTTTGTGGAGGTCTATTGGCAAGAGTCAAGGGGATTTTTGCAAATTCATACATTTGGAGATGGGAAGGGGTTTGAGGGTAAGGTCTTGGAAGGATGCATGGATTGGGGATATCCCATTGAAGGAGCAATTTCCTCAGCTATTTAGGATTGCATCTAACCCAAATGCATTGGTAGAAGATTGCATATCTTGTAGTGGAGGTACTCTGGTTTGATTTCTGTGCTTTAGGGGAAATCTAAAGGATTGGGCGGTGGAGGATGTGATGAGATTGTTGCAAGTTTTGAACCGTTTCTCCATTAGGAGAGATGAGGATGGGATGGGGTGGACTGTGCATCATTCAAGGACTTCGTCTATTCATTCGTACTATGGTGCTTTGGTAGGTGGGAGTAGGGTGTTCTCTTGGACTTTCAGGATTTTAAGGTGGCCTTTTTTTGTTTGGGCTACCAAATGGGAAATGGTGCTAACCATGGATAACTCAAAAAGAAGGGGTTTTCCTTTACCTAATAGGTGCCCATTATGCAAAGAAGAGGAAGAAACAATTAATCTTCTCTTTCTTCATTGTAAAGTGGCTTGGGACATATAGAGCCTCATTTTTTTCCCTCTTTGGTTGCTTATGGGTAATGCTGCCATTAGTGGCTTGCTTTTTATTAGGGGTGGATGTAGGGTGTGGAAGGACTTAAGGAAGACTTGGCGTATGGCACCTCTATGTCTTTTATAGTGTATTTGCTGGATAAGGAATTCAAGGGCTTTTGAGGGATAGAGATTGCCTTTAATTGGTCTAAGGATAATTTTTTGAGGATGCTTCACTTTTGAATCAAGGAAGTATATCCTTTATATATATTTTATTTTGTTAATTTTTTGGGGGAGCTGTAACTTTAATTTTTGGGCCAAATTACATATGAGTTTGCATTCCTCACAAGTTAGTGCTTACTAGAAGACATTAACTAATATAGGGTCGTGTTTAAATATAACACAAAAATAGAATGGGTTAATTATACTTACCTCTGTTCTAGTTTTGACAATTGCAGATTTCTCCATTTTTTTTATTAAATGTCCAAAATACCCTTACTGAATGACTATATAACCCTAAATGATAATGTAAATTGAAAATTTGACCTTGAAGTACAAAATTCATTACAATAATTAGTCTTTAACATCCAACAATGGTTTAAATTAAGGAAAAGCAACTATATTTGCAAACGAGCTAGTATAGAACACAAATTGGCTAACTAAAATCTTATATCTTTCTCTAAAATCACACACACACTTTCTCTTCATTCAAGCTCTATAACAGAGCTTTTATTCACATTTTTTTTTCTTTCTAAAAAAGATGGAAAAATAAACACACACATAACTCATCCAGGTATTGATTAAAAAATTTTAATGCCTCTTTTTCATTCTCTCTCAATTTCTTGGAACCCATTTGGACCAAAAATCCTCAGTTGCACACTCACTCTCACACACACACACACATATATATAACTCATCCATGGATTGATTAAAACTTTTTAGTGCCTCTTCTTCATTCTCTCTCAATTTGCAGAAACCCATTTGGACCAAAACTCCCCAATTGCAGACATCCAAACCACCCCCCCAACACACAGATATATATATATATATATATATATATATATAAAACTCATCTATGGATTGATTAAAACATTTTAGTGCCTCGTCATTCTCTCTCAATTTGCCGGAACCCATTTGGACCAAAACTCCTTAATTACAGACATCCAAGCCATGCTTTACTGTCATCTCTCAATTGGCATCTCAGCACATAGTCAATGGTTGAAGCACACCAAAAAAAAAAAAAATTACATTATGGTTTACAACTGATTGAATAAGAATCGCAACCCGGTGAACACCTCTATCATCTCTTAGAAACTTTACCCAACCAAAATACCATAATCCTCTACGAAAATCCCTACAACTATGGTCTAATCACCAAAAACACTTCTGAAATCTTGCTTAAATTAAAGGTCCCAGTGTCATCAATTCATCAATGAACAGAGAAGGGCTTAGAGAGAGAAACCATTGTGCGTGACTGTGTGCGCGCGTGTTTGTGTGTACAATCACTGTGTGTGTGTTTGTAATTTGTATTGAATTTGCGTGCATATATATATGATTGTGTGTTCTGTGTTCTATTTGTATATGTATATGGTAGAGAGAGAAAGAGATTAGAGAGAGGGCCACCGATATGAGAGAGTGAGACATAGCTAGAGAAGGAAGGAAGAAAAGTTGGTTACCGACAAGGAGGTGAGACCCACTTTGGGTTTGTGGGCTGATCTTGGGGGTGACGGTGCAGGCGGCGACGGTGTCGGTGTCGGTGTTGGACGTGGTTGAAGACGACGAGGGTGATCTTGGTGGCCGCCATTGATGGATTTGTTAATTTTGTCGTTAACGTTGTTTTGGAAGACAATTGTGATAGAGGGACAATGTAGTTTTAGAAACCAAAAAAGAAGTATCCGCAATTGTAATTAACCCAAATAGAAATTTTCACTCCCACCCAACGGCCAGTTACCTATCAAAAAAGAATTATCCCATTTTCCCTTTTATTTTATTTTTCTTTAATGTAGTTAAAGGCAAAATTCATGCTCTAGAAGGGAGTCATACAGAAAATTATCCTCGCCACGAATATTTTAATAATTTCTTGAGAAAAATAAAACAAGTTGTTTAAGTACTTTTAGCAACACAATAGACTTAATTCTGTTGTCTTCGTATAAAGTGTAATGAACTTATAAGGGTAATGCACTAATATGATGAAATTGGCTTAACTGGATGCTATTGCTTTGAGCTATAAGTTTGGTTTCAAAAGATCAGATTGCTGTAAGTGTTCCATACTTGCCTTTCTTGTGATGTTTGTCAATCTGAATCAAAATGCAAATCCAGAAATTTAAAAGGGTTGGTTTGGGCAAAATATGTTGTTTGTCTCAAACATTTGTGGTTCACTTATTAATTGCAGCTCTCTCGTTCTAGGTAGATTCATGCATTTGTTATTCCATCAAAGATCCTTCCTTCCATGTGTTACATACTATGCCCAGTGTGCTACATTTACTTTGTATTACTTTTCGTGAAAACTTCAATATATATGGTCATTTCTAGTCTGTTTGGTGCAGCCATTTGCAGCTTGCAATGGACAGAGAGAATTTGAGTGTCAAATATATTTCTAGTTTTGGTTCCCAATCAGGCTGTTGTACAGAAAGCTCAAGAATCACCAAAGAAAAGGGAAAAGTTATTAGTAACTGAAGTCTCAGCTGGTGTTTGAATGCATAAAAAACATTCATGATGGGCTTTCAAAGGAGGAAGAATCAGCAAATAATCTACTTTCATGTTCTTTTATTAAGATCTCATAATCTTGTATAGTATCAGTATAATGTAATTGGTAGAAGAATCTATTTATTTGATCTTAATAACAATAGATAATGTCTTAGAGGACCAGATTGAACAAATAGAATTTTTCGATGTTTTAAATGAACTAGTCTAGAATGTTATTTGTATAACACACATTGGTTTCTCAAATATCAATTTTTTTTTTTGAAAAAAAGAGGTTGTTGTATAAAGTGTGTGTATATACATCTATATCTAGATCTATATCTATGCTATACATAAATCTATGAAAAGCTTTATTTGTTTTCTTCAAAAATGCTTTACACTTTTAACTTGATCAAAATACCCTTTATTATAAATTTTATCCCACAAATAAAATTTACTAGTTCCTTTTGTTTATTAATTTGACTTCGAAATCGCGTAGTGCGTCTTCCAATTCCATCTCTTTTCTCCACGACCACTCGCGCTGCACCATTTCTTCTCTCTTCTCAGTGTGGACACTTCCAATTTTGTCTCTCCTCTGCGTGCCATTTCTTCTCTCTTCTCTGCTCTATCGCAATACTATTAGGAATCAAATTTTGGGGCCGTGGACTCTTCTAATTTCTTCTCTCTTCTCTACGACCATTCGCGCTCTCAGTTCACTTGTTAACAACTCTCTGGACAGGTACGTTGTTTTGAATTGAGTTCTAATAATTTTGGCTAATTCGATTGTGATCTGATCGTACTCTACATGGTTTGGGGGAATTTTTGGTGAAGTAATGGACATGATGGGAAAGGATATCAGTGGGTTGAATTAAGTCATCTCGTGGGATCCAAAAGTCTGCATTTATCATAATTTCTCGGTTAATTTTTTTTTTCTTTTAGATTTCTTTAAAGATTCTTTTCATTTATTCTATGACCCGTTATTGCAAACTATCATAATCCTAACATGTGAAAAAGCATTCAATGGTGTGATGCAATTAGGAATAGTAGCAATGGACATGTAGCAGGAGTGATCCATGAGATTGATTAATTTTTGGCGTAAATTGATTGATTTTGCCTATTTTCCGAAGTTCTTCTTATCATATTGGCAGGAAAAAGGAAATCACTTACAAAAATTCAATGTTTCAGATTAACCTCCAGCAGCATATATATGGGTAAGATTTAGATTTAGATTTATATGTGTGACTTCAATACTTAACCATGTTAACTGTATTTTGTGTCTCTTCATTTTTTCTTCTAGTTATTACAACATTTTTTTTAGGAGTCACGGCAGAGAAATATAAATCTACCTAGGGTGTTGAAATAGTTCATTATACGGGATGAACCAAATCCATTATGGAATTTGAATGTTCTGTGTCCAGCTGCAGCCAGTTGGTAATAACTTTTAAGTTGATGACCTTTTTTTTGTGTAGTTCTTTCATCTTGAGTTCATAGGTGACATTTTTTCGCAAGCGCACACACAAGTTTTATTATATGTGTGTGTGTATATATATATATATATATATATATATATATATATATTTGTATTGTAATTTTTGGGGCAAGATCCGCTAACTGAATATCCTACTCAACCCCAACTTACACATATTCCCCAACAATAAGTTTTAATTGCATTTCTATTATCTTTGTAGATCAAGAAGTGGGGTGCATTAGGAGTAGGGTTTGTAGTTTTCACACTATCGTCCAAAATTTGAAAATATTCTTTACAGTCATGTCACTCTTGGCAATGTTAGAAGAAGAGAAAAAAAAATCATGCACAAATGCAAATTATGTGGCACATACTGTACCTCTTTTTAATTTTCACAATTTCTTGAGAAACGTTAACAAAAGTGTTATAAACTTTTTATAGAAGCAAAGTAGCTTTCATGCTTTTGGTTTTTTTTCTTTCCCCCCTTGTATAATCATGTGTATTCAGTATTAGTGTCTTTAGTTATGGTTAAATTGTTTTTGAAAAGCAATTTTAGGTGATTGAGGGAATATTCTCTTTGCATCATCAAACCATTAAAATTATTATGCTTAAGCAAGCCAAATTGGGAGGCTCAATGCAAAGATTGTAAGACTGGAATGATGTCAAAGAGGGGTCAAGATATCACATTGAGTAGTAATTTTGTTGTCCACCAAATTTGGGTACTTGTGCCCCAACTTTTTGTTTGATGTGAATTTCACATTTTACTTCTTGTAGCTAATTTGAACTAATCAGGATTTTCATTTAGGGTGCGATGTAGAATTCAAATAGAAAAAAAATTAATTGGGAAGTGAAATTGACCAAGTATTTCGTAAATTTACTTTTATATTTTAATTGTATTTTTAAATTAACATTTTTATGAATTTATTGACAATTATATTTTAACTTCACTAATGTTCTCAAATATGAAATATTTTTGTCCAAACTTTGTCTTAAAGTATATTATTTAATGTGGGTGTGAAAATCCACAAATAAGAGTATCCTCCTTATTCTCTTGAGACACCATTGTGGTGTTTGTCAAGGGTTTTCTAATGGTCAGGTTAGTAAATTGCTTGAAGAAGTGAGAAAAGATGTAAGAAGGCTGGGATTTGTATCCAAGAAATTGCGTGTACACGTGGATTAGGGTTTAAATAGATGGTTTGACGTGGAGAAAGCGTGTCCCTGATTGCAAGCAACTTTCCTGATCATAAGAGGATTT
Organism: Nyssa sinensis; assembly: GCA_008638375.1. Classification (NCBI taxonomy): domain Eukaryota; kingdom Viridiplantae; phylum Streptophyta; class Magnoliopsida; order Cornales; family Nyssaceae; genus Nyssa; species Nyssa sinensis. The sequence goes on from CM018040.1 coordinate 9,684,112, forward strand.
TGGGCTATGAATGGCACCATGCATGGAGGTAACATCCACTTATACATTGTGATTATAGTTTCTTTTTGCCTTGGGATGTTTGAATTAAGCTGATTTGGTCAAACGTGGTCAGACTAAGTTAGATCACTTGAGTTGCTGATCATCCTGAGTTGGAGTTACTTTTGGGCCGATGTCTAATTTGGATTAAGCCTAACTATGTTCAAAACCGAGCACTGTGTCGTGATTCAGATGGATTTGAACCGGGTCACAGTCTGCTAAAAAATGATGTCATTTTATAGGGATAGTTGACACCACACTCCATTCTTATACACGCAGCGAATCATATTACTAATAGCAAAGACTATCTTTGTCATAGTACACGCATAGAATTTGAGAGAATACTGAAAAAAGGTTAATTGTCTAGTGGGTAGTGCTAATTTGTATCCTCGTTGATAGTGAAGTGTTGTGACTAGTGGATTCAATTTCCATAACAACAATATATTTAGACCAAATTAAGGAATGAAAAGTCAATAGAAGGAATTGTGACTAAAATCTTATCTACATTGTTTAGAAAAAATGTCCAATAAGACAATGCTTCTTTGTTTATTTTGATGCTACTGTCCTTATATATATATATTTTTTTTAAATTTAGGATAAATTGCATTGACAATCTTGAGGTTTTTTTGATAATTACATTGATCTCTACTTTACCTCACAAACTATGAACACCATTTCTAGTAATTTTTTTTAAAATGACAAAATTGCCCATTTCATATTTTTTTATTACATTTTTTCAGTTTTGTACAAATTTTTTGATTTCTTTTTTTATTTTCAAATAAATATTGATTAAAACCTTAAAATTTTCTTTTTATGAAATGAAAATAAGTTATTTATATTTAATTAAAAAAAATTCTTTAAAATAAGTTAAAAAAATTGGTCAAAATTAAAAAAATACAAAAAAAATATATGAAAGGAGTAATTTTGTTACTTTAAAAAGAAATTGACTAGAGGAGGTTATTTGTAGTTTGTCAAGTAAAATAAGAAAAGTCAGTATAATTATCAGAAATCTAAGAAAATGAAAGTGTAATTTATCCTTCAATTTCATATTTTCTTTTATTTGCGGTTTAGACTTTACAGCCCCAAAAATAGTATTTGTGGAGATGTCAATGTATTGATGATCCCTTTGTATTTGTGGAGATGTCAATTCATGCTAGAGCCAAGGTCCTGGAAAACTGGTGAAGCCCAAGTTCTATCAGAGGGCCCAGTGTTCAGTGGTTAGAGTATTTTTAATGATAAAAATTATTTTAGTCACGTTAAAGTTGAATTTTTATAATGTTGTAATATCATAAAGTTATATTTTGATATTTCTGTTTTAATAATTAAATATTATTTTTTGGCAGAACAACTATTTTTCTTCTCAACTATCGTTGTAGTTTGAGCATAAAATAAGAAAAAAGTTTAGTCAAATCTAAACTATATTTTTGAAACAATTTGAACTGTTGAGATGAATAATAGTTATTAAAATAAAAATTATAATTAAAAGAAAATTTAATGCGATCAAATTTTAAAAATATAAATAACCAATTATTGAATTGCTAATTTAAAATATGACTATAATAGTTCTAATACAGTCAATTCTCTTATAATTAATAGAAAGACTTTATATGCAGCTTTTTAATGACACTATAATATTTCTTAAAAAAATATATATACAAAAATTATTAATATCCTTTTGAACTATGGAAATTATGTTTTTTATGCCTACTCGTGTCATAAATCTCTTTACTTACAGTACTTTTAACTATAATTAAAGTAAAATTTATAAATATAAATAAGATATATATAAATACATGTATAATTATTTTAGCATTCTAATAATTAATATTATAAAATATTTGTTTAAAAATAATATTAATTATTAAGTAATAAAATTATTAAATATTTATCATAAAATAAAGTTTAAAAATTTATTAATTATTAAAGATTATTAACTTATTAAATAGTAAAAGTGCGTTTGGTTAACCATTTCTTGCAGCTCAAATCGCACTTTTCTATTATATTATTGTTTGGGTCAACCGACTGGGCCGCGTTTTTGGAATGGAGAGAAGCCCAAAATGGACGTTTGCTTTACGCAAGATCTGGACACTTTTTAGAAAATGTTAGGCTAAGTTTCAAAGCTTGTTAAGTGTTAACTAATTGCCAAAATTGGTTTCCTTTATTACGGTGATGCCATTGTATTAAAAGAAAAAGCTGCTCTTTTTTTTTTCTTTTATAATACCATCTATAATTTATGTATAATGTTGTTTAATATAATATTATGTTTAAGATTAAAGTAAATAATGTTATATTTATAATTAAGTAAAAAATATTATATTAAATAATATCATATGTTTAATATTAAAATAAATAATATTATATTTAATATTAAAATAGATTACTGGCAAATATTAAATATTATATGTTTAATATTAAATATTAAAATAAATAATATTATATGTTTACTATTAAAAAAATATTATTATATCTAGTATTAAAATAAATAATTACTTACTTTATTATTATTTAGATTTTTTAATTATAAAAATATAATACATTATAAAATATTTATTTTAATATATAATGATAAAAAAATGTATTAATTATTAAAAATTATTAATTTATTAAATATTAATTTAAAATGATTAATTGTAACTTAATTTTTTGGAGATGCTCTTGGTGGACCCAAGGTAGGTGAATGTGGCCATTTTTTTTTTGAAGAATTCGTGCACTTCTCAGCAAACTCAGAAATTGACAGAACAGACAGTTTGATTTTTCTTCGTGGGGCCAAGAAAATAGCCCAGGGACTTCGTCTTGAAGCTTAACAAAGCTCTCGCTGCTGATCCAACAGGTTAATGATTTTATGTAGACTATGTTTATACCTTGTGAGGTGGGAAATTATGCTATGACCTTATTTTTAAGTAGATTTTTCTTCTTTTTTTTTGTTTTAATTTATAGGAAAATGTATTTGATCCAAAAGAAATACAATCAGAGTCTACATAAAAAATTGAAAAAAAAAAAAAGAAGAAAAGAAAGGAAAAGAATAAAAGAAATAGAAAGATTGAAGTTTGAATAGGGATTTAGATATGATTTTTTTTTAAATAATTTTATAATGTGTTTCAAAAATTTTAATTAGTTTTTTTAAAATTATAAAAATATATTTAAATATAATAATTTAAAATTAGTTTCAGAGTTAAAAATATAAAAAATTTGAATATGGTAATAATTTTTTTAAGGGCAAATTACACTTACCTCTCCTGAGGTTTCTGATAATTACAGAAACCTCCCCTATAGTTTCTGAAATAACACTGTCCCCCTTCTGGTTTACTGATCTGTAACAGATTCCCCCCTCCCATTAACCGCCGTTAGTTGATTTAACGGAATTCGATGATGTCAGCTTCAAATTTTATTCAAATGCCAACTTTACCCTTACAAATAATGTAAGGACAAAACTACCCTTACAAGTCATAGTTAAATTACCAAACTAGCCTCACTTTAATAATAACTTTTTAATAAAAAAAATGACAACTTCTCTCCCTCTCCATCACAGAAACACAGTAACCCTATCTCTGTAACTATTCCCTCTCCATCACAGGAAATCATCTTTCTCTGTAAACACCACTGCCCTCACAACCACCAAAGCCAATACTACCACTTTGGCCAACTCCAAAACCTCCATGACCACCATGAGGTAAACATCAGGTAAACCTCTCATTTATATGATAAATAAATTATGGAATATTGTCAAAGTATAACTAACAAACTCCACATAAATTGAAATGAACTTAATATGGGGCCGAACATGTACCATTTCCGGAGCAAAATGTTGTGACTCTTTAACTTTCACCCTGAGATGTTAAAAGGAGAGGCAATATGGTGGGGGAAAAATACCATCCACGATGAGAAAACCAATTTGGTACTCCAAATGCTGCCGGTCAATCAGATAAATTTGCTCAGAAGTTTTATCCATTCCCTGAAAGAACCAAAGCACCAAAAAAATGTATATTCAAAGTTCATCCTCGCCATTACTTTGCTGCAATATCACTTTTTCATTACCTCCATTCCATCACTTCCCATTTTAATCACGAGACGATGGAACGACCCCAAAACACACGTTTAACCCCATCTTCTGCTGCAATCAACTACATTTGCTATATCAACTATACATATCATCCTCTTCTGTTTCACTTTCCTCATCCTCACTATCTAGTGAGAAATCATCGTCATCATCGTCATCAAGAGATTGACCCATTTGCAGTTGAACATTACGCTTCCTATTCATTTCCTCTCCCATCCAGTCTTCTTCTTCCTCCTCTTCCTTTTCAGAAAATGCTGAAATCCTTACAGCATTAAAGTCAGTTCTCACCATAACAAGTTCGTCCATGATACTATCTAAGTTCTCCTCACCATTAATTTCTTCATCAAAATGCGTAATTGAAAACGTTCCATCATCCCTACCTATGAATTCGCTTCTCCACCGACTCCTGGGCACCAAATTCTCCTCCGAAATCTCCCCATTCTCAACCTCAATCCAAGGAACCCACAAATCTGCATGACGTCCCAACGCCCTGTGCCAATCACCCACAACCACCGTCCCCAAATTCGAATCCCTCACCCTCCTCAACATCTCTGAAAAATTTGAATCGTCTGAAACCAAGAATAACCAATCAATCTCCTGACTCATCGAGTGCCGCACACGCCGCACACATAGAGCTTCGACGGCGTTGCAACGCCCTTACGCTCGAGGATGTCGAGATGCCGCCGTTCACAGTGTTCTCCGATGACCCACTGAGGGAGGTGGATGAAAGCGTGGCGGTTGGCATATGCAGAAATGTCGACGGCTTCGCCGAACTGCTATGCCACTTGTTTCAGCGCCATCGCCGCTTGGTACGGCGGACCGCGAAGGGGCTTGTTGTCTAAATCCCATAGCACTGCCGAAGCGGAGTGATCGGCCGCGCTGGCTTTGATTCTCCATTGGAGTGGATTAAGATAAACCTCCACTTGAACTGAAGCGAAGCCCAGATGCCAATCAGGAAATTTGCCTTGGCAGGGACTCCGGCACGTCTGAAGCGAGGGGCCATGATCTCTGGGTTTGATTCACAAAGACTTAGCGCAACCCCTTCCACCCACCACCACCACCACCACCGACGTCACCACCCCTTCCCTCCGTCCACCACCGGAGTGTTCAAGATACAAAAAGGTGCACTGAGAAGTTTGAGAAAGAGTAGTTTTTGCTGTTGCATCGGATCCCATGGACTGGAAGTTTGAGAGAGATGCGTATGAGACAGAGACGATGGAAAGAGAGAAGTAAGATGCGGGTTAGAGGAAAAATGAGAGGAGAGAGAGAGAGAGAGAGAATGATTGATTTTTTATTAAAATATATTTATTTTATCCATGGGTAATTTCGTAATTTTAAGTTTGCCGTTAACGGAGTTAAAGAGACAAGACTGACAGGGGGGACAGTGTTATTTCAGAAACTATAGGGGAGGTTTCTGTAATTGTCAGAAATCTCAGAGAAGGTAAGTGTAATTATCTCTTTTTTTAAAAATTTTTGGGTAGGCCCTGGCCATACTTCCGTCAGTGTGGTAGAGAGCGAGGGCGGCATGCTTGAGAAGGGGAGATATTCACGTGAGTGACTTGACGTGATGTGAAATGAAAGGTGGCAGTGGAAGATTTTGTCAAGGATTACGCTGTGCTAGAAGTGTATTCACGAAGACAACTCAATTGTTTTTTCAAAAGCACTGTAATTGTACTCTTGACTGTTTGACTAACCAAACAGTATTCCGGAATACTGTTTGGAGAAAATTCTATTTTCTATATATATCCAAACGCAGAGATCTCCACCAGCCAAACATGACTTGTGCATCAAATCATCTGCTGGCTAAGCTCAAGTTGGGTGGCTCTGCGGGTGAAAACTTAAAAAAGGTCCGATGTTTCTCTTTTGGTACAATGATAAAAGCACGCATCACCCTCACCCAGCACCCACTGAGTCTGGGAGGTTTTTATAACAAAAGAAACAGCGAGTCATAGTTGGCTTGTAAGACCAACTCCAATGGTAAGCACCCACAGAAGAAACACAAGTCATGTTTGGCTGTAAGCACTGTCCATTCACCCCCACCCACTGAATTCTAATAAAAGAAACACAAATCATGTTGGCTGTAAGCACTTTAAAATCAAGCTTGAACATGCGATTCCCTCTTACCAAAAAATTCTGTTTTTGTTTTCTTATTTCGTTTTTTGTTTTCGTTACCAAGAAACACAACTAATTATTAATAAATTGTTAATTTCTTATTTTTATTAATTATAAGAGGATAAGAAGGTGGACTGTATTTTTTTGTTTTTGTTTTAATATGAATTTTTTTCTTTTTAATTATTTTTCTAAGTCATTATGTTAATTGGGGGAAAGGTGGGATACAGCTATGGAGGTAATGCTGTAATGGTCGGGCAGCATGGAGGACTTTGGGCAGGGGTTGACCAGCCTGTCGTTTCCATGGAGTAATGTTTCTATGATTCAGCGGTCGCAACATTCAATGGAGTAATTTTTTTATGGTGTCAGCAGTCGCAACATTGTTCTGTCACGAATATTTATGAAAAATATAAAAATTATCATAACATCTACATTTAAACATGTTAAGTCAATAAATTTTTTAATTATTTTATAACTAAAATATTTTTTTAATATTTCTTTTTGAAATCAACTAGGTTAATCACGTAAAAAATGTCTTAGCTATCAAGAAAATATTTAAAATTTAAATACTCATAATATATAAATTTATTTAAAATAAAATTTATATATTTAAATTCTAAAAATTAATATCTATCAAATAAGATTCATATTTAATATCAAATTTTGAAGAAAAAAATTCGATACAAAACTATAAAAAAAATTTTAAACAAAAGTATAAAATTTAGAATTTTTTGGTAAAAGGCTTCGTCTCAACAAAAATATATAAACACAATCTATGTAATCATAACTATCAAAAGACAAAAGCCAAAAATAGAGCAAAAGCCAAAAGCTAGAGATTTCTCCAACTAAGTTTCCCAAATTTGAACTAAAAGTACCAAATTCATTCTTGACCATTGCTCAAATGATGGAGACTAGGGTTAGAGAAAGGTGATTTAGCAAAGTTGGATGATACAACAGCTCTTATAGCTACTGTTTTGGAACCCATTGCAAAAGAAATTAGAGTTTTACAAATTTCAAAGCTATTGGATTTATATATAGAGAATCACAGATACAGCAGCCCTCATGGCTATTGTTTCGGAATCCATTGCAAAAGAAATTGGGTTTTTACAAATTTGTGTGAAAACAGATAATAATAGTGTATCAGATGTTAGTATGAATTATCCTAGGCTCTATCATTTAAACTGTATCTTAAACAATAAACGATCTCAAATTCTTCGTCATCGTGTCGATCTCAATCTTCACTGAAATCAAATTCAAGAGACCGTAGCTCTTCGTTTCTGTGTTGGGAGGTGACATCTTCTCCATCTCCAACCACTGATCAAGCGGCGTGTAAGCTCCAAAGCTATCTTCGAGTTTCGGTTTCTCGCTGAAGTGGCTGCTCTGGTTTGCCGTATATGACTCTATGTTTGGATGGAAGGAATCAGAAAAAAAAAAAGGAAAAGAGAAGGAAGGAGAACTTATATCACGTTTGTTTTAAAAATTAGGAAGGAAAGAGAGGGAAAAGAAGGGAGAGGGAGGGAGAGCTTAACCCTCATTTAAGCAATGTTGTTATCCCCTCCAAAAGTGGAAGGAAATGAAAACAAAGGAAACAAAGATTTAATGAATTTTTTATAATACCAATATTATCCTTAAAATTATAAAAGTCAAAATAAAAATGACACCTCTATCCTAAGGCATCCAAAGGATATAATAATAAAATAATATAAAATCATTTCATTTCCTTTCTTTCCTTTATCATTCCCAAATAAGATGAAATAATTATATTAGTCTTTCCTCTCCTTTCTTTTCATTAATTATTCAAACATAAAAGATGAATTACTCTCTCATCTCCTCTGAAACTATCATGGAAGCAAACACTATCATGGAAGCAAACACAAACACGCCTTTGTATTTTATCTTAAAGGACCCTCCTCTGACCTCAACTTCTCACCCACCATTTCTACACCGCGTATTACTAGGCGCTATATTACGCAAATCTTGATTAACTGTATTACAGCTTGGTCGTTGATCAACATGGTTCAGAAGACAAACTTTTGTTATTGATTAAAACAATAAACTGTAGATACTACCAGAATGCTCGTTTTTACATACACATGAGATTCATATTATCAGAACAAACACCTAGATTTCAAATACTGAGAGTTAAGTCTTAATTTTTTAAAAGCTTTAATTAAAATTACTGACATATAATCAATTTGTCAAGTGGGGGATGCCCGCCGCCCGTAACTTCAATTCAATTTCAGCCGCACACCACCGCTAAACCATTTTGGCTATTGTATTGGACTGAAAAATAAAAAATCTCACATAGGGTAAATGGAGCTATCATGGAAGTAAACACGAACACGTCTTTGTATTTTATCTTAAAGGGCCCTCCTTTGTCCCCAACTTGCAATCAATCAGCCTTTAATTTGTACTATGAGAAATAATTATTAATTTTTTTATATTTTCATTTAGTTTGGCTAACTCAGCAAGTGACTCATGGGGTTGGGGTCCGAGTTGGAGGAGTGAGCCGAGCACAAGGAGGCCGGTCGGACCTGGTGGTAGTTTTGTGGTGTTTGAATGGCAGAGGAATCAATCAGAGGAATTTGGGTTGTAAAGAGAGAGAGAGGAGATGGAAGAAAAATTTTGTCTTTTTTAAATTAAAAAAATTATTATTAAATGAGGGTAATTTTGTCATTTAACCATGACTTCTAAGGGGTAAAATTGGTATTTCGATAAAAAGAATTGCTTATATCAGCAAATGACGTTAAGTCAATTAACGGTTATTGATGATTGGGAGGAGTTTGTTATAGACATTGAAATCAGAAGGAAGATAATGTTATTTCAAAAATTATAAAAGATGTTTATATAATTGTAAAAAATATTAACAGAAGTAGGTGTAATTTACCTTTTAAAGTATTGCCTTGCATATGTTTGTGTCGCATGAAAGAAAATACAAGGATCATCCAAATTTCTTCTGTCTTAATCTCTCTCTCATTTTTTTCTTTTTGTTCGGCAACAAGTACGAGAAAAGTCCAGCTCAAGCCTGATATATAAATTTTTTTTGGTGAGAGGGAATTTTTCTGGTAAGAGGGAATTGGTTGTTCAAGGCTTCAAGCTTGATTTTGGAGTGCTTATAGCCAAACATGACTTTTCTTCTGAGGGTGGGGTAGGGTGAAATGGATGAGAGTGCTTTACAAGTCAACAATGACTTGCTGTTTCTTTTGTTATAAAGACCTCTCAGACTTGGTGGCTGCTGGGTTGGGTGATGCGTGCTTTACGTATCAGACTTTTTCTGTGTTTATTTTAATTAGCACTTCATGTCGCAATCAAGGTTGGCCAAATCATGGGGCACCGAAAGAAGACAATGTCCTACCAAACGTCTTCAAGGCGCACACCAAGACGATGAAGCCAAATTTTCAATATCAGTAATTTTGAATCTTACTTCTATTTGGGTTGAGAAGATTCAAGGCTAAGGAAAAGACTATCTTCAATAGTTCCATTATGTAACTTATTTATTACATATTTCTCTTATCAATTAATTTTACAAATATTGTATTTTTCCGTAAATTAAGTAAAATAAATTTTTTATTATCCAAATACGTAACAAAGTCTTAATCTAACAGATTATAATTAGAACATGCATTGAGATAGAAAAAGATTTTGCTTACTAAATTTAGAATTGATTAGTATTTTTTTTACATTGATGTCGAAGTAGATATTAGGATATGAGTTATTTTTTAGTGGGACTAGACTATCATATGATAATGTATTCTCTTAATAATATTTTATTATGACTTTGTAGCCCTCAAAAAAGCTGAACCATACAACACATGGCATGGCAATATCTGAAAAATATACAATCATAGTGATAAGTCAGTCCCATTCAAAAAATTTAGGTACAATACAACTTCTTTGTTAATCACTTTTGATTATTTTTAACTAGAAGTGAAAAAACTTACTTTAAAAATATGATAAATTGCATTGACTTTCAATAAAAATTCTAATAATTTTAAAGACATTGCTTGAAATTTTTAAAATTATATTATCTTCTTTTATTTTTACCGAGAAACTAGTTATATTTCTCATTCGGCCTCTAATCCTTTTTCAAAATCACAAAAAGTTTCATTTTTTTGGCATCATTTCAATTTTGATCAATTTTTAAATTTTTCCATGTCGCTTGATGTGACACACGCAGTGCCACCGACGTGGACTTGCCCAGATGATTTGATGCATAAAGTCTTCTTTGGCTGCTGGAGATAATATCTCTCAAATTCTCTCTGTGTTGCTTTCTTGGGTCATTAGATCATCAAGACAAATAACAACATTTGCACTATTTTATGATCTTTCTACTTCTTTTGCTTTTTTCCTTTCTTTTTTTTTTCTTTTTTTTTTATTCTTTTGTTAAATTATAATGACTTTATGAAATTATATTAACATTTTTTATTTTATTTGATAATACATAGATATTTTCTTTCATTCAAATTTTTTTTTATTCAAAATGACAAAACTGTTCCTTTTATTTATTTATTTATTTTTATTTTTTTAATTTTGACCAATTTTTTTAAAAGATTTTTTTATTTTATTTAAAAATAAATTTTAGATAAATAATTTATATTTATTTTATCACATTGTATTTATTAGTCTTATTTGTTTTTTCCCTTTTACGAGTAATGCAAGATATACTAAATTAGTTTACCGGATAACATCATTCATCATAATTTTTTGTTAAAGTTTAAATAAAAAGATCAAATACATTCATTAATTACAAAAATACTATTAATACATCAACCAATAAATTAAACCAGTATACAAAACATTTCCCTTATTTTATATCAATTTCAAAGTTCTCCATTCATAGTGACGGATTCAGAAATTTTACTCAAAGAGTTAAATTGAAAGTATTAAAATTTAGAAGAGTTCGTGTGAATATATATATAAAAAAAAAAGAAAAATTAAGTCTAATTTTATTAAAATATTCTAACAAAATTAATGATAAAATATCAAATATCAAAATTTTGAGAGGGGACATGACCCCACTTGTTCTCCCGGATCCGTCACTATCCACACTGAGAATTTTTTTTTATACTCACTAACTTTATTCCCACCTCACAAAGGAGAAAATCTTGAATCATTAGTGGATTCTCTTTATCTTCTTCTTTGAATCCTCTCATCCTTCCAAAGATTACACATAATCTTTTGCTATCAAGTCAAGCTTTTGCAATCTCACGGTCAGTACTATTCTTATTATTTTTCCGCTTTTTCTTGCTAGCATTTTTTTTTAATTTTGTTATTAAACTCTTCTAACTAGGATTAATTAATAAAGAAATGCACACAGTTACACACACATACACAGTAATGCATATTTATGATTTGGTGTTACTCAAAAACACCAAAAAAAAAAAAACAAAGATAAAGGAGCTGGTTTTCTGCACTCATTATACCTGGTCCTGCATCTTCATAGTTTGCATGAAATGTTTTTTCATGCATTTATATTTGTTTATGAGTTTGCTTAATATCATGGCTCATCATTGATCTATGATCAATCTAACATGTTTGTCAATCATAATTACCAATTGGCTAAAATTATTGAAATTTTTGAAAAATGTTGTGGTTAATTTAATATTTTAGAGGTTTTCAAAAATTTTTAATTTGCCCCCACTAAAGAATTCTTTTTAACCTTGCCCCCAATGAGTTTGTTTTACAAATTTTCTAATTAGTTATATTTGGGGATAGATAGTGAAAAAAAATATTAGATGATTAAATAATTAAGTTACAACATTTATATTTGTTTGAGGTTATTGAAGAGTTGGAGGTCTAAAATCGAATCAAAAAAAGGAAAAATTTTGAGCTCAGATTTTACATCCTAATAATTATAGTTGATGTAATTTAGTTACACCCTCTTGATGTACTATCATTTCACACTTACAGTGATCTAGGATTCCAACACTAAATTTTGATAATTTTTTTCCTAAATTTTATTTATTAAATTTATTTTGTCTCTTCTATTGTTGATTTAGTAAGAACAAAAAAGGCATGATTAAAGGCTTAAATTTAAATATTTGGCATCTGAACAAGAAGAAAATAATATATATAAACATGGATATATATATATATATATAATTCTTTCTTTTTCATTTTAGATTTTTTGGTTCAAATCTCCATTGGAAGACACATCATACAAGAATTTTTAATATTACTTTCCTTCTACGTTTTTTGTACGTAAAAATTAAGGTTGTTTGAAAAATAATTAGCTTGAAAAGTGGAGTAAAAGTGCTTTCAAAGGATCTTAGATAGTATATGAATCCCAAGTAAATAATTTGTTAGATTTGGTGTAACAATATAAAAGAGACAAGAAAGAGAGAAGAGAGAGAAGAGAAAAACCAAAGGACTACATTATATTAGACTGAATTCTTGTGAAACTAAACAAGAGAGCTCCTTATATAGGAGAGTGATGAGGTTGTACATGGAAAGTGTAAATAAAGAAAATAAACTATGAAATCTTAATCCTATTATAATTACACAATACTGTATATGTAACCCTAATATACTTCTAATACCCCCCCTCAAACTCGTGGTGGGAAGTAGACCCACTTGAGTTTGTAAACAAAAATCTCTGAAAGTTTACAGGTGACTTGTTGGCATTGTGGTTAAAATGTAGATGTTACCCAAGTTGACATGGTTGTGGAGGTAGAACCTCAATAGAGTTCATGACGACGCATAGAAGCACGGAGCTGGAACTGAAGGCGGCGTATGGAAGCGTGGAGCTGGAACTGAAGGTGGCGCATGGAAGCGTAAATGATGGTATGCATAGCCGAGGAGCAGTGACATGGTCACGACTGAGCCGGATGGTTGATCGAATGTTGACAGTGACGATAAGGAGTAGTGACATAGTCACGACTGAGCCGGATGGTTGATTTTGTGATGATGAATAGAGACGTTGCACCATTGATTGGCAGATGTGGCGGAGGTACAAGGTCGAGATAGGTTGTTGCGAGTGTATGATGGTGAGAGTGATAACGACATGGCTGGAGGATTTTGCACAATGATGAGAATATTTCGGTGGTGCAACAGTGAGTAAGACTTTTGGTCTGTGACTGAACAATAGTGAATGGGTGAGTGAGTGAGACCTTCGGTCTGTGATTAGTGGCAACAAGTGTCATGACCCGAAACCCACCCTATGTGGATCTTGTGTCGCGGGGCCGGCCCAATGACCATCCCTACTTTTTTCATTCTTTGTATTCATGACAACATTATAAAATATAAACTTAACAGTAAATTAGCAGAAGTCTTAAAACAAAATATTGTTTTACAACTGAAAAATGTAAACCGATATAAACTAAACATAAAACGACTCTTAGATGGTGAATACATGGGAGAGACTCTATTCGATCACTTTTATCATGCTTTTCAACTGTCTCCTTAAGCTCCTGACCTCTTACTATGGTTCTGTATCATTCTCACCTAAAAAAAATAAGTGGTGTGAGCTAACAAAGCTCAGTAAGTAAAAGCTCATCTCAGACATAGGTTAGGGTTAACATAAAAAAATATGAACTTAGAGGGTGAACATGATAGCCAATCATGACAATAGTTGCAGTAAACGGTAAAATATCACAATGGCCAATGAACAGTAAGTCCTAATAAACAAGTATAAATAATGATATAGCATGAATATGGGAAAGATCAATAATAACAATCAACATAAAAATATACTACCATAATAAACCGGTCACAATCAAGTCCAATAAATAAGGGAATTGTCAACATGGAATTATTCATAGGGAAATGACAACATCATATGAATCCAATAAATGTAAACATAACAACAGTCAATCATAAGTGATGCATTTACTCTGTTCAGGGTTTGGTAGATCCTCGGTCTTTTGGGGCTCGGCATACCTCTCTTAACCTCAATGCATATAAAAATGCCCTTATAACTCAATGCGTAAAAATGGCATCATTGCCATATGTCCGTTCACGGACTCGACTCGTAGGTCTAGTCAACTTAGATAGTATCGGATGGATATTGTGACTGAGCACAAATCCAGCATTTAATTAAATCATGATTCTTTTGTGATTCCATAAGAAGTGTATAGACATAGAATAGCATGCAATGGACGTATAACAATAGGCCTTTCAAGGCATAATATAACACAACAATCATGATATCATAGTCAATAACATCCACAAGATAGAACAATATCAATTGTGGAATAATAACAGTTGGTTCGTAAAATAGCACAAAATTTGGTAGTAATAAAAGGAATATGTCTTGGAAGACCACATGTACGAGATAGGGTTTACTTACCTTTAATCTGTATGATCTACTTTAGTACTCCGTAATTTTCTCCTTTCCCTTTGACTTCCCTATACATCAATAAACATGTCTCAATTCTAATGTCATTTATCAAATTGTACACCTCATTACTCTAAGTATCTCTTTTACTAATTTAGACTCTACCATTTAGTCCGGGATGTCGAAGAAAATCAGTTTAGGCTTTCATGGTTTTCAATTTGGACTTCTATACCGAAAAGGACAAAACGGTCATTTTACATGTCTCTATTTTTTAGGACCTAGTTTCATAAATCAGACTTCATCGTTGAGTCTAGAAGGTTTGAAATAATAAAAATTTACTATTTACCTAGTTCAATCGGAGTCTGTTTAACTCACATTTGACTCAGGGGTATTTTGGTTATTTTGGCATTTCTACTGGTATTTTATTTTTTGGGATTCCGTCTCATGAAACAGACCTCACCATTGTGTCCAGAAGGTCCAAAATAGTAAATTTATACTATTCATTTGCTAAATTTGAACACCAGAATTTAAAAAAATAATTAATTAATTTACTAAATTAATTACTTAACTATATATATATATATATATATATATATATATATATATATATTAGTTCCACATTTTGAACACAAGTGCCCTTGTGACACAGTGGTGGTCTTAGTGGGCATAAGGCTTTTAGCCCTTACACACCCAGGTTCGAATCCCCTCAGCACCTTCCCACCCCCATTTTTTTTAAATAAAACCAAAAGACCTTTCAACAGTGGCGGGTCATCACTGGGCCTGGGTGGCCTCCATCCCGAGGCCCAACCCGGTCCATGACCCAACAGTTGACCCGTCACCCCCCGATTCTCAGGTAATTTTTTGGCGGTCTTCGGTCACCATCTCTGGTGCTAGTGACCAAAAAACTGCAACCTACTTTTTTTTCTTCATTTTTCTTGCGATTTTTTGCTCCTTTTCATTTCTAATTAATTCTAAAGCATATCTAACGCATTCTAACACAATTTTAGGCATTTAAAACCAATCAAAACAACTCAAAAACTCCCCGTTCAATTTTTCGATTGTGCATGATATCTACCCCATTTCTCAATCGTTTCCTTCGCGGTTTCTTCCTAAATTCCTTTTTTTTCCCCCTTAGAACAACATTCTACGATCAAAACCAAGCTTTGGACAATTTTAAATAAAAGCCAGAAAAATACAAAGGACAAGAAGCTAAGTTTTACCTTCTACGACTGTTCTTCTCCTTTCATTTTCTTCCTAAATTCCTAGTTTTCTCCCTAGATTAAGGTTTATACAATTAAAACAAGGTTCATGCAAGTTAAACACGAAAACCCGAAATTGAAATTCACTGTAAACCAAAATTTTAACTTACTTCACGGCTGCTTCCGTTTTCCTCCTTCCTCCTTCTCTTCTCCTGGTTTTCTTCTGCAACCCGAACCCTCCTCAGCTTCCTTCTGTTTTTTTTTTCTTTCACGCATGCAAGCATACTGGGTTTATATAACTGCCCCTCAACCTCTCATTCTCTCTCTCTGTCTTTCTCTCCCTCATTGACCTTTCCTTTTCCAGCTTCCGTAACCCCCACCCCATCCCTTAATGTGGAGGTTACAATATACATATACAGCCTACCATAATATACTTACTGATATGTATATATATAAGTGTATATATATATATATCTATATATATACACCTATATATATACATATATCAATTTTTCATATTATATATTCTAATTTTTATTTTTATTTTTATCTATTTATTTTTATTTTAGTTATATTATTTTATTTTTTTCTCGATATTCGTTCCTAGCTTGCTCGGGTATCGCCCGGCCATCATTCATACATTCAAAACTATTGAGATTTCACAACCGTCCATTTCATTTAATGTCATAACATGAAACCCTATCGACTTGGTTTACACGGTTCACTCGATTACAATTTGGGTCAGGGTATTACAACAAGTGCTCTAATCTGTTAAAAGAATGAACAGTTGACTATGTTCTGCAACACGCTTTAGATCTAGTGTGAAACACAACGATGGCTAGTGGTATTGACCTGTGAGGACGATGATGAAGCGTGATAACTTGTCGCGATATGATTGAAGAGCAATTGATTTTAGAGCAACTGATGATGGTTGATGGTGGTGAGTGAGCGATGGTGCCTAACTGTGGTTGGGCCGTGGCCGATGACATTGATGATCTTGGTGGAGCTTTGACGTGGTGGTTGCGAGGCTACTAGCACGAGAGCATCTGGTAGAGCAATAGTAATGAAGAGGGCTGGATTAGTGCCGTTGGTGATTGTTGCTTTTTTTTTCTTCTTTGGATCTAGCCTGGTCTATGTAGGTTACAGATATTAGGTTGGGTCTTAATTGGTTAAATGGGCTTGGGTTATGGCTTAAATCAAATCTGGGCTCAAGATACCCATATATAGCGAAGTATGGAAGATCACACTTGAGGTCATCGCCTTGGATAACCTTGAGGCAGCTGGAGTTACGATGCAGCAGCAATGGTGATGGTGGATGTGGTTCAACTCGAAATTGTCAAATTTTTGGCGACAAACGTAAGGTGATACAGAATGGGGGAAGATAAGAAGCAACGAAGTGACTGCTGGAGTGACAATTGGAGAGGACTACGATTGTCGGCAAATTGAATGGAGGCGATGATGGGCGATAATGAAAATGCATTGACGATGAAGTGTTGCGGATGGTGTTGGAGTTTTGTCAATGGTAGGCTTGAGCAGCTGATGATGGAGAACCCTGACCCGTGGCTGCTATACAGTGATGCTTGGTTTAGAGAGGTCTGATGACGACGATGGAGGATGATGAATCCAGGACCGAGATAATGACAGGGACGAAGGTGTTTTGCAGCAGCGATGAAGACTGTTGCGACGACAAGGATGATTCGATGCTTGACGATGGAAGACAAGTGCCTGATGATTTATTCCTGTAGTGATGGGCAGTATTCGCAGCCAAAGAAGCTTGTGATGATGATTGGTCTGTAGAAACGATAATGCGACTGATGGTGGTGATCGATGGATGACAAGAGTGATTAACGTGTGCACCCAAAGATAAAGAACCTACCAACTATGATGTCCTCTGTTTCTTGTGTGATGCTGAAACAGTAGGACTAAGCACAGGGTCATGAACAGGCTGGCCACTTCTGAGCATCGTTTGTCCTTGGACGTGATGGTGTTGGTTGAATTGAAAAAAAAATGCTTCTTTTTTATGCTCAGCAAGGGAAGAAATTTGATTATGATCTGAAACAGCTTCGGCTTATGGGTGATCTTCTAATGGAGCTAAGTGCCGGGATGGAATTGGTTAATTGGTTATGTGGGATGAGTAATCTTGGATGAGAAAGGTGATGATGTGCGAGCCGTAATGGATGGTTGAGGCCATGGCTTTAATACCATGGTGGATTTGATGTAATAACATAAAAGAGACAAGAAAGAGAGGAGAGAGGAGAGAGAAGAGAAAAACCAAACGATTACATTGTATTAGACTGAATTCTTGTGAAATTAAACAAGAGAGCTCTTTATATAAGAGAGTGATGAGATTGTACATGAAAAATGTAAATAAAGGAAATAAATTATGAAATCCTAATCCTACTAGAATTACACAATACTATATATGTAACCCTAATATACTTCTAACATAATTATTGTTAGTTTTTGTCCCAAAACTCATTCAAATATAAAATTGCTAAATTAATTCATATGACAACTTTAAGAGGCATTGAAAAAAATTAGAAATAAAAGAGAGAGAGAGATTGAGAGTCCTTAAAATAAAGAGAGATTTGTGTCTGTTGTATCAGAGTTTGAGAATAGTTATAAAGATTCTTGTATAAGAATTTGAAATAAGAATTAAAATTTTTATAAAAGCAATGTTAAAATCATGTGCACATATTTTTTTATGTGCAATAGTATAAATTATATAAAATGAGCCTAAGGAATGTAAATCCTATGTAAAAGATTTGTGTATGCTGTAATTTTTTTTAGTCATAACAGAAAAATTATAGTTCATTGAATTCATCTTATTCTCTCTTTTTTTTTTTTTTTTGGTGCAAATGTTAAGATCAAACTTTTAAATTTTTGTTCTTTTTTATAAATTCAAAATACATGTTGTAACCATTACATTTTTTGGACTTCACATAATTTAATTTAATTTTATTAGTGAGTTAAAGTTTCCCCTATTAAGGCAAGAATTCTTCCTCTACCCCTGTTTGTAATGATATTTGTAGTCACTCATTAGAATTTTATACAAACTTGATAGAGTTAAATGTTTTGTTTGAAATGTGTTAATTACAATTAATTTAATAAATAAATAAATAAATAAAAATTTAAAAATAAATGAGGACCCGTGCTCGGCTATCACGAGATTTAAATGGATTTGGGGAGAAACTTTTTTCATGGGACGGGGTTAGGGAAAAGGTCCCCTGTCCCGTTGCCATTCCTAGTCATTCAACATTCTTTAGTTTCTATTGATATGTGCGATGCTACTCTATCTACAAGGAGATGGGAGAGGCTTTGAACTCTCTTCTCTGCTTTAGGTTGCTAAGTTTAATGGAAAAGTACAACTAATTGAGCGAGAGCAAGGACCAATCCCTATTTTTATAACCCAAGCATAAGTCACCCATTAAAGAAATGCTAATAAAAGGTCCATACTTAATTATAAAATCTATATCAATGCGCTAAGCGATAACACATAGTTAAGTTGCACCAAACTTAATGTATCTTCATGATCACTATCAATAAATTGAGCTCACCCGATTTACTCTTTTCCAATCAAACATTCTAATTAAACTGGTGTTTCATAAATATAAAATGCAATGAGATATGTTATCCTACTCACGTAAAAAAATCTTACATTTTTCCACTCTGTTTGCCTAGATTGATATTAGAGTTTTGAAAACATCTTACATTCAAAACTAAAATTTTTTAAACTATCATGTAACTCTTACATATTTTAATCGCAAAATTCATATTTATTCATAATAAATCAATGTTATAACAACAATTATAATATTTTTTATTAATCACAGACTTTGGCTCTAATACCACTAAAATGAATCATTATGCATCCTATGTGTAGCAAAATTAAAAACTTAAATTAATTAATTTCCTCATCTTATGATTAGTCTATGATGTACACAAAATATTCATAATGGTACAAGAATCTTTGATCATAGTTACCTTTGTAGTGAGCTTTTCAAAACCTTTTGGACGATCCATAATAACCATACATGCATCTAGTTTCTAAGCATATCCACACAGGTGAATCCTAAACTTGAAGAAACTCTCAACTTTCAGTTGGATTCTTCAACTCTTGAAGAAGAGAGAGAGAGGGGGGGGGGGGGGGGGGGTTGCACAACTTACTCTAGGGTAGAGAGAAAAATTTCTATCTTTTGTCTCTACATGTCATATTTATTATGAAACTACCCCTAACCCTAGTCATACTAAGATTTGACTAAATTACTAAACTATTACTATTAACTCTTAATAATAAATGTCCCTTTTAATTATTCAAATTATGCATCATTGTTTTGCGTGAGACCCCTAAGGTTTATACTAATATGGTTGTAGAAGTTAATACTCAAAAATATTACAAATTAGAATTCGTTCTAACTTAATTTGAGTTGTAACCCTTTTTAATTCTCTCTTAATGAAAATAATAAATTATCTATTACAAAACTTTACATTATATGTCACACGTTAGCTTCCAAGAGGCCCAACTAGATGCACAAAATATGTGTAAAAATACATTAAACATCTATACATGTGGAAGAAACTAAGTATACACCAACAAAACACACTGCTTAAAACTCAAACCAGTCATACGAGTCTATCAATAAAACACTTTCCCTTGCATTTTATATGCAACTTTAACATGCATATTGCTTTTGCAATTCATATCAATAAAATAGATACTTTTTGACTAGATTATAAACCTTAGCGTGTCACAAAATAAATTCTCTTGTCAACTATAACCAAAACATGCTAGGAAGTTCTAAAGATGGCATTAAATATCAAGAATGATTGAGAAATGGTAATATAAATATAAAGCTAATCTTTAATTCTTGAAAACCTTGGTGATACACATATCAACAAAAGTGTTGAGACAAGCATATGTTTTTCTTCCATGTATCTTTACGAGATAAAGAATTCCCACTAATTTTACAAATATTTACAATAACAGTATCAATATAAAATGTTTAACAAACAACTCTTATTACTTCTTATAAGGGAAATGTTCTCAAACATAATATGAGTTTTTAAACTTAAATTCCCAAAAAAGATTTTTATCTGGTATACGAGGATCTTTTACAAAATGAGTAACAATTTGAAAATAAACCAATAAAATCTTGATGAAGAGAAAATTATCAATCTCAATGGAGCCTTCCTCATAATTTTCTTGAAAACCAATAAAAGAGTTGTAACTTTTCTATGTGTCACAATATAAGTTTGCAAAAATTATTTTAATACCACCTTTATAAAAACCTAAATTAACAAGTAACACACTAAGAATTATGTTCAACATAATTTAATTCTTAATCTAAACCAAAATATGCCAACTATCTTAAATAGGCTTATTTAAAACTTAGTCAAATAATCAATTATACTCAGATGATATGGAATCATAATCAACAAGTTTGATTCCTACATATGACTTGATATATCTAATCAATTAGGTAGTGAATCAATAATATTCATAAAATTTATAACTGTGGTGTACACCTATAATACCAAAACTTTATCGAGAATGAAAATCACTCTAGTAAATTGTTCTCACCAGAACAATTAAATTGCAAATAATAAAAAATTGTAGAGGTATAAAATAGTAGCATACATAATCTTTCCTCACTTAACTTGCACAACAAATACATACTAGCATACCAGTTAACTAACATTTATGCGATTAACTAACCATAATCCTATTAACTAAAAAATTAATTAGATTTATCTAGATTTGTCTAAGTAAACCAGTATAAGTCCAAATCTTGTGAGAGCAGGTGCGTCATTGCAATACATCTTTGGAGCAAGAGACCACAACATGCTATAAGTCCTCTCTACTGTATGTAATCCAGATAGACAACAAACACAAGTCTTCGAAAAGTCTAACATCTTCGAGGCAAGAAGAACCCTTTAAACCGTGAAACTAAAAAATATCTACTCTACCCCACCAAGTGATAACCCTCCTAGGGAGATGATCATGACCCGTTTGGATCCTTGATACAATTGCAATTCCTAAATCAAATATATATATATATATATATATATATATATACTTTCTTTAATTTATTTAAAATATAAATTTTAAGGGCACCTATGAAACCATGAAGATCTGCCCACTTCGTGAAAGCATAATCATCATGTCACATGTAACCCATTTGTTTTCAAATTTTTTGAGCAAATTATACTAAAAATTGCATAAGCATATCTATATATATATATATATGTGCTCAAATAGTGTCAATAAATATAACCTTCCATATTTTGAGGATGTGAAATATATTAACATATGGGTTTACTACAACCATATTCATAAACAATAATAAAATATGGCATTCCTTTATGTAAAATCTCAAAACATTCACACCACTATACTTTATCACTTATTGGATATACACAACTCTTTAGCGGCACATATGCAAGATGACACTAGTTCTTTCTAAAAAAATTAATGTGTAACTAAATCATTATTATTTTGACACGAAACCAAAACTAATAATGGACACGACCCACAATGTCATCCCATATGACATAAGACAAAATAAATAATTTACAAGTTCATTGATAACAAGAGGCCACATAATTTGATTCCATAAAATTGGAATCAAAATATTTTTTCAAAACTTTATGCACAATATTAATAAATGCGGTTAAAAATAATTTCTAGACTTCAAATTCCTAATTCATTACACTGTGATATTTTTGGAGATTCCAAACTTTAGGGCTTTTGAAGCCCATGATCAAGCGTATCTAATTTCATTGAGATCATAAGAAATTGATCTGTATACAACCAAAATTTATGGCCTCAAGTCTTTTCGACCACCAGAAAAATTGCCCACTATTTTTCTTAGTTTCCCTCATTAAATACATATATTTCATGTAATTAAATTACATGAACACATTTTAAAGACAATTGAAGTTTTCATGATCAAAATTAATCTAAACCATATCTTTGGGTTTCGCTTCTACAGAAGACAAAACTTTCAAAATCATGACATAGGATGATTTATACTAATTAAAAACAACATCCTCAAGATCGGATTTTCATGGGCAACAAAAGCCCTCTATCAATTTGAATCGAAACTCATTCATTATGAACGAATTAATCAAAATTCCTAAAATGCATGTGCGGTAATCCAAAAATTAGAGCTCTAGTTGCTATTGGATCAAAACCAAATTGTTTAAATTGATTATATGATTATAATCTACAAAACCCCGTAATATCTCAATCAATTTCATGGAAAAGATGATCAATTTTGCCAATCAATTTCATACGAATTTCATGCTTCAAAATAATCCATGAATTCTTTTAATTTGAAAATTCAGATCATAATATGAAATTTTATCATCAGAAAAAAACACAACCTATGATTCTAGACATGACGACTTTGATACCACCTGTACGATTTTAATCCAAATAACACACATGTACAATCATAAGTAATTAAAGATTAATATGATAAATAATGGTGTGTACCTGAATTCATGAATGATATGAATAAACCTTATATGATAATCTAAAACTTCTTCTCAATGTTGCCATCATTAGAGTTTGTCTACAAGAGGACGGGGATATAGACCTTTCACTCTCTTTTCTGTCTTAGGTTGCTAAGTCCAATAGAGAGACATACTGTAGTAGTTGAACGAGACCGAAGATCAAACCCAATATTTATAACCAAAGTGCAAGTCCTAACCAATAAAATACTGCTTATCAAAGAATTCACACATATCCATAAAATCTATACCAATGTCCTACGTGATATTCGGTAATTGACTAAACTTTAATTTCATATAAAAATAAACCTATTGTCCACTATTAACTTACTGAACATTCTTTTACATTTAAACCTTACATGTTTTTGGCAATTGAAGTGCTAAGAAATTCGTATACGTATTTGCAATTAGGTTGTGCTGGGGCATGGAGTACCTCCAAACAATTTGTACAAGCATTGAATTTTTGAAAAACTCTTGGGCATTCATTCGGGAGTGCTATAATTATCACGAATTGCTTGATGAAAAGCGCAAAACTCTAAGGAGGAGAATGGAAGCATTGCAGTGCCGAGAAAAGGATGTGCATGATGAATTGAGAAATTCACAGTATGACTCTGGAAAGAAGCGAAAGAGAGAAGTAAAGAACTGGTTTCAAAATGTAAGACAAAAAATAAGACGTACAAGAGGTTGAACAGAATGCTGGATTAAGAAGATATCTTTCACGATCGCATTTTTGAGGATTGTTGATAAAAATTCAAGAAGTAAACGAGCTTATTGAGAAAGGTGGATTTGCTGAGGGGCTTCTAATTGATGTACACAATCAAAGAGGAGAGGCATTAATCAACATCATTAGTGGGTCAGACTACAGCTGGGAGAAATTTGGAAAAAATTTGGAAATTCTTGATGGATGATGAGATAACACGCATCGGAGTTTATGGGATGGGAGGGGTGGGCAAAACGACCATTATGACTCATATCCATAATCGACTCTTGAAAAATCCTAGTTTAGCACATCATGTATATTGGGTAACTGTGTCACAAGAATCAAGCATTCACAAATTGCAAAATGAGATTGCAAAACTTATAAGTCTACATCTTTCAGAGGAGCTTGATGAAAGGAAAAGGGCGGCAAAGTTATTCCATGCATTGAGAAGAAGAAAGAAATTTGTAGTCATTTTAGATGATATGTGGAAAGTATTTCTTCCGGAGGATATGGGTATTCCAGTTGGAGTTGAAGAAGGAAGGTTACTTGTAACTACTCGGTTATTGGAAGTTTGTCGAGGAATGCAGTGCCAACAAACTATCAAGGTGGAGCCTCTTTCTACAGAAGAAGCATGGGATCTGTTCATGAAGAACGTTTGGAGTGACAAGGTGGTTGATAAAAAAGTAGAAGAAATTGCAAGGTCTATTTCCATGGAATGTGCTGGTTTACCTCTGGCCATCGTTACAACAGCTAGAACCATGAGAGGTGTTGATGACATTCATGACTGGCGCAATGCACTAGTTGAGTTGAGAGAACCAGTTGAGGGGCTTGTGGATGTAGAGGAGGAGGTATTTAAGCCACTAAAATTTAGTTATGATCGCTTGAAACATGAAAAGCTTCAACGGTGTTTCTTATATTGCGCATCATTTCCTGAAGACTACAAGATCCCAATAGCGGAGTTGATAGTGTATTGGATTGCTGAGGGGTTACTGGATGAAAGAGGAACTAGGAAAGCACAGTTTGATATGGGTCATTCTATACTGAACAAATTAAAAAATGTTTGTTTGCTGGAAAGGGCTGTGGATGTAAGTCCAGTCCTTGTATTTGTGTAAAGATGCACGATGTGATTAGAGATATGGCCCTCAATATCACAAAGAGAATGGCTCTGCTATTTTCGAGGTAAAATCTGGAGAGCGGTCTTTGCCCATCACAAATGAGAAAGAGTGGTCAGAAAATCTTGAGAGAGTTTTCTTAGCAGATGACATAATAGAAGAATATCTCTCCCCTTCCATATCTCCTAAGTGCCCCAGACTTCTCACCCTTCAGCTGCATTTTAAAACGACCATATCATGAGCTTCCCAATTCTTTCTTTGTGCATATGCAGAGCTTGAGAATTTTAGACCTGTTAAATATGTACAACCTCAAGCGTTTGCCAAATTCTATCTCTGACTTGAAGAGTCTCCGAGGATTGTTTCTTATTAATTGTCACAATTTAGAATATGTACCTTCATTGGGAGAGCTTACGGAGTTGAGGGAATTGCATCTATACAATAGTGGAGTGAAAGCAGTACCTACAGGTTTAAAGGGATTAGTCAACCTTAAATGCCTTGATCTAGCTTTCGTGTCGGGAATACAATCTATTCCAACTGGTTTACTACCCAGTCTTTCCAATTTACAGTGCCTCAGACTTGATGATTCTAACATTGAGGTTCAGACGGAAGAATTTATTACCTTGAGACAAATAGAGATGCTTGGTGTGAAGTTCTCTAACCTGGATCAGTTCAATAGATATGTCTGTACTAAAGATTGGGAGAGGTTGAGTCACTATCATCTTCAGTTCCACAATGGCCGTAAGCACTTTCTTCATCCTTGGCTTAAATGCAGAGAAGTATCTATTAATTGTTTTGATCATGCAATACTGCTTCCTACCAACATGCAGCAGTTGAACATAGTTGATTGCGTTCTTCCTACGAGCTTATTGGATATTTCACCTTCTCTGAAGGAAAACTTGCAAAGATCTAGAGAAATGTTAGGTTTGAAAAATGCATTTCACAAATGATATTAATCCCCTTTTCTTGTTCATTTCATAAAGAAAATGGAAATGGAAGTTTTTGGTGCAACTATCCCATTCAATTAAATGCTTTTCATTCCTTTGGAAATGGTTTTTGTTTGTTCACTTACTTCCGAAAGCAGCCCTGTTTTGTTTTTGAATTCATTTTTTTCTTTCAAAAGGTTTAAAAATTTCTCCGGTTATTTTAGAAACAAAATGAAATATGCCTTTGGCAAAGAACATTACAAGAATCACGTTACCAAGTATTCCTATTCACTTAATTCTGGTTTTTTCTTTGATGTATAGGAAATGGACTTTTCTGGAAGATACAAAGACTTTGCAACTTGGCCAACATCATGCTATGAAGATTTTTTGCTCTATATTGGCTTCCCCCTTGGGTGCCAACCTAGTTGGGTTTCGTATGAATGTAGCAATGATGGATCAATTTTTTGATGCCTTCTTTGTTTTGTATCTATCAATTTTACTTGTATCTTTGATTGTACTTCTCATTTGGCATCAATATATTTTTATTCTTTTGCTGATCAAAAAAAAAAAATTCTAATAAAATTAGGAAACTAAAATATCCTAAGAAGTGGTTCAATTTTTTTTTTGTCTTACGTCATATTAAGTCATCAAAGATTGCAAGTCAACAGCCGCTGTTCCACATCAATATTCTAAGTTGTGAATGGTTTTCATGAAACTCTTTTTATGTTAATTTGTTTGTTTTCAATTTTATTTCCGCCAACAAAAAAATTCTTGACACAAAAGTAACAAAATTTGATATAGAAGACACACAATCATATATATATATATATATAGATATATATTTATTTATTTATTTGTTACAACTTGGATCTGTAACTATACAGAACATGCATTGTTTGATTATTTGACGATCAATTGTTAGCTCTATTACTTAGACTTTTAGTCTTATCTTACCTTCCCTTCTTGTTGTTACTACATAAATGTATTCGTTTGTTTTTGGCAGGATGTAGGAAATGATGGAGGCAATGCTAAGCACAATTAAATATTCAGTTGTAAATAGTTTGTGTTTGAAATGGCTACAATACTTTCGCAAACTAGTATTAGAAAATATCTCTCTTTGTCTTCAATGTTAGCCTAAGAGACATTTACAATACAATGCGGAGAATAAAAAGATCTTAAAAATAAATAGAGCCAGTGACTATCATTGTATCAATAATTATAGCTGAATTTGAAATCGTAACTTCCCCTTTGGGAAAAAAACAAATGAAGTCACTGATCCTTTAATATCAATTAAAGATCCTAGAAGTCTAAAAATTGTGTTCAATATCAATATTTGTTGGGTTGTTGAGAATAGCCGACTAATATGCATGTGATAAGGGAGGTACTGAGGTGGTTAATCTATCTGAAAGAATGTAGCATGTTAGTAGACAATTTATTTCAATCATTTGAGTAGAAGACTCAAAGCTACAATGTTAGTTTATTTGGAAGGCATTGAACTGATAAGATTATATCATTAAGTGCTATCAACTTTGATATATTTCTTATCATTTTTTTTTTATAAGTAAGATGTATATATATTAAAATTGTGCCCAAGAAAGGCAACAAGGGCAAAAACCCCAAAAAACTTTACAAAGGTCTTAACGACCCCAAGAAATCAACAAAAGAAGAGACATTGACAGGGATGCCTCTTTAGCCCAAAAAAATAATAAGCGCAGAAGGGAGTCTTTGAATATAGGAATGGGAAGCTCCACATCTTCGAAGACGCGCTTGTTTCTTTCAAGCCAAATACTCCATAATAAACAAACGGGGGCTAGACGCCAAGGACTTTTAATCTCTTCTGAGAGGTTGCACCTGTCTAAGCCAACAGAAGATCCTTGACAGTGCCAGACATGACCCAGGAAACACCAAAAAGGGCAAAAATCATGTTCCAGCAATTCCAAGAAAAAGGACAATAGATAAGAACATGATCCACCGTTTCCTCTTTCTGCTTACAAAGGTAGCATCTACTAGCCAGAATGAAGCCTCGTTTCTTCAAATTGTCCGCTGTTAAGATGGCTTTCCATGAGGCTTCCCAGGCAAGAAAGAAGCCTTAGGAGGGGCCTTGGAGAACCATATGAGCTTCCAAGGGAAAAGAAGACTTTTCGATGCGAACAGACTCTTGTAGAAGGAGTGGACAGAGAAAGACTTTTTATTCGGAATCCACACTCGCATGTCCTCCCTCCCTTCCCTAGCTCGGTAAGTGCAAATGTGACCAAGAAATGAGCCCACCTCATCTAACTCCCAATCATAAAAGTTTCTCTTAAAATGAGGGGTCCAGACAAGCTTGTTCCCTGCTCTCTCCAAGTACTCACATATTAGCCACCTTGTTAGTAGCCAGACGATATAAGGAAGGGAATTTCACCCTAAGCGGCACATCTCCATTCCACACATCATCCCAAAAGCTACACGGCCCCCATTCCCAATGACAAAACGACACTTATCATTGAAGATCCTCCAACCACTTCTAATAGATCCCTAGGGACCACAACCTCGAGGCCCCTCCACTCTGCCCAGCACCAGCCTCCATTGACACACCCATACTTAGCAACAATGATTTCCCTCCACAGCTCCCCCTCACTCTCTGCAAACCTCCATAGCCATTTACCTAAAAGAGCTGTGTTGAAATGCCCAAGTCTTTCACCCCAAGACCTCCGAGAGACACTGGCTTCTTGATCTTGTCCCAAGCCACTAAATGAATCTTGTTGCGTTCCCCTTCTTGGCCCCATAAGAAGTCCCTTTGGATTTTCTCTAACTTTCTACTAACTGACTTTGGCATGAGGAATAGAGACATGAAGTAGGTGGGGAGATTTGCCAAAGTGCTTTTGATGAGAGTGAGCTTGCCTCCCTTAGAGAGGAGTTGACCCTTCCAACCTGTCAGTTTGCTGAAAAACCTCGCCACAACAGGGTCCCAAACCCCAGTGGAACGCAGAGAAGCACCCAACGGAAGGCCCAGATAAACCAAGGGAAGACATCCCACTCTGCAACCTAACGTGCTAGCTAACATGTCCAACCCCTGCATCAAACCAACCGGAGTAATACTACTTTTTGAGATTGATCCGCAAACCTGACACAGCTTCAAAGCACACAAGGATACATCTCACAAAACGAAGCTGACGCGCCGAAGAGTTGCAGAAAATAATGGTGTCGTCTGCAAAAAAAGGTAGGAAATGGTGACTCCACTATCTCTTCTGTCCCCTAAGTCGAAACCTTTGATGAGGCCAACCTCATCAGCCAGAACAAAAAACGGCTCAAAGCCTCTAGCAATTACAAAGAGAAACGGGGATAAAGGGTCCCCTTCCTCAAACCTCTAGAAGAGCGAAAGAAACCTGCGGGGAACCATTGACCAGGACCGAAAAGGAGACTGTAGAAATACACGAACGGATCCACTTTCTCCACTTGCTCCGAAAACCCATCTTAGTCAGCATGCTCATCAAGAAGCTCTAGTTGACGTGATCAAAAGCCTTTTCAATGTCCAACTTGCAAACAATCCCTTTCCTTTTCTGCTTTAGCCTAGAATCAATGCATTCATTGGCAATGAGAGCCGCATCTAGGATATGACGACCTTCCACAAAAGCAGACTGACTGGAAGAGATGATAATACCCATTTCTTATCATTATATATTTATTTTGTGAAAAATACTTTTTTAATTGTGATCAAACAAGATAAATCATGAAATTAAATTAATGAAAAATTGACAATAAGTTTATTTAATACCAATGCTAATTTGTGTGGAGATGTTTATTTGCATATATGTAGCACCAAATGACTTATTTTAATCATCCAATTTTGGAGTGCAATTATTTTTTATGTAATGGGATTGAAAATTATTAGTGGGTTTAGTAGCCCATTGGAGCCAAGATAGGGTAAGACATATTCGATCCTACTCCTAACTTTATTTGGATTACAAGAAAAAATTTAATAATAATAATAATATAATGAAAAGTCAAGGAAGATGATTTATATATGATAAGGAACGATTTCTTCCTAAAAGATAGGGATAAAGTGAATATCTATCGATATATTTTAAATGAGTAATATTACACTTTCTAAATTTATATCCTAAATGATGTAACAAAATATTAATAGTTGGAATGTACTATCAATATTACATTACCACATCATTTGAATTCAAATTTTGGGATTCATAGTTGGAAAATCATAGCATTTTCCATTTTAAAGAAAATTTTTTTTGGGGTGCTAAAAAATTTTAAAGAAAATTTAGTGAATATTTTTTAGTTGAACCAAAATTTTGGGAGAGAGAAGGGAGAATTAAGATAAAAATTTTGGGTTAAGTTAAAATTTGGTGTCACAAATAAGAAATGAAAAATAAATATTGAATTTTGCTTAAATTTTGAGGTGGACTAATTTACAAAATGTTAAAATTTTACGAGTAAATTTCTTTTTGCCAGGGAGGCTAATTCATCCATTGGTGGCTTGCTTTTTATTAGGGGTGGATGTAGGGTGAGGAAAGACTTGAGGAAGACTTGGCGTATTACACCTCCATGTCTTCTATGTATTTGCAAGGTAAGGAATTCAAGGGTTTTTTAGGGATAAAGATTGGCTTTAATAAGTTTAAGGATAATTTTTTACGGATGCTTCACTTTTGAATCAAGGAAGTATATCTTTTATATGTATTTTATTTTGTTAATTTTTTGAGAGAACCGCAACTTTAATTTTTGGGCCAAATTACATATGAATTTGCATTCCTCAGAAGTTAGTACTTACCATAAGACATTAACTAATATAAGGTCGTGGTTAAATATAACACAAAATAAAAGAATTAATTACACTTTCCTCTCTTTTTATTTCTGATAATTACAAATACCTCTTTTATGATTTGTAAACTTATATTATACTCTTTATGCTTTGAATTTCATTTCCGTTTTCCCCCCTACCATCAGTTGCCATTGGTGACAGGATGAAAAGGGCTGATGTAAGTAGGAATTTTTTTATTAAATGTCCAAATACCTTTACTGAATGACTATATAACCCTAAATGATAATGTAAATTGAAAATTGACCTTGAAGTACAAAATCCATTTCAATAACTAGTCTTTAACCGCCAATAATGGTTTAAATAAATTAAGGAGAAGCAATTATATTTGCAAACGAGCTATTATAGAGCACAAATTGGCCAACTAAAATCTTATACCTCTCTCTAAAATCACACACTTTCCCTTCATTCAAGCTCTCTCTCTTCATTCAAGCTCATTTGGAAAAAATAAATGAGCCTTTATTCACATTTTTTTTTCTTTCTAAACAAGATGAAAAAATAAACACACACACACATAACTCATCCATGGATTGATTAAAAATTTTTAGTGCCTCTTCTTCATTCCTCTCAATTTCCAGGAACTCATTTGGACCAAAAATCCTCAGTTGCAGACACACACACACACACACATATATATATAACTCATCCATGGATTGATTAAAATTTTTTAGTGCCTCTTCTTCATTCTTTCTCAATTTACAGGAATCTATTTAGACCAAAAACTCCTCAGTTGCAGACATCCAACCCCCCCCCCCCCCCCCACCACACACACATATATGTATAACTCATCTATGGATTAATTAAAAAATTTTAATGTCTCTTCTTCATTCTCTCTCAATTTGCCGGAACGCATTTGGACCAAAACTCCTCAATTACAGACATCCAAACCATGCTTTACTGTCATCTCTCAATTGGCATCTCAACACATAGTCAATGGTTGAAGCACACCAAAAAAAATTACATTATGGTTTACAACTGATTGAACAAGAATGGCAACCCGGTGAACCCCTCATCATCTCTTAGAAACCTTACCCAACCAAAATACCGTAATCCTCCACGAAAATGCCTACAACCATTGTCTAATCACCAAAAACACTTGTGAATCTTGCTTAAATTAAAGGTCCCAGTGTCATCAATCAATCAATGAACAGAGAGGGGCTTAGAGAGAGAAACCTAGAGAGTGAGAGAGAGAAACCATTGTGCGTGACTGTGTGTGCGCGTGTTTGTGTGTACACTCACTCTCTGTGTGTCTGTAATTTGTATTGAATTTGCGTCCATATATATATGATTGTGTGTTCTGTGTCTATTTGTATGTGTATATGGTAGAGAGAGGGCCACCGATATGAGAGACTGAGACATTGCTAGAGAAGGAAGGGAGAAGAGTTAGTTACCGACAAGGAGGTGAGACCCACTTTGGGTTTGTGGGGCTGATCGTCGGGGCGACGGTGCAGGCGGCGACGATGTAGGTGTTGGACGTGGTTGAAGACGACGAGGTAGGTGTTGGACCCAAAGAAGATGAATGTGGCCATTTCTTTGAAGAATTCGTGCTCAGTAAAGTCATGACAGAACAAGCATAGCACTGGTGTGGTTTTTCTTTGTAGTCTCAAAGGAAATAACACAGCTGTTGTCTCTTGATATGACTTTTTTGTTTTTTTTTTTCTAAATCATTATTTTCTTTGAAAAAAAGATGGAAAACAGCTTATCTTTGTGGGGTTCAAGGAAATAGCTCAATTATTTCCTGTTTTGTTTTATTATGACTTTTTTTTTTTATTTTTAATTATTTTTAAATCATTAATTTAATTGAGAAAATGGGATACAGCTATGGAGGTAATGGTCAGGCAGAATGGAGGACTATATGCAGGGCTGGACCTGCTTGTCGTATCTATGGAGCAATTTTTCCTGGTTTAGTTCCTTGGCTTCATTATCTTCTTCTTCTTCCAATCTCTCACTCTATCGATTTTCTCTGATCGAGCAAACCCCTCTCTCTCTCTCTCTCTCTCTCTCTCTCTCTGTGGAGATCTCCGCTCTCAACAGTCAACCCTCGCGCACGATCCCACATTGTCTTAATTTCCTTGTAGAATTAAATATATTGTTTTGTTTTTTTTTTTTACTTGTTTTGTTTTTTTACTTTATAATTTATTTGGTGGTCCAATAATACTATCTTTTTTTTTGCAATATGATTTAAAAAACACACAAAAAATACATTGAATTAAAAAAAAGACAACCATCTTAGAAAAAAAAATTGGGAGGGAATGTTTTGAAGGGATGTAAAAAATATTTAGACAAAATTAATTGAAAAAAATTTGAAAAAAATGGCGAAAATTAAAATAATTGAAAAACTTG